>CAMAPE010000020.1:5532500-5910000 GCA_945859875.1 Cuscuta europaea
CACTTCTTCAAGTTTAGCCGAAGGTTGAACTTCTGCATGATGGCGAAGATTTCCTTTAGGTCGTCTGCATGGCTTGCTGAGTGCTTGCTTTTGACGATCATGTCGTCAACATATGCCTCCATGGTGCGCCCTAGGACAGCTTGAAAGACCCCAGCCACCATCCGGGTGTAGGTGGCGCCAGAGTTCTTTGGGCCGAAGGCCATGACAAGGTAGCAGAAGATGCCCTCGGGAGTCATGAAGGTTGTTTTTTCAGCGTCTTCCTCATGCATAAAGATTTGATGATACCCGCGGAATGCGTCGATAAATGACATGATTTCACACCCCGCGGTTTCATCTACAAGTTGATCAACATTTGGCAAAGGAAAGGGGTCCATGGGACACGCCTTGTTGAGATCCGTGTAGTCCATGCACATGCAGAATGAGGGCGATTTTTGTGTGAGGACTACGTTCGCCAGCCATGATGGGTACTTTACCTCCTTGATGTGCTTGATAGAGAGGAGCATGGCGACCTCCTTCTTCACAAATTCCCTCCTCTCGGCCGAGAGGGGCCTCCTCCGTTGCTGTACTGGTTTAGCCGAAGGGTCCACCGAGAGGCGGTGGGTGATGACCCTTCGGCTGATCCCCGGCATGTCCTCCGGTCCCCATGCAAAAACACTGGAGTAGGCGCGGAGGGCGCTGATGATACCGGTCTTCAAGTCTTCGGGGAGCTTGGCTCCAATCTTCACGACTCTCTCCGGCTTGGCCGGATCGAGCGCAAAGTCTTCTACTTCCTCGGCTGATTCAGCCCTCGGTCTCCTTTCTTCTGCTTCCACAGTTCCGGTGATGGTGTCAACGCGGAACTCCGTCTTGCTAACCTTCTTTGTCACTTGAAGGTAGCAAGTGCGGGCAAGTTTTTGGTTCCCCCTTGAGTAACCGATGCCCCCCTCGGCTGGGAACTTGAGGCAGAGATGCCTCACGGAGATGACGGCTTCGAGATCCTCGAGGGCTGGTCGGCCGAGGATGATGTTGTGGGCGCAGTCGATGTTAACGAAGACAAACTCCACTTCGATCTTGGCTCTATGGAGCCCATCGCCGAATAGTACCGGGAGGGTTATGACCCCCTCGGAATCAATGGTGTCGCCGGTGAAGCCGGCAAGAGGGGTCTTGATGGGCCGAAGGGACCCCCTCTCCAGATGCAGCTCTCTGAAGGTACTGAGGTACATTACATTGACGGAGCTGCCCGTGTCAATGTAAGTTCGGTGAATGATAGTGTCATTGATCTCTGTGCGGATGACGAGGGCATCCTTGTGTGGAGAGGACACTGGGGGGAGATCAGCGTTAGTGAAGGTGATGGGTTCTCCCCTCATCCGCTTTACTGGGGGCATATGAGTGACTTCCCCCACGTAAAGAGATTGAGCCCACTTCTTTCGTTGACTGGTAGAGTCACCCCGGTATTGCCCCCCGTGATCATGAGGATGTGGCGCTTCTTTTCTTGGTACCGAGGGTACTCTTCCTCCTCTTCTTCCAGGTTCCCAATTTCCCTCTTCTTGCCAAGGGGGATGGTGTTGGGATTGGCCCACGCATTTGCTCTCGCAGGGTGCCCTCAAGGTGGCCCTTGGTGAGGGGGACCCTTTTGCTGAGGGCCCTGGACAAATTGGGACAAATGGCCCGCCTGTATCAACCTTTCGATGGCCGTCTTCAGCTGATGGCAGACATCGGTTTTGTGCCCCTGATGCCGGTGGAAGCGACAGTAGGGGTAGTTTGGATTGATGGCATATACCTCCGGGGGTGCATGAGAATCTCGTTCCACCAGGCCCCTCTCTTCTTCGAAGTCGAGGATGACGCTGACGGGGTGCGTCAAAGATGTCCGATGGTGCTCCAGGAGAACAGCCTGTGCCCAATCCCTCGTGTTCCCCTTGTAACCTCCCCCGGGCTTGGCTTGGCCGTGCCGGGGGCGATCACCGGAGGGTGCCGAATCCTTGGGTTGATTACGGGGAGCCCCCGGCCCCCGGTTGCCATTGTCGTCTGGCCGAGGGCGTTGCTGATCGGGGTTGTGATGGCATTTTTCCACCTCCTCGGCTTCGGCATACCTGTCCCCCTGCTGTAGGGCCTTTATATAATCGCAGGGGGGTTCGATGATGAGGCTCCTAGAGAAGTTCCCGGGGCGGAGTACTGTCTGGAGAAGGGCCAGGAGGGTCCCGTCGTCAGCGCCATCAACTTTATCAGCCTCCATTCTCCAGCGCGTCAAGAAGTCTCGAAGGGTCTCCTCCTTCCTTTGCCTCACCGTCAGCAAGTGGGAGAAGTGTTTTCTCGTGCGGCGCCTTCCCGCAAATTGCGTCAAGAATCGCTGGGCGAGTTTTTGCCATGAGTCAATGCAGCCCTCGGGCAATCGATTGAACCATTCGTAAGCCGGACCCTCTAAGGTGGAGAGGAACCAGCGGCACAAATACTCATCTGATGCCCCCACCATCATCATAATGTTTTGGTATCTGCTGTAGTGCTCCTGGGGGTCAGTTTTTCCGTCGTAGGGCTTGATGAGCTGCCCTCGGTATTTTTTCGGGATCCGGGCCGCCAATTACCTTGGGGTAAATGGCGTTCGGGTCTGGAGTTGTATGGTGGGTTCCCCGGTGCCCTCAGTTATTTTCTTCTGCATTTCCTCCATCTTGGCCAACATGGCCTCGTACTTCAGGTCTGCATGGGGGGCAGAAGTGGCGGCGTGTGCTTTGGTGGCCTCCATCTCGTCAAGCCGGCGCTGGAGGGCCACAATGATTTCGTCCCGGGGGTCCTTCGGGAGGGCCTCCGCCCCCTGCGAATTGACACGGGCCGAGTGGGCCTGGTTGATTTGGTGGCGGGAGTTGTTGGCATGGAGAGGTGCCTTGCCCTTGTCCTGAGGGGGACGCCTTTCATTAGCCCTGGAGACGGATCCACCACTTTCTTGAGGCCTCTGGAGCACCTTCCCCCGAGGCGGTCTTGGACCCCTCGGCGGTCTTGCGCCCCTCCGAGTCTTTCGAGGGCGGAGGTCTGGGGCTGTTCTTTGTTCATGTTGTGGCGGTCCCAGGATTGGACTTCCTGGGAGGCCGTATCTTGGGCCATGACCCGCTCGACATTCCCAATCCGGAGGACATGGTTCCCGAGGGGGTGCGGATGAGGGGGAGGCATGATATTCTCCTCGACCTGAGGTTGGACGGGAACCAAAGTGCCGAAGGCACCCGGGTTCTGGGTGAGCGTCTGGATGAAGGCAGAAAATGCCGATTGTACGTCGATAGCGATGACCGGAGGGCTAACTTGATTCTCGCTCCGGTCCTTCTTTTTGGCCTCGATGCCGAGGCGGGCATCGGGGGCATTCTGTTGAATCTGATGGCATAGGTTGACAGCCGTCTGGTCCAACCCGGCGATGATGCCGCCCTCGGGAGCCCTGTTAGAGGCTTCGGGGACGTCGACTTCGCCGAGGGCCAGGTTCCTGTCCTCAACGTTCTTGGAGTTGGCACGAGTTGTTCTCACCATTTTAGCTAGGTGTTTTGTGTTTGGCGAGGGGGAGGGTTTCTTTCTTGATTACTCGACCTCTCAACGAGAGCACCAAATGGTGGATAGTATACCCGGGGGTAGCTTATCCGAGGGGTTATTGCGGAGAATAACTAGAGAGAAATCAGAGCAAGTGAGCAAGAGAGAGAGAGTATGTTCGATATGTATTAAGCGTATTTTGCCTTGGTTACAAATGGGGAAATGAGGTGCTATTTATAGTAGTAATAAATGCCAGATAGGGACACGTGTCAAGCATCCATTGACCGAGGGGTCACATCAACTGGTTGGCGCTGGCAATCGCATGTGGCCGCGTTTAATGCGGCTGTTGGATGTGACGTCGTACTTGGTACGGTGATTCAGACGCATGTGGAGTGGATATTATGTCGAGAAAGGTGCCCTCGGCTGTAGGTGATTAGCCGAGGGCTCTGAGTACCGGGGACCTCCTTAGTGCCGAGGGCTACTGATTTTCGCCGTTTTCTCCCAGTAATTTTGTTCGCTTGAATTGGCCATCCTGTGAGAATCTGGAGCCTTCGGCCAGGGGGCCGAAGGCACTCCCAGTGTGCTATGTGGGTTGCTCTATTCTTGGGTGATGTGTTTTGGGCCTGCTGTGCTCCCTGGGCCTATTGGGCCGTCATCAGAATAGTAGGAGTCCATAGGCCGGGGGTTCTTGGGGCATATACTCCATCACTTCTTATTCTAGATTTCTACCCTTACCATAACTTAATAGGATAATCATATTTTACATTATATAAAATACTATCTATCTTCTTATTTTAAATTTCTACCCTTACCATATATTTCTTTTTATTTTGTTACTATATTTTTATAAATTGAAATACCTTTTATTATTTTTCTTTTTTATTATAATGTAAAATATGATTATTCTATTAAGTTATGGTAAGGGTAGAAATGTAGAATAAGAAGATAGACAATATTTTATTCCTATTTTGGAAAGATAAATAACATAATCCCATTTGTGCATTTAGGAATTAGTGTCGTCCTATTTTGGGGCTTTTTTCTCAAAAAATATATTAGTGGTAGAATAAAGGTAAGAAAGGGAAAAAAGAATATAAGTGTAAGTAAAAAAGAAAATAAAGTAAACAATTAGTACGGTGAGTAAAAGATCTTTTATAAAGAAACTACTCCGAAAAAATATATAAAAATAAAAAGGAAATAATAAACGGGTAGAAGAAAAAAAATGAAAAATGAAATGCATAAACATTGAAAACAAATAATTTGAAAAGTAGTAAAAATAATAATAAGAAGACAAAAAGGAGAATGTAAGAGTCAAGACGATAAAAATAAAAAGGGAAAAGTTTTAGGAAAAAAAGAAAAATGATAAGTTGGACCATTTGGAGAAGATTTGTAAAAGGTGAGATTTATGGTTCAATGATTTGTAAAAAAATTGAAAAAACCTGGAATAGCAGGTCATCAACCGGTCAGGAACCAACGAATAAAGATGAGGTGCAAAAGTTGGATTATTCATGAATAATGATAAAAGTGAGACCAACGAATGAATACCGCTAAAAGGTTGGATTATTAATTTCCATTTTCCCTATATATAATTAAAATTAATTTAAGTAGAAAATTTATGAAATTTTCCTATATCTTTTTTTTTGCAAAAAAGAGGAAGATTTTATTCATAGAAACAAATAGAGGAAAAAATAATAGAATAGAAAATACACGAAATTACCAAAATGGAAAAAATAAAATAAACTAAAAAGTGTTTAGGCCCATGAAAATTGTTTGGGCTGTGACCTAGTCCTCATACTATGATAGTCTTTTGTTCTTCTGCGATTTCCTGTATATCTTGAGCTGAGTGTTCAAATTGTCAGTTGGAATGCAGTTATCTGAGGTAAGATTTGTCAAAATCTTTTGTTCAACTACATACGGGGTACTACAAATGTGCATCACGCCCATTTTATCCTATTATGTATGTTTTTGAACTAATCTGATTTAAATCTCCATGGTTTGATATGAAACATTTTTATATTAACTAAACTCATCGGATCAAATCTTTCACATTGTTATACATTATGGGTGTGATCTCATCTAGATCGGGCTATTTTAAATTTTCTATTTCCACAAGTAACTTTAAATATAAAAATTACTATTCTCGATCTCAAAATAATTAAATAAACTTCATTTTCCCCCTTTTGCTGGTCTTAATAAAAATACTCGTTTCTTATGGCAAAGAATCTTTGGTTCATGATATTTTTCTCTCCTTAAAACAACTTTTGGCAACACAAAAATTTCACTTTCTTAATTCTTGTGCCAAATTAAAACCAAGGTTTATTATGAGGCAAAGGGAGTATGAGGTAACAAATTATATTAAATTGTATTAAAACATTGTCAAAGTTTCTAAATAGGAGTTCATTCATTAAATTCGCAAAACATTACTTCTCCACCCTCACTGTGCGTAAGGGTGCTAGTCGGACAGGAAATGGCTTCCTAGTGCCTAGATTGCTCGGGCATTCCTTCCCATTGGACTTTGCTAATTTTCTTCTTTTGCTTGTCCTAAAAAATTTTGTCACTTTCCGATTGAAGTAATTATTTTGTGGTTCTGTTCATTTCTCTCTCCTCTGCACAAATTTCAACCACACATTTTGTACTATTCTTATTTCTCACATAATTCAAAGAGTGCTAAGTCCATTAGGACGGAGGTAGTATGAGTTTTGCTATTACTCAGAAATGATTATATAATAGAAACAATACCTAATATATTACCGAATTCGGGATAGTGGACCAAAGTGTGATATAACAACTTTTAGTGACTATGATTGTGTTCTAACTCTACATCGCAGTGACTTTAAAAGTCTATATACGGATACACTCATAGTTACTATCAAGTCGGTATATGATGATGTTTTATACTTGGCTAATAATTAGAGTTATTAATGAACAATTTCATTGTTTAAGAATAGGGAAGGATTTGAATAATTGAATTTGATGAATTGGAGATACTCAACGATTGAGTATACAAGTGAGGATAATTAAGAAATAACCAGGATCATTAATAAATATATTAATAAGTGGAAAGGGTGAATTCCCTAAATAGGAGTAAAAAAGTTTTGAAATTCCAAAATAGGAGTATCATGTTTTTATTCCTTGAATAGGAGTAAATTGTTGCCAAGTTTGGCATTACTAGGCTTTAAAGCATGACATTTTTTTCCAAACTTGGCAGATTACTCCTATTTAGGGAATAAAAAACATGATATGTACTCCTACTTTGGAATTTGAAAACATTTTTGCTCCCATTTAGAGCAATTTCTAAAGTGGAAGCTAGTCAAACCAAGTCTTGGCCACATTGATCACATAATTCATTCATCTTAGTGTAAAACAATTCTCAAGTCTTGGAACCAAAACCCCTCTTTGTTTACTTTTATTTGAAACGTTACACACATTTAAAGATTATTCATTTCCTTGTGGATACAAACTCTACTATAATAATTTAAAGATTATATTATTACGGTTAGTGCTAGTGATGAAATTGTCTTGAGGCACAAATGACTTTAGTGTTATCAAGAGGCGATAACACCAGTGGCTGTCACGTGTATGTGGTGCGCTCGTTGAAAGGGCAGTGGGAGCGGAGGAGAATGTGGCTTGGATCGGAGTGAAAGTATACTGAATTTTTAATTTTCATTGCGGGCAATCACAAGTGAAAACATTTACGTAGTATATTCTTAGGGAACATAAGTTCATGATGGTATACTTTTTGAATGTAAATTGCCAATCTTATTGTTTAAATTGGACCCTGCCATCCACTTGAGAGAGAGCATCTCTCGCAATGCAATGATCTACACGCGATTCGCAGATCATTTATTATAAGGTAGATTCTATTGTACCTTTAAAGTGTCATAACTTTGTTCACACGGACCAATCAGAATGATGTAGTTGAATTATTTAAATCTAAATTAAAAATGATGTAACGATTTGAACCAATCAAGTGAGTGGTAGGTACGGTACCCCATTTTTTAAATGGGTACCGAAGTTGTCACCTTATTATAATTGATGGAAATATTAACCTTCATGCAAAAGAATATGTCTAATATCATCAATAATTAAATCAAATATGACTCCTCGTGTCTCTCTTCCGCTCCAAAAATAACCTGAAGCGCATATGTTTCCACTTCGACCCGTGTCCACCCTTTTTCTTTTGCCCACAATACCGCCTCTTAACTCCAATAGCTTCATTCACTTGCAGATCAACTGGTTGCTCTCATTTCTCTTTCTCCTTTAATAAACTTGCCAGTCTCATCCTTGACCACCCATCCCCAAGCTCGTTTTCCATACTTTCCACCCATCCTGGAAAATTGTATTTCCGATTGTATATTTCCGATGGTTGCTTTCCCATTATTTTGTTCCTAATTGTATATTTCCGATGGTTGCTACTATAAATAGCAAAAGACTATTAATTTGAAACAGGAAAACTGTATATTTCTTTTGCCCACAATACCGCCTCTTAACTCCAATAGCTTCATTCACTTGCAGATCAACTGGTTGCTCTCGTTTCTCTTTCTCCTTTAATAAACTTGTCAGTCTCACCCTTGACCACCCATCCCCAAGCTCGTTTTCCATACTTTCCACCCATCCTGGAAAACTGTATTTCCGATTGTATATTTCCGATTGTATATTTCCGATGGTTGCTTTCCCATTATTTTGTTCCTAATTGTATATTTCCAATGGTTGCTACTATTAATAACAAAAGACTATTAATTTAAAACTGGAAAACTGTATATTTCTTTTGCCCACAATACCGCCTCTTAACTCCAATATATCTTAGTACCTATATTTCCAGTTTCTCAGAAAATTGGAAAACTGGAAATAGGAAAACAGAAAACGTGTTTACCTAAAAAAATTGTTGAAAACCTGGAGAAAGGAAAACAGAAAATTGTGTTTACCAAATCGTTTTCCAAAACCAAAAAAATGAGATATATCTCTGTTTTCCTTAATGAATTGGAGAAGTGACTTTTTTAGTTTTCTAAATTTGGAAAATGCAGATGCTGTAGTGCTGTTGCAATGAATTAACATACTTACATCTATTGTTGGATCTGGCCCCGCTCTGGTGTCAGTTCATGTCCAGTCCGGGCAATGACCTGATGGTCCCTATCTGGTTCGTTTAATGACCCGGCGGTCTGGTCCGATCATTATTGACCGGCGGTCCATGTCCGGTCCGATCGACGATCGAGCAATCTCGGTCCAGTCTAGTCGATGACCCGACGGTCTCGGTCCGGTCCGGTTGTCGACCCAGCGGTCCCAGCCCGGTCTGGTCCACGACCCAACGGTCCCTGTTCCGTCTGATCGATGATCTAACGGTCCCTATCAGGTCCGATCCACAATCAGGCGGTACTTGTTCTGTCTGAAAACGGCCGTAGGCCTGTCAATGGGTCAGGTCCGGGTCGGAACGTAGTGTTTCAGACCCGGACCCACTAAGTTAATAATGGACTCGAACCTGACCCGTTTGCCCGACGTGTCTGAAAATTTGGACCGAGACCCAGACCTAACGGGTCTCGGAATCGAGTCGGGTAGACCTAGGGGTGGCAGCGAGTCAGATTTATAACAGGTGAAGGCTCATCCACGTCCACCTGTTAATTTTTCATATTCCACCCACTCGTTCATCATCCATTAAAAGTTACATCCACATCCAACCCATCCATCATGAGCGGGTTATCGGGTGGATCGAGGTGAGTAACGGGTGAATATAAGTGGTCTAACTTGAAAAAAATTATAAATAGAAATTATGACAATTAAAACAAAAAAATAAAAATTTCTTTGACTAATAAAAAAAATTGAGGAATTAAGTATACTAAAATCATTAATTCACTATCAATAAAGAAAGAAGTGATTGTCAAACAAAATAGACATAAAACTTTTTCAAGATATTAAATTCTTCATTTCCGCATCGGCACAAAACTATTTTTAGAGTTCAACTGTTACTTCTTGAAACTTTTCAACTGTCTTTATTTCACCAATTCATATATATGTGTCTTCTTCACTAACAGATACATATCTATTACTCTGTAATATATTAATATTAATTATTATATATATTATTAAATAGATATTATATATAATATAATATAATATATATTTATTTTTATATGTGGGTTAGAGGGTGGGTGGATGGAGCGGGTGACGGGTCGGATGATGGATTGGATGAGTGTTCATCCTCACCCGATCCAATCCGTCTTTCAATCCACCCGTCATCATTTTTCATCCATATTTTTTCGGGTTTTCGTCCATACTTACGGTTCGGGTTGACCAGATATCCGCGTGTGTGGGTGATATTGCCAGCCCTAGGTAGACATACCCGCCAAGTATGACACGCACACCATCATAAACTTTATGAAAATAACAAGACATGTATGTGAAATATAAAGCAACGTGTACAAATTTAAAAGCAAAATATATCTTCACTTTTGAAACAAAATCAAGGTGTCTCATCGAAGGCTTGTTCTGTTTCGGGCTTTATTTGGTAGGTGATTTGGTTTATAGATCGGTGTTTAACCATATACTCAAACAAAGCTCAGCCATAATAGAAATCTTTTAAATGTTTTTTTTTATTTTTCTTGAAATAAAATAGAAAGAAAAATAATTGCCTTTCCCCGGTAACGGCGCCAAATTTGACGTGCACTTTGTCACGGTGCGTCAAAATAAATTCAATACTAAACACTTATACGTAGTATAGCGTAGTAGAGTTCGTATCCACAGGGAAATGAATAATTCTCTTTTTATGAAACTTAGTAAATAAAGGGGGGATTTGGATTGAGTGATTTAATTTAATTAAAAACTAAGATGAACGACCTATATGAGATTTAAGCCAAAGATAAAAAGGACTTGGCATTGCTACTTTCCACTTGTTGATATATTTTAGCCGATCATTGTTATATCTATAACTTATTCCCTCTTGAATACTCAATCGGGGAGTATATCCACTTCATCGAGGGTAGTTATTAACAACAACCGTTCATTAATAACCCTTACTATTAATCAAATAAAGAACAACGCCTTATACTGATTTAATAGTAGCATTTAATCTTTCTAACTCCTTGATGAAATCAATTGAGATTGATAACCTCAACACAACGGTTTCGGTTTAACCAACAAAATTAATCCCTCTTAAGTTTATTAACCACGACCGTGCATTAATAAACCGAAGTTACTTACTTGTGAAACCACCAACGATTAACCATCGGTTCGTTGATCGTTTCTAGTAATAATTAATGTCGGAACGTTAACTAATCGTCACTTAGCAACCCTCCAACATTAATATAGAATGAGATTAAGGGAAGAATTAATATTCAAGAGAAGAAGTTAAGAAAATAACTCACAACTTTAATAATCAACAAGCTTCAAGAGCAAAACCAAGAATGGAAGTTTAGCTCCTCATTTGGAGACTAAACATAGCTAGAAAAATATAAAGAAATGCTATTCTAAACTGAGCTAAAGAGAATGGAAGAAGGGATGATGAAAAGTGAAGGAAAATGGGGTTATTTATAGGTGTTTTCAACACCTAATGCCGGATACCCGGCCGAGTATTTTGACATACCCGACCGGGTATTTACCAAATCAAATATTTTCCCATGTTTTTGTGTCTTCTGCACGTTCTTTGGTCCGAAATCACTTCATACCCGACCGGGTATATGGAATACCCGACCGGGTATTTGCTAGTTTTGCAGCAGTTTCCTTTGTCACTTCATACCCGGCCGGGTGAAGTCCATACCCGACCGGGTTTTGCACAAAACTCAGGTTTCTTCATCCTTTTTGCTTCCAAACCTATCCTAAACTTATAGCCAAACTAACTACAACTTACAACAAACAATAAAATTCTAGAAATACGATTACAATCAAATGCAAACTAACAACTATAAACTTGCACAAAACTAGTAAATAAACATTACAAACAATAATAAAAATGTATACTTAGGCACTAACAACTAGTGCCTATCAAACACCCCCACACTTGAATCTTTACTCGTCTCGAGTAAATTAAAACATGTCCATGAAATTTTCAAAAACCACAAGAGTAGCAGAACAACCATCCAACATTTTCTTCTTCTTTTTTTGATTATCTTCTTGCATAAATAGATATTTTTCTCTCATTCTCTCATTTTGACTAGGAGCTTTTTTCAGGTTTTCATCCTAGCCTCTCTTTTTATTTTTTGTTGCTCACAACTCACTCATTTTAGCCACTTTTGCTTAGATTGCCCATTTTTTTTGGGGGGTTCTCAACCTAACTAGCATTTTTTTTTCTTTTATTGTTTTTGTTTTGTTTTTTTTTTGAAGAAAAATAATGCAAGTTACAATGTTAAAAAAATGAGTACATACCAAATGAGTGTCTCCCCTACACTTTTTTCGAAACACTGTCCCTAGTGTTCGGCACCATGATCGTCGTCGTACCCTCTATAACCACCATCGCCACCAAGACTATGTTCACCGGAGCTAGAAACTCCCAATCGCCCTAATATGAGGGATAATACCACGTCGGTTGTTGTACTAGGTGGGCATGTTGGAGAAGTACCCTTGGTGGTTGAAGATATGTGTTCTTTTTGGTGCTTTTTTCGTTTTTTTTTGAGTGAATTCCAAAGTTGAGCTTGGGGGGTTAAGGAATTCGTTTTGTAGGGTATTTAGGAAATTTGGTGGGTTTTTGTGTGTGGGTTTGGAAAGTAGGGTGAGGAGAAAAAGAAATGACATTTTGTTTTGGAGGCTTTGGGGTTGGAGAGGATGATGTGGATAAGAAGAATGTGGGGTTAATTTGGATGTTTTGGTTGAGATTGGAGTGGTTTGAAGTTTGGGTGATTATCAATGGAGGTTGAGGGGTTGAGTTTGGGAGATTAGGGAAGAGAATGGGTGTTTTGTGGGCTGATTTGGGAACAAATCGGACTGAAATCCCGATTACCCGGCCGGGTTTTAGTAATACCCGAATGGGTATGCTGTTTTTCGCTTGGCGGTGGCTGTTTTGGCCAAAAACCCGGCCGAGTTTTTGTAATACCCCGGTCGGGTATTAGGCTATTTTATTGATTTTTTCAGTTTTTTGCCCGGTGGCTGTGTTGCCCGGGTATTCCAATTTTTGTGCATTTACCCGATCGGGTGTGGGATATACCCGGGCGGGTTTTCCTCCCAGATTTTTTTTTTAAATAAAAAAATTTAACACACACAACTGAAAATGGGAATAATTAAAATAAAAATTTGGGTTGCCTCCCAAGAAGCGCTTGATTTAATGTCGCGGCACGACGTTATTTTTATTTTATTTTCTATTTTAAGTGGGATCATGAACATCCCTTGTTTCATTTTCAAAGGCCATGTTTGGCCATGTTTCAGCTTTCTTCTTCGACCTTTTCCAGCAAGGCCGAATTTTCTTCTTCGTCACCACCTCAAGTGTCGGTGGTTTTAACTCGCACTGAGGTGACTTTTCAAATTCTTCTCCTTTCAAAATAGATTTTTTTGGCCCAATTTTTATTTCATTAAAAATTGAGAATTTTTTTGTTTCCTCTCCAACAAAAATATTTAGTGTTGGCGGTGGTTCAAAAACATTTAAAGAACAAAGAGATTGATCTTTAATTTATTTTTTGGTAGAATCAAAGATGTTGAATTCTACTTTTTGATCATCAAATTCTATTGTTAATGAACCACTAGACACATCAATTTTTGTTTTAGCGGTTTTTAAGAAGGGTCTTCCCAAAAGAATGGGTGTAGTTTGGTTATCATCTCCCATTTCCAGAACATAAAATCAACAGGGAAAATCAAATTTTCTACTTCTACTAGCACATCTTCTACTACACCCTTCGGGTAAGTATTAGACCGATCCGCTAGTTGAATCACTACACCAGTTTGATGTAGTGGGCCGAGTTGTAAGGATTTATATAAGGAATAAGGAATGACATTTATTGATGCTCCTAAATCCAACAAGGCCTTAGAAAATACGGTATCCTCTATTTTGCAAGGAATAGTGAACATGCCTGGATCGCTGCATTTCTCAGGGAGTTTCTTTTTAAAAATGGCCGAGACACGTTCACTAACTTCAACCCTTTGTTTCTCTTCCAGTTTATTTTTCTTTTTCATTGTGCATAGTTCCTTTAAGAACTTTGCATAACGGGGAACACTTTTGATCAGTTTGAAGAGTGGGATGTTTACCTCAGAATTGACGAAGGTTTCGTAGATGTCCCGATCATTCTTCAGCTTCCTCGTGTCTTTCAATGCCTCAGGGAATGGAGGGAGTGGTTCATATGATGACAGTGGAGGGAATTTAGTTTTCGTTGGCTTCTCCTCTTCCTGTTGAAAACCTTCTTCAAGATCAACCTCTTGCTTATCCTCCTCAACTTCCCGTGGTTGCAATTCTTTACCGTTCCTCAACATGATTGCATTGACATGTTGTCTCGGGTTTTGCTCAGTTTGGGAGGGGAGCCTACTCGAATCTTTTGCTTCAAGTCGACTTACGGCATTTGAAATTTGGCTAACTTGAGTTTCCAAATTTTTAATGCTCGACTTGGTTTCATGTTGGAATTGCATCATGGTTTGTTGGAATTGCCCCATGCTTTGCTGCATTGTTCCCATATTAACGGCCAGCGCTCGAATCATGTCTTCGATGGACATACTCGAGTTCGATGTTTGGCCTTGTGGTTTGTATTGTTGAGGAGGAGGATTTGTTTGAGAATTTCCGTACCTTAAATTCGGATGATCCCTCCATCCCGGGTTGTAAGTATTGCCTTGAGGATCGTACCTCCTTTGACCTTGGAACCCCAAAGCATTGACTTGCTCGGAGTTCTCTTCTTGTAGCGTTGGGCAAGAATCTGTGGGATGCCCTTGCGTTGAACAGATGCCGCAGATCTTGACTTCTTGGGTTTTTGGATTTAAAAGGAAATCTTTAACCAAAGAAGTCAAGCCGGCTACTTGACTCTCCAACGAGTTGTTGGATTCCGCTGCCATGACTCGTTTCGATGATGACCTTCCGTTGTAATGTCTCGAGTTTTCCGCCAACTCCGAAATGAGGTCTCTTGCTTGAGAAGGGGTTTTGTTAACAATACCCCCTCCGCATGCCGCATTCACCATGCGTCTATCTTGATCAACAAGTCCATCATAGAAGTAGAGGATGAGATCTTGTTCCGAATACCCATGATATGGGCAACTAGCACATAATTTTTTAAAGCGCTCCCAATATTCATACAAGGTCTCATTATCCGCTTGCTCAATGTTGCTGATTTGCTTCTTGAGACTTGAAGAGATAGATGCAGGATAGTACCTGTCAAGGAAGCTTTTTTTCATTTGAGCCCATGTATTGATGCTTCCCGAGGGAAGATAGAATAGCCAATCTTTGGCGGTGTCTTTGAAGGAGAATGGGAAGGCTCTCAGCTTGATTTGCTCCTCGGACACGCCATTGGGGCACATGCACACAATATGGGAACTCTGACAAGTGTTTATTTGGATCTTCCTCTCGTAGGCCATGGAAAGAGGAAAGTAGGTGAATGAGCCCAGATTTTAGCTCGAATGTGACCCCCGTATCAAGAGTTGGAAAAGTGATACATAAGGGTTGTTGATTTAGATTCGGAGCCGTGAGTTCCCTCAGCGTTCTTGTTTCCAGAGCCATGTGTGATCGGCTGAAACTTGCAAGTGTACAAGTGCCAATGTAGTAATAAATTCCGGTAAAAATACCGGGTCGAACACAAGGAAACGTTGTTTATATGATTCAAAAGTGAAAGCGGTTTAGTAAAAGAATTAAGAAAAGAGTAAAGCTTTTTGATTTTTTAAGAGGTAATAAAAGCAACCAAGGGTTCGGGATTACTCCTAAACGACTCCTAGTGATGAATATATGTTCTTTCGCCAATTCTTATGAGTGGAATGTCACTAAAGTATTCTAACTCCTGTTACGGCAGCGAGATTGTGATTAATTCTACGTGTGAATCCCGTCACGGTTCACATTCATCTAAAATTAACCCCATTGAAGATTAGGACATTATAAAAACCACCATACTCAATTGAGGTATATTTCTATCCATAATTAGAATATGTCTAACCTTTAAGTGCACGGTTTATAACTCAACGTTAATTGCTCAAATAAACCCAACGATATAATCATACGTTGTACACCGTAGTCATACACATTAAAATATAAAGGAAAGATCATAATAATTTGGTTGAGAACATACATCAAACACCTAGAGTGCGTAAAGTTTCATCCCTAACCTTGGCTATAGAAAATTAGCTAGAACAATTCATAATAAAATTACAAGTATTGAAATGATAAAATACAATGAAATACATAAGAAAATGATACCACAACTCCAAAGCTATGGTGGATAAAGCTTTCCCCAAGTGTAGAACTTCTCCCAAGACCAAGGGGTTGCTCTTGGGATGCCAAAGTAGAAGTAAAGTGTGTAGAATATGGAATAATCTCTTGAGAGGGCTTCAATCCTCTTAAATATTGAGTTCTCAACGGCCATTTTCGGACAAGGAAGCAAGCTCCTTAATGGGATTTGGTGTTTTGCCCGAATGATTGTGATGACCGTTGCTTGTTTTAATCAGCTCCAGGCGAAAGGCGGGCGACTTTCGCAAAAGCCGGGCGGCTTTTGCGAGTTTAAAACAGGCTTCTCCGCTCCAGGGACCGAAAGCCGGGCGGCTTTCGCCAAAAGCCGGGCGGCTTTTGGTTCGATTTGCTGAATAATTTCCACGGCGCCCAAAGCCGGGCGCCTTTCATGAAATCCGGGCGGCTTTCGTCTGTTTTGCTCCGGGTGCTTTTCCTTCATCTTCGGACGGCAACCGGATGGCTGGTTGGTGAAAACCGGCCGGTTTTGGTGAAAGCCGGGCGGCTTTCACCCCTTTGGTGTATTTTCCTTTTTTTTTCTTTTGTTCTCAGGATGCGTTTGGTTGACCTTTACTTGTCGGGATTCTTCGTGTGTCTTTTCATCCTCGTATTTGATCCAATTGTCGGTTATAGTATTTCTTGCAAAACGAGACATATGTGTGAGAGTTTTATTCTTTTAAGTATAAAAGCGTTTATAAATTGTTGTATAAAATACGTTAATAAAACGCTTATCAAATACCCCCACACTTGAGCTTTGCTTGTCCTCAAGCAAATTTAAAACTTTTTGTTTTTGTAGAATTATTAGGTTAAAACCTTAAGAAAAATTCTTTTGAAAAAAAGTTTTGGAGGACAAGGGTTTTGCTAAAATATTTTTGAAAAAATATGGACCAAAAGTGAACAAATTAAGGAGAAAAAAATCCTGCAATTTAGAAGTTAAAAAAAACCACCCCCACACTTGTTCCACAATGTCTCAATGTGGATCACAAAGAGCAATCAAAGCAAGATTAAACACACATAGCACAAAGACAACATTAGAGTCAAATTAACAACAAATAGGAGTTTGAGCAAGACTAGATAAGAATTGTTTTAGTATACTTCCCTTTTGTTGTCAACTTTACTCATCGTTCTCATCTCCCTCTTCTCGGGAAGGAAAAAAAAAGTTTGGATCGTAGGGCGGCGGCGGTGGTATGTTGAAATGTCTCCCCAGCTCTTGACAGTAGTAGTTCATGCTCCACAAATGGCTCCCCATTCCCTGGATAGCGTGGCGTTGATCTCTCAAGTCTCGTCTATGCACCGCAAGCTCCGTGCGGATTTGACAAAATTGCTCGGTCAAGTAGTAAATATTGTAAGGAGCTTCGGATTGGGGGGACGTGAGCTGCCTCTTCATGGTGCTCCTCATGGCCTCCCGCGGGTTCCCCACCTTCCATCATCTCTTCTTCATCCTCCTCCGGTACAACTCTATGGAATTTTGCCACACACCTCCATGGTCCTCCGTGCGGCGGTTGGAAATAGCGGAGGTGGGTCATGACACTATCATCAAGCACGGCGTGCATCTCCCGTTCTTCTTCTCCTCTAAAACTAACACCAAAATGTTGAAAAATCTTAGAGAGCAAAATAGGGAAAATGAAGGCCTTATCTTGATTGTTGATTAAGACCGCGCTCCATAATTGCTTGATGATGATGCCCGAGAGAGGAATCCCCTCATGACGATCAAGCCCGGTGTGCATCCTATATGCAAAGTAGAGGTCGACACTTCGGATTTTGTTGTAGCCGCTCGCTCTCGGCATGACGTTGAACGAGTAGAGGTACATCAAAAGCCGGGTCCGGATGTGTGGTTGGCCGAGGTTCTTTGTTATTAGATCAAGTCCTTGCAACCCAAAATATTGCATAGCATCCATGGGGTTGTAGTTCCCATCACTATTCATTGTTCCGGCTTGGGAAGGAGCGAAAGGGGTGCCGAACTTGGTGATGTGAAATTGAGAGCTCAAGAGGTCATTGGTGATAGTAATGTTGACCCCTTTGACTCGGCTCTCAATCATCTTTTGGGCGTAATTCCCTTCAACATTTGCGAAGAACTCCTTTACGAGTTCCGGATAGAAGGTGCCTTGGAGATGTAGCACCGGTTCCCAATTGATATTGGCGAAGGCCGCGGTGAGCTGGAACTCGTGATCAATAGGGGCTGAGATTGTCTTTTCAATCACAAAGTCGTTGTCCCTGGACTCTAGATAACGCTCGTAGCTTTGAGTGTTCACAAACCAACTAGCCGGCAAGATAGTGGAGGAGGCCGCGGGTGCCTTGTTGTTCCTAGCCCGCTTGGGGTTGCTCGGACCAGCCTCATTTCTTACAGATTTGCCCTTTGAAGCCATTTCAACCTACAAACTCAATAGATTATAGTCAATTTCTCAAAAAAGTTTGACATGGATTCCCCTAAAAATTGACTATAATCACAATTTTAGGACAACAAGGGACAACATACTCACAATCTCATTCATCAACAATTAATCACAATAATTCAATTGAAAATCCCCAAATTTAAACAAGAATTTCGAACCCTAAGCCCCACTTTTAATCAAGTAGCAAAAATTTCAAAATTTTTGAAAATAACAACTTGAAAAGAGGTTATAATGGTTCATACAAGCAATATAGGCAACAATAACAGGATATCATGCAATGAATTTGGCCTAATAGCTATCAATTTGTAAAAACACTAAATTTCGAATTTGGGAAGAACAATCAAAACTATCGATTAAATGATGTAAAAGCTGTGAAATAAGGATTAAGAAGTGAAAATGAGTGGATATTACCTGATTTGAGCTTGAAATTGGAGAAGAAATGGGAGAAAACGGGTGCTAAGGTTGCTGAAGCTCGAACGTCGGCCGAAGTTTGGAAGGTGTGCGTGTGTTTGTGTTTAAAAGGGAAGGGGTTTTAACAATTCCGCACCCCGAAAGCCGGGCGGCTTTGGCGAAAGCCGGGCGGCTTTCGCTTGACATCAGCAGGCCTGCACACGTAAGCCGGGCGGCTTACAAGAAACCCGGGCGGGTTTCGATTTAAATAATTGTGAATTAAGCTACGGCGCCCAAAGCCGGGCGGCTTTGGCGAAAGCCGGGCGCCTTTCGCTTGCGTGAAAAAATACCTGGAAAAGACATGGAAGCCGGGCGGCTTTGGGGAGAGGCCGGGCGGCTTTCGTCGTTTTCACCTATTTCGCCTGTTTTTTGTCAAATTTTCGCTTAAGACTTCGAACTTCTTGCCTTTTCTCTCCCCCTACACTTGAATTGCATTGTCCACAAGCAATAGGAGTATAACAACAAAATAAAAGTAAAACATGTAAATAAAAAGGATATGAAATTGGGTTGCCTCCCAATAAGCGCCTTCTTTAACGTCGTTGGCCGGACATTCTTCGTGATCAATCCTCCAAGTTGCAAGAGATGGTGGCTGAGGTGTTGTGGTGTTCCATGTAGAGCTTCAAACGATGTCCATTCACAGCAAAGGGTTCATTAGTACCTTGTTGGATCATCATTGTTCCATATGGCCGGACCTCGGTGATGACGAACGGTCCCGACCAACGGGACTTCAATTTTCCGGGAAACAACCGGAGTCTTGAGTTGAATAGGAGTACTTTCTGCCCAACTTGGAATTCCCTCCGACAAATGTTCTTGTCATACCACACTTTTTCTTTCTCCTTGTATATGTGGGAGTTTTCATAAGCTTCCCTCCGGAGTTCATCTAACTCATCAAGATGTAGGAGTCTTCTTTCCTTTGCAAGTGTTGGATCAAAGTTGAGTTGGGAAATAGCCCAACGTGATTTGTATTCAAGCTCCACGGGAAGATGACATGGTTTCCCAAATACAAGCCTATAAGGAGACATACCAAGAGACGTTTTGAAAGCCGTTCGATATGCCCATAAGGCATCATCAAGTTTCAAAGACCAATCCTTCCTAGAAGAGTTGACCGTCTTCTCAAGTATAGACTTGATTTCCCTGTTAGAGACCTCTACTTGACCATTTGTTTGAGGATGGTAAGTAGCTCCACTTTTGAAGAGACACCCACATTTCTTTAGGAGGCCGATGAAGTGAGCATTTTTGAAATGGGTGCCATTGTCACTAATGATAGTTCTTGGAACCCCAAACCTTGAAAATATATTTTTCTCGACAAAATCTACCACCGATTTGGCGGTATTATTTGGCAAGGCTATGGCTTCCACCCACTTTGAGACGTAGTCAACTGCTACAAGAATGTACTCCTTCCCATGAGAGTTTGGAAATGGACCCATAAAATCAATCCCCCAAACATCAAAGATTTCTACCACAAGAATCATGTTTTGTGGCATTTCATTTTTTCGGCTCAAATTACCGGTTCGTTGAAAACGATCACAAGCTTGAACATAGCTTCTAGCATCTTTGAATAAAGTAGGCCAGAAAAAACCACATTGAAGTACCTTGGCGGCTGTCCGGTCGGGGCCATGATGCCCTCCACAAGGAAGATTGTGACAATGCTCAAGAATAGGTAGCATTTCTTCGTTTGGAACACACCTTTGGATGATACCATCGGCACAATGCTTGAAAAGGTAAGGTTCATCCCAATAATAATGCTTGACATCATTTAGGAATTTCTTCCTTCGGTGGAAAGTGAACTCTTGAGGAAGAATTTCCTTTGCAAGATAATTCACGAAATCTGTGAACCAAGGCAATGACCCTCCATTAATCGCCATGATTTGTTCATAAGGCAAATCATCATGAATGACTTCCTTGTTGGTTGTGGCATTAGCTTCAAGACGGGAAAGGTGATCCGCAACAAGATTCTCACTCCCTTTTTTATCTCTAATTTCAAGATCAAATTCTTGGAGTAACAACACCCAACGAATTAATCTTGGTTTTGCATCCTTCTTGCTCATAAGATACCGGATGGCGGAGTGATCGGTGTAGACGATTACCTTTTGTCCAATGAGGTATGACCGAAATTTATCAAAGGCATAAATAACGGCTAAGAATTCTTTCTCGGTAGTGGCGTAATTTAACTCCGCATCATGGAGTAGTCTAGAGGCATAATAGATGGCATGAAGCTTTTTGTCCTTCCTTTGTCCAAGGACAACACCAATTGCATGATCACTAGCATCACACATTAGTTCAAATGGTAGAGACCAATCCGGTGAGATAAAAATAGGAGCCGTAGTAAGAGCCTTTTTGAGAGTGTTGAAGGCTTGGAGACATTGTGGAGTGAGATCAAAATGAGCATCTTTGGCTAGTAAATCACAAAGTGGCTTTGCAATTTTTGAAAAATCCTTGATAAATCGCCGGTAGAAACCGGCATGTCCCAAGAAACTCCGGATGGCCTTCACCGAGTGAGGTGGGGGCAATTTCTCAATAACTTCCACTTTGGCTTGATCAACTTGAATGCCTTGAGGGGAAATTTTGTGCCCCAAGACTATTCCTTCGGTCACCATAAAATGACACTTCTCCCAATTGAGAGCCAAGTGTGTTTCCTTGCATCTTATCAAAACCTTCTCAAGATGGTGAAGGCAAGCATCAAAAGAATCTCCAAAAACAGAAAAGTCATCCATGAAGACTTCCATGAAATCCCCTACCATGTTGGAAAAAATGGCCATAACACATCTTTGAAAGGTCCCCGGAGCATTGCAAAGACCAAATGGCATTCTTCTATAAGCAAAAGTGCCAAAGGGACAAGTAAATGTGGTCTTCTCTTGGTCTTCGGGTGAGATAGCTATTTGAAAATAGCCGGAAAATCCATCCAAGAAGCAATAGAATTCATGACCCGCAACACGTTCAAGCATTTCATCCATGAATGGAAGAGGAAAATGGTCCTTCCTTGTGCCGATGTTCAACTTCCGGTAATCAATGCACATCCTCCATCCGGTGACCATTCTAGTAGGAATTAATTCATTCTTACTATTAGCCACAACGGTAATACCTCCTTTCTTAGGAACCACTTGAACGGGACTCACAAAGTTGCTATCCGAAATAGGATAAATAATACCATAATCAAGGAGTTTGAGAATCTCCTCCTTGACTACCTCCTTCATGTTGGGATTCAATCTTCTTTGATGTTCAATGGTGGGTTTATGATTTTCCTCCATGAGGATTCGCTGCATGCAAAGAGAAGGGCTAATGCCCTTGATGTCCGCCAAGGACCAAGCAATAGAAGACTTGTGAGCCCTTAAAATTCTCAATAATTTTTCTTCTTGTAAAGAGGTGAGTGTAGAAGAAATTACCACCGGGTAAGTAGAATCATCTCCAAGAAATGCATATTTGAGATGGACCGGAAGAGGTTTGAGAGTAGGCTTTGGAGCAACTTCACATGAGGATTTTTGGCTAGGCTTCCTAGCACCAAGCTCTTCAAATTTAGGCCGGAATTTGGTGTAGGAACCCCCGGCTTGAAGGTACATTACTTCCTCAAAAAGTGCAGGAATTTCTTCATCTTCGGTGCATCCTAGCAAAATGCATGCCTCAAGAGGGTCTTCATGTATCTCCCTCTCAAAAACTTCTTGTGTCAAAGTATCAAAAATATTGATACTAAAACATGTAGAATCATCATGGTGCTTCTTCAAGGAATCCCAAACATGGAATTCTTGCTCTTCCTCTCCAACACGGAATTTCACAACACCATTCTTAACATCAATAAGAGCAGCCGCCGTGGCCAAGAAGGACCTTCCAAGAATCACCGGAATTTCCATCTCCTCCATTTTTAGCACAAGAAAGTCCACCGGAAAATAAAATTTTCCGACCTTCACAAGAACATCCTCCATTACTCCAATAGGATAACGAATGGTTCTATCCGCCAATTATAGAGCTATAGTTGTGGGTTGAAGCTCCCCCACACCTAGTTTCTTGAATAGAGAATGTGGCATAAGATTAATTCTAGCTCCAAGATCACATAGGGATTTTACCTCTCCTAGACTTCCAATAGAACAAGGAACGGTGAAGCTCCCGGGATCCTTCAATTTTGGAGGTAATTTATTTTGGAGAATAGCACTACACTCCTCCGTGAGTGCTACGGTTACAAAATCCGCCAACTTCTTCTTGTTGCTAAGAATATTCTTTAGAAATTTTGCATAAGAGGGAATTTCCGCAATAGCCTCAATAAAGGGAATATTTATGCTCAACTTGGTGAAGATGTCTAGGAACTTTTTGTATTGCTTGCTATCATCTTTCTTCTTCAACCTTTGTGGGTAAGGAATTGGGGGAACATAAGCCGCCATGGATGGTGGTGGTGAGACATGCTCCACTAGCTCTTCATCTCCTTGTTTCTCCATGGGTTCGTTTTGAATTGTTGGCCCCTCCATTTGTTGACCACTTCGTAAAGTGATAGCCATAACATTCTCCCTTGGGTTGATTTCCGTTGTAGTAGGAAATCTACCATGCTCCCTAGTAGTTCTTTCTTGAGCTAGTTGACCAATTTGAACTTCCAAGTTATGAATAGAGGACTTGGTATATTGCTCAATGGTATCCATGCGTTGATTTAGCTTCCGGTTTTGATCTTCAAACCGCATGTCAAGTTTGGTGAATTGATTGTGGAGATTCCCAATGGATGCCTCCATTCTACTATGATTTTCTTCATTTTGGGTTTTGATGCTAGCTACATTTTTGGTGAGAAGCTTCATCATCTCCTCCATAGTAGATTCTTGTGATTGCCCAAATTTGGGAGCTCCGGGTTGAGGGTTTGAAGAACTCCCTTGTGGCTTCCAATTATTTCCTTGGTTGTACCGTTGTTGATTGTTGTTGGAAAAATTATTTCCTCCTTGATTTGCCCGGTTACCATAGGAATTCATGTAACTAACATCCTCAAGATGTTGAGAGGAGTTACCTTCCACATTGGGGATGCTCTCCACATTGGCCACTTGTTTGACCCCTCCAATAACGGCTTGTAAAGCCGTATGAATTGATGCTTGTAGATTTTGCTGAATTTTTGTTTGAAATTCTTCAAACCTCTTATCAAGTTCATGAGTGATAGAAATTTCATTCACTCCCGCCACCTTGATGTCTCCTCCTTGAAGTTGAGGATTTGAAGCAATGGACTCAAGAATTCTCAAAGCTTCCGTCTCGGTTTTGTTGCCAATGTATCCCTCCGCTCGGTTGTCCACAATAGCTTGACAAGATGAGTTCAAGTCATTGTAAAAAGTGTCAATTTGGAGGTCAAGAGGATTGCGGTGATGGGGGCATTCCTTCAACAAAGACTTGAAACGCCTCCATGCGTCTTGAAAGAGTTCTCCAACTTGTTGTTTGAAGTTGAAGATTCGTTGTCGTAGCTCTTGCGTCATTGTTGGGGTGTAGTACTTGGAGATGAATACATTGTATATTTCATCCCAAGTAGTATAGGATGCCGGTGCTTGCTCTAGAAACCACCCTCTTGCCGCTCCCTTCAAGGTGTAGGGGAAGCATTTGAGCCTAAGATCACCTTCATTTAGGCCATTCCTTGGAACACCTTGAATGAACCCATAAAATTCAGTGATTAAATTTAATGGATTCTCCCCTGGTTGTCCATAAAAGTGCGGCATAGCGTTGAAGTAGCTATTTCGCAACTCATAGTCTCGTGCCGCCTCGCTAAGCACGATGCAAGAAGGAGTTGTTGCAATGACTGGCCTCTTCCTTTCATTGAGTGTAGGAAGCATTGTTGGTGCTTTTGCTTCCTTCTTTCGATTCCTTCTACAAGCTCTCTCGATTTCAAGGTTGATAGGTTCAAGGTTTGTAGAGCCTTGACTTCTCAATAGCATGCACTAAGAGCTTGTCTACACAACAAAATTTAAAACAATACCAATTGAAATGTAATGGGAACATTCAGGAATTTTTGTTGAATCGTATAAAACAAAACCGTTTCCCCGGCAACGGCGCCAAAAACTTGATCGGCTGAAACTTGCAAGTGTACAAGTGCCAATGTAGTAATAAATTCCGGTAAAAATACCGGGTCGAACACAAGGAAACGTTGTTTATATGATTCAAAAGTAAAAGCGGTTTAGTAAAAGAATTAAGAAAAGAGTAAAGCTTTTTGATTTTTTAAGAGGTAATAAAAGCAACTAAGGGTTCGGGATTACTCCTAAACGACTCCTAGTGATGAATATATGTTCTTTCGCCAATTCTTATGAGTGGAATGTCACTAAAGTATTCTAACTCCTGTTACGACAGCGAGATTGTGATTAATTCTACGTGTGAATCCCGTCACGGTTCACATTCATCTAAAATTAACCCCATTGAAGATTAGGACATTATAAAAACCACCATACTCAATTGAGGTATATTTCTATCCATAATTAGAATATGTCTAACCTTTAAGTGCACGGTTTATAACTCAACGTTAATTGCTCAAATAAACCCAACGATATAATCATACGTTGTACACCGTAGTCATACACATTAAAATATAAAGGAAATATCATAATAATTTGGTTGAGAACATACATCAAACACCTAGAGTGCGTAAAGTTTCATCCCTAACCTTGGCTATAGAAAATTAGCTAGAACAATTCATAATAAAATTACAAGTATTGAAATGATAAAGTACAATGAAATACATAAGAAAATGATACCACAACTCCAAAGCTTCGGTGGATAAAGCTTTCCCCAAGTGTAGAACTTCTCCCAAGACCAAGGGGTTGCTCTTGGGATGCCAAAGTAGAAGTAAAGTGTGTAGAATATGGAATAATCTCTTGAGAGGGATTCAATCCTCTTAAATATTGAGTTCTCAACGGCCATTTTCGGACAAGGAAGCAAGCTCCTTAATGGGATTTGGTGTTTTGCCCGAATGATTGTGATGACCGTTGCTTGTTTTAATCAGCTCCAGGCGAAAGGCGGGCGACTTTCGCAAAAGTCGGGCGGCTTTTGCGAGTTTAAAACAGGCTTCTCCGCTCCAGGGACCGAAAGCCGGGCGGCTTTCGCCAAAAGCCGGGCGGCTTTTGGTTCGATTTATTGAATAATTTCCACGGCGCCCAAAGCCGGGCGCCTTTCATGAAAGCCGGGCGGCTTTCGTCTGTTTTGCTCCGGGTGCTTTTTCTTCATCTTCGGACGGCAACTGGATGGCTGGTTGGTGAAAACCGGCCGGTTTTGGTGAAAGTCGGGCGGCTTTCACCCCTTTGGTGTATTTTCCTTTTTTTTTTCTTTTGTTCTCGGGATGCGTTTGGTTGACCTTTACTTGTTGGGATTCTTCGTGTGTCTTTTCATCCTCGTATTTGATCCAATTGTCGGTTATAGTATTTCTTGCAAAACGAGACATATGTGTGAGAGTTTTATTCTTTTAAGTATAAAAGCGTTTATAAATTGTTGTATAAAATACGTTAATAAAACGCTTATCAATGTGGAAGGACTCTTCGGATTCGCTAGAATGAGAACTAGCACTTGATGATTCCTACGAAGAAGTATTCGGAAATAGATTCCTGAACCTCTCGAAGGCTTGTTCTGTTTCGGGCTTTGTTTGGTACGTGATTTGGTTTATAGATCGGTGTTTAACCATATACTCAAACAAAGCTCAGCCAAAATAGAAATCTTTTAAATGTTTTTTTTTATTTTTCTTGAAATAAAATAGAAAGAAAAATAATTGCCTTTCCCCGGCAACGGCGCCAAATTTGACGTGCACTTTGTCACGGTGCGTCAAAATAAATTCAATACTAAACACTTATACGTAGTATAGCGTAGTAGAGTTCGTATCCACAGGGAAAGGAATAATTCTCTTTTTATGAAACTTAGTAAATAAAGGGGGGATTTGGATTGAGTGATTTAATTTAATTAAAAACTAAGATGAACGAACTATATGAGATTTAAGCCAAAGATAAAAAGGACTTGGCATTGCTACTTTCCACTTGTTGATATATTTTAGTCGATCATTGTTATATCTATAACTTATTCCCTCTCGAATACTCAATCGGGGAGTATATCCACTTCATCGAGGGTAGTTATTAACAACAACCGTTCATTAATAACCCTTACTATTAATCAAATATAGAACAACGCCTTATACCGATTTAATAGTAGCATTTAATCTTTCTAACTCCTTGATGAAATCAATTGAGATTGATAACCTCAACACAACGGTTTCGGTTTAACCAACAAAATTAATCCCTCTTAAGTTTATTAACCACGACCGTGCATTAATAAACCGAAGTTACTTACTTGTGAAACCACCAACGATTAACCATCGGTTCGTTGATCGTTTCTAGTAATAATTAATGTCGAAACGTTAACTAATCGTCACTTAGCAACCCTCCAACATTAATATAGAATGAGATTAAGGGAAGAATTAATAATCAAGAGAAGAAGTTAAGAAAATAACTCACAACTTTAATAATCAACAAGCTTCAAGAGCAAAACCAAGAATGGAAGTTTAGCTCCTCATTTGGAGACTAAACATAGCTAGAAAAATATAAAGAAATGCTATTCTAAACTGAGCTAAAGAGAATGGAAGAAGGGATGATGAAAAGTGAAGGAAAATGGAGTTATTTATAGGTGTTTTCAACACCTAATGCCGGATACCCGGCCGAGTATTTTGACATACCCGACCGGGTATTTACCAAATCAAATATTTTCCCATGTTTTTGTGTCTTCTGCACGTTCTTTGGTCCGAAATCACTTCATACCCGACCGGGTATATGGAATACCCGACCGGGTATTTGCTAGTTTTGCAGCAGTTTCCTTTGTCACTTCATACCCGGCCGGGTGAAGTCCATACCCGACCGGGTTTTGCACAAAACTCAGGTTTCTTCATCCTTTTTGCTTCCAAACCTATCCTAAACTTATAGCCAAACTAACTACAACTTACAACAAACAATAAAATTCTAGAAATACGATTACAATCAAATGCAAACTAACAACTATAAACTTGCACAAAACTAGTAAATAAAAATTACAAACAATAATAAAAATGTGTACTTAGGCACTAACAACTAGTGCCTATCAGATGATGACCTACAATGGTAGCTCTTTGACCTTTGGAGATCAGGGAAGGAAAAGGAGGCTGGGAAGAAGAAAAGGAAATTGGGAGAGAGAAAGAGATTAAAAGAAAGGAAAGCAAAAAACAAAAGAAAAGGAAAGTAGTTGCCACATGGGCCGCCACGTAGGCGCCACACGTGCAATTAACCGGGAAACGGTTTTGTAACCAGTTCAGAAGTTGAATGGAGTGTTTTTTACGAGTGTGGGGGTTTAATTGACTATTTTCAAAGTCGGGGGACCTAATTGACTTTTTTGACATAGTACGAGTGCCTATTTGACAGTTTTCCCTCCAAAAAACGATCGCTGTCTTTTTCTTCCCGAAATAGGAACCAGTACTGCTGTTATTGAAAAACATGCAAGTACATGAGTAATGATAGTAAATAATGTGATTTTTAATATCTAGTACTGCATTTTTTAGCAATACTAATGACTACAAAATATGATAACGGTAAATACTATCAACCTATTTCTATTTCAAGAAGAAAAATACAACAGTTCTATTTTGAAATTTTAAAACTTATTTACTACTATTTCATGATTTTTCCCTTTTCAAAATCATTTTATCTGTTTAAATTTATTTTAGAAGGACTTGTTCATTTCAACTAAAGCATACTCATCTATTCTAATATGTGGGCCTTTTAGTAAATGTAAACTTTTAGTGACTAAAAAGATCTTAAAAGAAAAAGGTGGTAGCTGTTTGATAAAATGTTGATTGTTTGATTTAGTTCTGTTTGATATTCAAACTGTTGCAACTAATTAATGCTCAAAGTTACAAACTTTTCTTATTTGGTACTTAGTGTAGCATCTCAAAAAGATCATTTTGATAAATTATCAAACAGAACTAAATCAAACAATAAACTTTTATCAAACAACTACCACCATTTTCTTTTAATATCATTTGAGTCACTAAAAGTTAACAGTTACTAAAAAACCCACAAAAATATCTTTTAAGTTAGTTGCGTCAAACATACCCTAAATAAAATAAGATGAGATGAGACTTCACTAGTTCAAATTAGATTATAAGAATATGCTTAAGTTGAAATGAACATATCCTTCTATAATACATTTAAACAGAAAAAATGATTTTATCTGGTGACAACTTACCTATTATTGGGAGTGCCTCATAAGGAAAAAGTGATCTGTAGACTTGATCAGGTTGTACTAGGCAAAATATAGTACACTCATGCCAATAGCATTTACTGTAAGTTACGCTTTCAATGATCTATATATCTTAGAAATTTCAAGTAAGGTATGACATGATACCTTCGATAGAGATCACCTATGCCGGCGAGAATGGAAGGGGCCGCTTTGACGGTCACTTTATCGTAGTGCGTCAAAATAGTTTCAATACTAACACTTATACTTAGTATAGCGTAGTAGAGTTTGTATCCACAACGAAAAGAATACTTTTCTTTTTATGAACTAGTAAATAAAAGGGGGGTTTTGGGATTGAGTGATTTAATTAAATAAACACTAAGATGAACGATTTATATGAGTTTTAATTCAAAGATAAAAGGGATTTGGCTTTGCTACTTTCCACTTGTTGATATATTTAGTCGATCCTTGTTATATCTATAACTTATCCCTTCTCGAATAATCAATCGAGCAGTATCTCCAATTCATCGAGGGTAGTTATTAACAACGACCGTTCATTAATAACCCTTACTATTAATCAAATATAGAACAACGCCTTATACCGATTTAGTAGTAGCATTTAATCTTTCTAATTCCTTGATGAAATCAATTGAGATTGATAACCTCAACACAACGGTTTTCGTTTAACCAACACAATTAATCCCTCTTAAAGATTTTTAACCACGACCATGCATTAATAACCCGAAGTTACTTTCTTGTGAAACCATGAATGATTAACCATCAGTTCATTGATCGTTTCTAGTAGTAATTAATGTCGAGATGTTAACTAATTGTCATCTTAGCAACACTCCCCAACATTAATTATTGATAGATTAAGGGAAGGATTAATATTCAAGGAGAGAAGTAAAGAAAATAACTCACAACTTTAATAATCAACAAGCTTCAAGAGCAAAACCAAGAAATGGAAATTTAGCTCCTCATTTGGAGACTAAACATGCTAGAAAAATATAAAGAAAATACTATTCTAAGTTGAGTTTAAGTATATGGAAGAATGGATATCAAAATGGGAAGGAAAAGAGGTGTATTTATAGGTGTTTTGGTGAGGTTGAGTCTGATACTCGACCGGGTATAGAGGATACTCGACCGGGTATCTATGTCAGTAGCAACGAAAGTGCTGAAATCTAGTCATACCCGACCGGGTATGTCCATATACCCAACCAGGTATATGACCAAATCTAATTTTCCCATGTTCTCTTGCTTTATTTGATCTTGTAAATCTCTGGGTCAAGTCATACCCGACCGGGTATCAAAAATACTTGACCGGGTATGACACCAAATCACATTTTTTGCATTATTTCTTGCTCCCTTGCACTTTCCTTTGATTTTGTAAGATCCCTTCCATGATCCTTTGTTGATCCTTGATTGATTCTTACTCAGGATAATTCTAAATTTACTAAATTACAACAAACTAGAAAAATAAAATGATTGCACCATAAATGTGCAATTACCACAACAACACACCGTAAAAATTAATTAAAAGTAAAAATATAAACACACAAAAATCAATGCAATCAACTCCCCCAAACTTGGTCTTTTACTCGTCCTCAAGTAAAATCCATAAAGCTCTTCACCATCCAAAGAGTTTCAACAAGATAAAAGAAAAACAGAAGTGTTTTCTTTTTCAGTTTAAATTCACCCACACTATAGAAAGTTATTGCTTCTCCCTCCAATTGCTTGCTATGGTGAAAATCAACTCGTGTAAAAATAATTCCTTCTCTCATTTCTCTCCTTTTGCTTAGGAGCCTTTTCAGGTTTTCATCCTAACCTCTTTTTTTTTCGACTCACTCATTTTTTTTGCTATTGTTGCTTAGGTTGCCCGTTCGGGTTTTCAACTTAACTCACATATTTTCTTTTCTTTCTTTCTTTTTGTATTTTTTTTTGTATAATATTTTTTTGAAAAAATACAATGCAGAAGAAATACCATATGTAAAATATAAAGTGTTCTCCCCCCTTACTAAGCCGAGCATTGTCCCTAGTGCTCGTCTTTGCCATTGCTTGAAGTTTTTTTTTTCTTTTTTTAAAGATCGTTGGGGATTTTGGAGAGGGAGAGTGAGAGTTTCCAAAAGTTACGTGGAACAAGAGAAAAGTGATGGGAGCAAGATTATGATTTTTTTGGGTGTTTGGTGGATGATTTGGGTAGACTTTTGAAGAAAGAAAGATATGCTTGATAGGGTATATCTCTTAGATTCTAGAGAGAAGTGAGAGCTAGAGAGAGAAGTGCAATAATATGCTTTAATAGAATGAATTTGTAACCCCTATAACTACTCCCAAGGGGAGTATTTATAGAGAAAATTAGGGTCGGGCTCCCAAGCCTTGGGCTTGGGAGGCCCATTTACAACTGAACCGCTACTGGGCCGAATACAAAGCCTCTAATGGGCTGTACAAATGAGTAAGTATAGAATCCGATTCTGGGAGGTCTTCGTGGCCGACGAGGGCGTGGCCGACGAGGGCACGGCCGACGAGGGCGCGGCCGACGAGGGCACCCGAGCCCCTTAAACTCAGGACCGTAATCTGAGTTGGCCCCTTTTCAGCCGACGGGGGCGTCTTGGCCGACGAGGGCGCCACTCTGTTGTCTTGTGCTCTGTTCTTCCGAGTATGTGGGTCCTGGAGCTCAGACCCATATACTCCATCAGGAGTCCCCCACTCTCTAAGCTGAGACGTAGACGAAGTGAAGGAGAGTAGATTTCTGTGCTTTGTTGCTTTTGGCCGACGCGGGCATTTCCAGGCCGTTAGCCGTTGCGGTATTGGCGTTGTTTCCGTTTTGGTGATCCTGTTATGCGCTTTGGCCGTTAACTGCTCCTCGCTGTGGGCAGGGAGGCCGCTGTTTCCTTGACGTGTTCGTTTGAGGACGATGAGTGTCTTGTTCCGATGTCGGCCGTTGAAGGCGCGCTTTCCCTTTCCTGGACGTTGGTGGTTGAAGTTTATGTTTGGGCCGGTGAGGTTGTTCCTTGCTTTGAGGATGATGGCGTCCTTTCCTTTGGGTGGCCGATGAGGGTGCTCGCGCACTCCTTTTGGCCGTTGCTGGTTGGCCTTCGTGTTTTTGGCCGAAGAGCCCGTCAAGATTAATCGTTGGTGGAGGACGATGAGTGTCCTCGCCTCTAGTGGCTTATTGGCCGTTGCTAGTGACGTTATGGGCCTTTGGCCGATGAAGTTCCGTTGTGCTGTGTGGGTGATGTGGCCATGTTTTGTGGTTACTTTGTTTATACTCTGTTTCGTTGAGGCCGGTGTAGTCCCCCAGTCCCCCACTGCTTCAGGCCGAAGAGTGTGAGGGGTGAAGGAGTTGCTTGAGTCCCTGGCCGAAGTGGTTTCGCCGTAGTCCCCCTGAATCCAACTCTCATGGCGATTTTCTGGCCAAGGTAACCCTGTGGGAGAACCCTTGTGCACAGATCGCTTGTAGAGAGTTATCATCAAGGGTTATTACGAGGAGCCGAAGGCTGTGGGCTATTTGTCCCCTTTGTTCTGCGGCCGTTACGTTCCTGGCCGTTGCCATCCGCTTATTGTTTGGCATTTGTGATCTTGGTGAGCAAGTGGGACGTTGTGGGCGCTAGCTGGAAGTTGTAAAGCCGCTGAGCGTGTGTAGGCCGTAGGGTCTGATTTGCCGGTGGGCCGTTGATGTGGGTTGGTCCTGGCCCGTTGGTGACGTGGTGGCCCCCCAGTGGTGGCCGTTGATGTGGCCATTGGGGGAGTGCCACGTGTAGTGACCGTTGGTGGGGGGGGTCTATAAATACCCCTTCCCCTCCGACGAAGAATCACATTTGCATTCTGAATTTGTCGAAGTGCTGGCCGATTTTCTAGAGAGATAAACTCCCAAGCCTGTTCTTCGTGTTCTTCATTGTTTGAGGTTAGTGTTCATCACGATCTTCCTCGCTTTTCATATTTTGCTCCGTAAGTAGTTGATCTAGTGTTAGGCATTTAAACACCTTTAGATCGTAAGTTCTCCTTAAGCCCATAGTAGTAGTAATGAAGAGCTTGAACGACGACTACTACCCCTACGACGACCAGCCCTCCACGAGGTCGCTTGACTACGAGGTGCTCGAGGAGTTTGAGGAGGAGATAGAGCGTTTAAGTCCATACAAATCCGCGGAGCTGATGGACGGGGAAGGCGAGGACGAGGAGTCCGCCTCTTCTTCGAAGGGTGAGGACGTAGGTGCGTCCCGAGTGGTGGACGGGGCGTCCACTTCTGCTGTCATTCCGTGCCCGAGGCCGGTGTCCGCCGTTAAGGGAGCCGCCAAGCCGAAGAGATTGAGGAGGCCGAAGAGTGGGCCCGGCGTCTCCTACTTGGATCTCACCAACATCTACCTGATAAAGCCGGAGAGCAGTGCGGCCGACTATCTGGTTTCCCAGATGTACGTGGGGCCGTTCGGGCGGGTTAGGGCGCCCAAGCCGACGGACCATGTTCTTCTTCCACCACCGGGATACTTTGGAGTATACCCGATGAGTTTTGCTAAGGGGTTGAGGTTTCCTCTTCACCCTTTCATTACTGAGTACCTGGACATGGTAGGGCTTCCTCCGGCCTTGCTGACGCCGAACAGCTACTCCTTGATGGTGGGGTTCTTGCTCCGGTGTGAGGAGTTGGGCTACAAGCCGACGACGGCGTTATTTATGAATTTGTACCAGATAGGCCGAGGAAGCCACAAGAACTCTGCGGCCTACGCTACTCTTCAGCAGCTGCCGAAGAAGAGGAGCTTCACGGATTTGCCTACGTCCATTCATGGGTGGAAGAGCAAGTTCGTGTTTGTGTCCATTGGTGAGAGTGGCACCGAGTTTCCCTCCCTCGGCCACACCGGGAGATTTAATCTGCATGACCCGCCGAAGAGCTCTATTTTGGACGCTCAGGTGGAGGCTTTCCTGGAGGGGGGGCCAAGGAGCGTGAAAGATTACATCACTGAGTACAAGATGGCCGCCCTCGGCTTCGTGAGGTACTATGTTTATGGTGACAAGGAGGATGACCTCCAACTCTGGCCGAGGATGACCACCACCTTTGAGGAGGCCGACGGCCCGGACTTGGGCATTCCTGCTGAGGCCGATGGTAATTCTTTCTTCGGCTTTCTGTCTTTATGTTTTGTCCTTTGCCTTACTAATCTGTTTGTGCTTTTCCCTTGTAGATTTTGTCATGGACCGCCATTCCATGATGGCTATTGCAAAGGCCAAAGCGGCCGAGGAGATTGCTGCTAAGGCGGCCGAAGCGGCCCGGCGTGCCGCTGCTGGTGGGAGCGGGGCTACTGCTGACGCGGCCCCAAAGCCTGCCCCGTCCAAGAAGAAGAGACCGGCCACTGACGGCCAGAAAAAGTTGACCGAGGCCGGCGTGAGCGTCTCAAAGAAGACGAAGAGGGCTCCTTCCCCTTCTCCGGCTAGTGAGGCCGGTACGCTTACTGTCCCCAGCGTGGGCGATGGTGGTCCCGTCGTGGACCTTACTGTTGCTGGCGATGCCGCCCCGGCGCTTCCTCTCGTCCAGGAACCACGGACGCAGAGGGCCGGCAAGGAGATCGCCGGTGCCACCTATCAGAAAGTGATAGAGTACCCCGTCAGCGGGGGCGTGTTTAATGAGCTCGTCCCCGGCCACGTCGTCCTGGCCAAGGCCATGCCGGCCAAAGATCGGGCTCATTTGAAGAAGCTCGAGGACCCGAAGATTTATGAGGGCGGCATGGATCTTCTCGTCCAAGTAAGTGATTGTCCTTATATTCTTGTCTCTCTTCGTCTATGTAGAGTTTTTTGCCTGACCTTTGTTTTTCTTATGCAGAGTGCCTTCATGCTTATGGAAAGCCATAAGAGGCAGTACTGGGAGATAGTCCGCCTGCAAGCGCTGGAGCAGAAGGCTACCTCGGCCGACGAGGCGGTAGCTTGCCTTGACCGGCTCCGGGAGGATGCCAAAGCGCTGCAGGCCAAAGCTGATGAAGCCGTCGCGGCCAGGGACGATGCCCTGGTCAAACTCGAAGAGAGCAGAAGGGAGCTCGCGGAGTCCCACAGGGCACTTGAGGCCGAGAAGCGCAGGAGCGAGGAGGCTGCCAAGGCGAAGGCTGAGGCCGAGGCCGCCGTCGTGAAGGCTGCCGATGAGGCCGTCGAGAAGTTCTTGGCCGAGGGGTGGAAGGCCGATGAGAGGCTCCCCTGGTGCTACGAAGTGGTGGCCGCCAGGCTGGAGAGTTGGGGGATGAACTCCCCTGCCGGCCGGGAGTATTTCAGCCGGGAGATGTCCGTTTACTACAACCTGGGCCAGGAGCGGATGCAAAGGCTCCTGTGTCGGCGGCTATCCCGGGCGTTGAAGGCCATGAATTACACGTCTGGATGGGCTAGACGGAACCTGAAGCTGCCAAAGCTGATGAAGGATCCCGAAGAGCAGGCCAAGCTTCCGCTGTCGGAGCGGGAGTCCCCCATAGAAAGCTCCGGCCTCGGCGAGCCGGACTACACTGAGTTCGACTTCCTTGATGATGCTACCAGTGCTGCACCTCATGCCGGCCAAGAAGCTGAGGACGAAGAGGGAGCTGATGAGGCCGATGAGGCGGCCGCAGATGGAGGTGCCCCCGAAGCTTGAGTGGCCATTTTTTGTAATTAGCTTTTCAAATTTTTGCCAAGTGATGTAACGGCCGTAGTGCCCCCCAATTGTAATGAAATTTATCAATTGAAGAAATTTTTGCTGTCTTTTTCGGCCTTGAATCCTTTGTGTGCTTGTTTGCTTTGTCATTTCAATTCTATAAATTGTCTAAGTATTCAGTCATAACTTGGGTCACCCGCGAGTGTCCGCTACGTCCGTGAGGTTGGCCTTCCCGTCCAGTAGTCTGGTCGGCCTATGCCTCTGCTTTACTGTCATAATACTTAGGATTTTGTTTCAAAAAATTTCCCAAGTGTTTTTGGGTCCATGTAGCTCCTGTCTTTACGGCCTAGTGGCTTGATCGGCTTGGACGTGGTGTCATAACACTTAGGATAATTTCCCAAGTGTTTTTGAGTACTTAGATAATTTCCTAAGTATAAATGTTAGGCATTTACTTCTTCGCGGTGCCACTGCCGGCCAAGGTCTGGCTTGTGGCCGATGAGGGTGCTGGATAAGGAATAGCTTGTCCAAGGAGATGGTCCTGTATTCGTCGGCTAGCTATGGTTCCAGTGCCTGCGTCGGCCATCCGAGGTGCTGTGGCAAGTAGAGGTTGTTTCTTGATTACTTGATCCTTTCGCGGGTGTGATAAGTGCCCGCTTCGTCCTGGTCATCCTCAGGATTGCGATGCTTTGTTTTATACCAAACGTTGGTGCCTCAAAGGACTATGGCCGATGAAGGTCACCTCTCGCGTGTCACCCAACCGATGTGGTTAGGGTTTTAAAGGCGTGTGTATCGGCCTTGATTGTTCCGTTGTAGTGTGTGGACGTGTCGTCCATGTTGCCTGTCAGTGGTACTACACTTGTGTTTAACTGATATGTACTTGGCCAAAATGGGCCTGAATTTGTGGGGATTTTATTTTTTCTTTGCTCGAGGCCGACAAGTGTGCGCGGCCGTCGGCTTCCCTCTTTTTCCCTCATATATATATATATATATATATATATATATATATATATATATATATATATATATATTTTGTTTCGGGGGTATCCTTCTTTCAGGCTTCGGCCGAAGGGTGTGTTCGTCCTTCGGCCGGTTCGGACTTCGTTTATAACGTCCGTGGTCTCAGGGCGGGTCCCGTCGCCTATTTATGACGCGGGCTAGACTTTTGGTCGGTTTCCAACGGCTGTCGTTGCCCATCCCTGAGTTTTGGGATTTTGTCACCTCGGCCATGATTTCAGGCCTGTCGTCCTGCGATCTGGCGCGTGGACGACGCGGTGAGCTTCCCGTTTCAAGACGTGGGCCGTTTGCGGGCCCCTCGTCCTGGGGACATCGTCGGCCATACCTGAGCGTTTCACTTCTAGGCTTACGGGGCCAGGACGATGTGCTCTCTCAGCTAGGCCTGAGCCCTTTGCTGATACAAAGTACAATGGAGTGCCTGAGCTTGTCGCTCGTAAGCTGCAAATGCAAGGGGCCATGTCGGCCAGACCTGAGCCTTTCGCTCTAAGGTGGCCGACGAGGGCACCTGCTAATGTTTTACTTAAAATTCCAGAGAAAAAATCAGAACGTGATTTTATTCATAGGTGGCTCGAGGCCGAGGGTGGCGTTCAATCAGTAACCCGTTAAGGGGTGAGGGCTTCGCCGTCTACACCTCCTTCGGATTACTGATAAAACTTCACCAGATGATGTACATTCCATGTTCGTGGTACATTGGACCCATTCGGTCGTTTAAGTTTGTAGGTGTCGGGTTTGACCACGGCACTGACGATGTAGGGCCCTTCGTACTTCAATGCTAGCTTGCCACCCTCTGTCGGCTGGCTTGCTTCCCTTCGGCGGAGGACATAGTCCCCCACCTGAAATTCCCGGGAACGTACCTTGGCGTCGTAGTATGATTTTACTTGACGCCGGTAGTTCTCTGCTCGGACGTAAGCTTGCTCACGCCTCTCATCGACCAGGTGTAGGTCAATCTTCATGTTTTCTTCGTTGGCATCAGGCTCGTATCGTTCCACCCGTCGGCTGGGGATAGCAACTTCCGTAGGCGCCTTTGCTTCAAAGCCGTAGCACAGGGCGAAAGGCGTTTCACATGTCGCCCTCCTCGGCGTGGTTCTGTAGCACCACAGGATGTTGGGGAGCTCGTCGACCCAACTACCTCCTGCGGCCTGGAGTTTCTTCTTCAGCCCTTCCATGATTGTTCTGTTGGCGTTCTCGACCTGCCCGTTGCCCTGAGGGTAGGCGACGGAGGAGAAACGATGCTTTACTTCAAACACCCGGAGGAGCTCTTGGAAAGGGGCTGCCTCGAACTGGGTGCCGTTGTCTGATATGATCTCCTGGGGGACGCCAAAGCGTGTGATGATGTTTTTGTAAACAAACCTTTGGCATCTGGCCCCCGTGATGCTGGCCAAGGGTTCCGCCTCGACCCACTTGGTGAAGTAGTCGAAGGCGACGATGATGTAACGGTTATTCCCGGCGGCTCTGGGCAGGGGGCCGACCAGGTCAATCCCCCATCTGGAGAATGGAATTGCGGTGCTGACCGGGGCATAGTTGACAGCTGGCCGACCAGGGGCCTTCTGGAGTACCTGGCATGTGGTGCACTTCCTGGCCAGGTCAGCGCAGTCCCGTGCCATCGTCGGCCAGAAGAAACCCTGGACGACGAGACGCCGGGACATGCTGAAAGGACCCTGGTGCGAGGAGCAGACGCCACAATGAACTTCTTCCATGGCGGTATCGGCCTCGTCCTGGTGCAGGCATCGGAGGAGAGTGCCATTGTAGGACCGTTTGTAGAGTTTGCCATCTTCTATGGTGTAGCTTGGGGCCCTGAGTTTGGCAAGTTTGGCCCTCTCCTCGTCCGGGGGCAACTCCCCCGTTGTGATGAAGGTGGCGATGTCGGAGATCCAGTCCTCTGGTCGCTGGTGGACGCACAAGACGGGGCTGGCATGGATACTGGACATGCTCAACTCCTCGATCTTGGCCAACTGGGAGATGTGCTCCGGGGTGTCCGAGCTGAGCTTGGAGAGGATGTCGGCTTCGGCGTTCTCGGCCCTTGGGATCTGAGTGATCTCATGGGTTTCAAACGCTTTCAGCAATTCCTCCGTCGCTTGTTTGTACTGCTTCATCCGGCCTTCCTTTGCTTCGTACGATCCCTCCACCTGGCCCACTACCAGTTTGGAATCGCACTTGATTCTGAGGTGCTTGGCCTTGAGGCCGGCGACGAGTCTGAGACCGCTGAGGAGGGCCTCATACTCGGCTTCGTTGTTGGATACCCTGAAGTTGAAGCGGATGGCATAGTAGGCTCTGAATCCTTCAGGGGATATGAGGACGCCGCCGCCGCCGCATGATTTCGCGGCCGACGAGCCGTCAGTGAACAGGGTCCACGTGTCGTCCGGCTCCGGCCCGGGGTTGGCGACGGCCGTCTCCCTTGCTGTGCATTCGATGACGAAGTCGGCCAAGGCTTTCCCTTTGATAGATGGCCTTGGCTTGATCTCAATTTGAAACTGGCTGAGGAAGATCGCCCATTTCACCATCCTCGAGGAGCTAGTGGGGCTCCTCATGAGCGTGCCGAGAGGCTGCTGGGTCAGCACATGGACGGTGTGGGCTTGGAAATAGTGCCCCAGCTTCTTCACGGTGTGGACGATGGCCAGCACCGTCTTCTCAATGGGGGAGTACCTGAGCTCGGCCTCCCTAAGTGTCTTGATGATGTAGAAGATGGCCTTCTGCACCCCTTCGTCCTCACGGATGAGCACGGAGCTGATGGCCGACGTGCTCACCCCTAAGTACAGGAAGAGGGTTTCGCCGACTTTGGGCTTGGAGAGTATGGGTGGGGACGACAGGTACCTTTTCAATTCGTCGAATGCTTCCTGGCACTCCGTCGTCCACCTGAAGCTGGTTGCCTTGCGCATGATCTGGAAGAAGGGGAGTGCCCTCTCAGCTGACCTGGAGAGGAACCGGTTTAAGGCCGCCAGGCGCCCCGTCAGTCGTTGTACCTCCTTGACGTTGCGAGGCGGCTCCATGTTGATGATGGCCTGCGTCTTCTCCGGGTTTATCTCGATGCCTCTCCGGCTGACCATGTAGCCAAGGAACTTGCCGCCTTGGACGCTGAAGGCGCACTTCTTGGGGTTAAGGTGGAGCCTGAATTCCTTCCTGATTTCAAAGATTTCCCGGAGGTCGTCGACGTGGGAGGTGGCCTGCCTGCTCTTGACGATCATGTCGTCGACGTACGCCTCCATCGTCCGGCCAAGGACCACTCTGAAGATTTTGGCCACCATCCTAGTATAGGTGGCGCCGGAGTTTTTGAGTCCGAAGGCCATGACGAGGTAGCAAAATATTCCCTCTGGGGTCATGAATGCCGTCTTCTCGGCGTCATCTTCGTGCATGGAGATCTGGTGGTACCCTCTGAAAGCGTCGAGGAACGACATCAACTCGCACCCTGCCGTCTCGTCCACCAACTGATCAATGTTGGGGAGAGGGAACGGGTCCATGGGGCACGCCTTGTTCAGGTCAGTGTAGTCAACACACATTCTGAGCGTCGGCGGTTTCTGTGCGAGGACGACGTTGGCCAACCATGTTGGGTACTTCACCTCTTTGATATGTTTGATCGATAGGAGCATGGCGACCTCCCCTTTGATGAAGTCCCGCCTGTCAGCGGACAAGTAGCGCCGCTTCTGTTTGAAGGGCGCGGAGGCCGGATCGACGGTCAGCCGGTGAGTGATCACCTGGCGGCTGATGCCGGGCATATCGTCCGGGCCCCACGCGAAGACAACGGCGTATGACCGTAGGACGAGGAGGATGGCGTCTCGCTGGTCCTGGGGGAGTTGCTTTCCGACCCTGAGAACCCGCTCCGGCCGGGAGGCATCCAGAGGGATTTCCTCGACCTCCTCGGCCGGCTCCGCATGTGGCCTCTCCTCATCCATGGCGACGGCGGCCGTGATGGTGTCTGTCCGCTGTCCTTCCCTTTCGTCCGGCCTTGTCAGCTTGAGGTAGCAAGCTCTGGCTATCCTCTGATTTCCTCTGGCGTAGCCGATGCCGTCATTGGTGGGGAACTTCAAGCATAGGTGCTTCATGGAGATGATGGCCTCCAAGTCCTCCAGCGCTGGCCGGCCCAAGATCAGGTTGTGGGCGCACTGGAGGTTGACCACCATGAACTCCATGTCAATTTTGGCATGGTGGGGGCCGTCACCGACTTCCACGGGGAGGACAATCGTGCCCTCGGCGTCGATAGAGTCCCCGGTGAAGCCGGATAACGGGGTCTTGATCGGCTTCAGCAGAGCTCTGTCCAGCTTCAGCTGCTTGAAGGTGTCCAGGTACATCACGTTGACGGAGCTCCCCGTATCGATGTACGTACGGTGGATGATGGAGTCACCGATCTCACATCGGATGACGAGGGCGTCCCGGTGTGACTCCGTGCCCGGAGGCAGATCCTTGTCGGTGAAGGTGATCGCCTCCGTTCGCTGCTTCTTCGGCTGGGGGGGAACGTGGGACACCTCTCCAATGTAAAGGGATTGGGCCCACTTCTTTCTCTGAGTGGCGGAGTCCCCCCCAGTGTTCCCGCCTACGATAAGGTGGATGTGATTTTTCTTCGGCGGAGGCTCCTCGAAGTCCTCGTCGTCGCTGAGCCTACCAATCTCGCGCTTCTTCGCAGAGGGTTCGCCCCCACGTTTGCCGGTGTTCACCCAAGTGTTTTTGCGTGGGCCACCTTTGACAAACTAGGAGAGTTCCCCCTGGCGAATAAGGCGCTCGATGGCCTTCTTCAATGTGATGCAATCGTCGATGTTGTGCGACGAGTTCTTGTGGAACCGGCAGTACACGCCGCCCTGCTGGATGGCTAGGATCTCCTCGGCCGGCCGAGGAGCCTGCTCGATGAGGCCATGCTTCTCGGCATAATCGAGGATGGTGCCGACCGGGTGGGTGAGGGCTACCCCCGGCCGTTCCAGCCTCGGCCGCCAGTGGCGGTCTTTCTTACTTTGTCCACCAGAGCCGTGGCGGCCCTGGGCACCCTGGCCGGCCGGGGACGGACCCGAGGCCGGCGAAGGATTTGTCTTCTTGGGGGGATGGCCCCCCTCTCTCTTGTGATTGTGGAGCTCGTCGGCGTCGGCATACAAGCCTCCGCGTTGGAGCGCCTTGGCGTACGACCTCGGGGGGTCAGTGATGAGACTCCTGGCGTACGGGGAGCTGCGGAGGGCTCCCTGGTACAAGGCGAGGAGGGTACGCTCATCGGCCCCCTCGACCTCCTCTGTCTCCCTCGTCCACCGGTCGATGAATGACCGGAGGGACTCCTCGTGCTGCTGTTTGACGGAGAGGAGGTGGGTGAAATACTTCTTGGCGCGCTTCCTTCCGGCAAAGTGAGTGAGGAAGCGTTGGGCGAGATCTTGCCATGAGTCAATGCTTCCCTCTGGCAGTCCGTTGAACCACTCGTACGCTGGCCCCTCGAGAGTAGAGAGGAACCAACGGCAGAGGTATTCGTCTGACGCATTAACCATCAGCATGTTGTTTTGATAGCGGCTGAAGTGCTCCTGGGGGTCTGATCGGCCATCGTAGGACTTGATGGCGTTCCCCCTGTATTTCTCTGGGATGGGGGCCGAGAGGACCCTATTGGTGAAAGGGGTCCTAGTCCTGACCTGGATGATGGGGTCACCCCGCCCTTCGGCCAGCTCCCTCTCCAGGGCGCTGACTTTGTTCATGAGCGCGTTGAGGCCAGGGTCGTTGGAGGCACCGGCCGTAGGGACGTTGGCCGACTGCTTGGCCTCCATCTGAGCCAACCTCCTTTCCAGCTGGGCGATGACCTCGTCCCGGGGGTCCCTATCGGCCGCAGCGGCGCCCGGCTGGTTCCTCAGGCGCTCGTTGTGAGCCGCGTTGATCTGGTGACACGCGTCATCCTCGTGCAACTTCCCCTTGCCCTTGTCCGGGCGGGGCTGGTCCGCTGTCCGGGACACAGACCCCAAACTTTCCCTTGGCGAGCCAGGACGAAGATCACCAATCCGTCCCGCCATCCTCTCCGAAACCGGACGACGGCGCGTGTCACCTAGCCTATTAAAGGCAGAGGCTTTTCCACGCGCTGGGGTCTGCCCGGGCCGAAGAGGGGAAGCAGGGTGGGAGTGGGACGACGCCGTGTCCTGGGCCACAACCCCCTCATTGTTGCCTATCTGGTCGGCCAGTGGTTGGGGATGAGGAGGTGGAGTGACGTTTCCCCCGGTCCTTGGCAAGAGTGCGCTGAGGACGGTGGGATTCTGAGCCAAGCTGGCGATGATGACCGATAGTGCGGCCTGGACCTGAGGATCTACGGACGGGGAGGCCGCGGCCATAGGCTGGGCCGGGGCGTGGTCCGCTTTCTCAGCTCGTTTCTTGTCCAAGCCGAGGCGGGCATCAGGGGCGCCGCCGTTGAGTTGGTTGTGGAGGTCCGTTGTGAGGTTGAAGGCCTCCTGGAAGAGGTCCCCTCCGCCGACCTGGTCGGCCGTGGCGTCCTCATCGTGCTCCCTGGGCTCTTGGTCCTCAGGGATGGCTTTGCTGACGAGGTTGCAGTTTGACTTAGTTCTCCCCATGATCAGTGGTTAGCTGTGCTTGGTAGCGACGAAGGGTGCTAACTTGATTGTTCTAGCTCTCAACGAGAGCACCAAATGATAGGGTATATCTCTTAGATTCTAGAGAGAAGTGAGAGCTAGAGAGAGAAGTGCAATAATATGCTTTAATAGAATGAATTTGTAACCCCTATAACTACTCCCAAGGGGAGTATTTATAGAGAAAATTAGGGTCGGGCTCCCAAGCCTTGGGCTTGGGAGGCCCATTTACAACTGAACCGCTACTGGGCCGAATACAAAGCCTCTAATGGGCTGTACAAATGAGTAAGTATAGAATCCGATTCTGGGAGGTCTTCGTGGCCGACGAGGGCGTGGCCGACGAGGGCACGGCCGACGAGGGCGCGGCCGACGAGGGCACCCGAGCCCCTTAAACTCAGGACCGTAATCTGAGTTGGCCCCTTTTCGGCCGACGGGGGCGTCTTGGCCGACGAGGGCGCCACTCTGTTGTCTTGTGCTCTGTTCTTCCGAGTATGTGGGTCCTGGAGCTCAGACCCATATACTCCGTCAATGCTATAGTTATGTGGTTTGAGGTGATTAGGGAGGAGTTGTATGGTGTTTTGAAAGATTAAAGGTGAAAAGAGGTGAAGAGGAGGCTGCTACTCTGCTAGGCAAAAAATTAAACAATCACGTACCTTGCTTGGGTTGCATCCCAAGAAGCGCCTTATTTAACGTCATGGCACGACGCCATCTTCTCAAGTTCAATCTTTAAAATTTGGGTCGTGATGATTCATCCTTTTCACATCTTCACCCTGGTGACTCTTATAGAAAGGCTCAACATGTTGATCCTCCATTTTGACAATCTTTCCAGGATCAAATATCCGGATTTCTATTGCTTCATGTTGTGAGAGTGAGGGAAAAATATTCCCATTTAACATGCTCAATGGAAGAGGTTTTCATCCGGGTGTCATAAGAGGGGGTATGAAATGGTTGCTTAACTCCACCGTTATTCCCTGCATATTTGTGAAAGAAGAAAAATCGAAATGATACTCACATTTGCTGAAGATTTCACAGATTTCATTGCTCTTTTCAATCTTTCGGGTTTCCCTCAAAGCTTTAAGAGACGGTGAGCTGGTGCCTCATAGGATAAAAAGGATGACAATTTGAATTTGGGGTTCGGCTCATCCTCTTCTTCTACCAGTTGGAGCTCCGTGTCATTTTGTTGTTCTTCTTCCTCTTTTAGATTTTGAGTCTCCTTTTGCAATTCCTTCCCATCCGTCAATGTGACTGCAAAAGCTTGCTGTTTAATATCCTCTTCTGTTTGAGAGATAAGTTTCCCAAAATCTTTTGCTTCCAATTGACTCACAATACCGTGCATTCGGTTCACTTGATTCTCCAAGTTATGTTCGCTGCACCTTGTTTCTTGCGGGAATCGTGACATATTTTGCTGCATATTTGTCACGTTGATAGAGAGAGCTCGGATCAGGTCTTCAGTGGACATAGAACCGAGGGCATAGAACCGACGACTGCCATCAGCTGAAGGCAGCCGTTGAGAAGTTGATACAGGCAGGCCATCTGTCTCAGTTCATCAGGGGCCCTCCTCCTCAGGAGTCCTCTCATCACTAAAGGCCCCCGCCAAAGGCCAACTAGTGGGTACCCAAACACCATCCCTTTGGGAAATCCGCAGGGGAAGAAGCGTGAGATTGGGAACCTCGACGAGGAAGAAGAGTACCACCAGTACCAGGAGAAGAAGCACCATATCCACATGATCACCGGCGGCAACACAGGGGGAGACTCCACAGGCCAGAGGAAGAAGTGGGCACAATCACTTTATGTGGGGGAAGTCACTCATATGCCCCCCGTAAGGCGGTTGAGAGAGGAACTCATCGTCTTCACCAACACCGATCTCCCCCCGGTTTCCTCTCCTCACAGGGATGCATTGGTGATCCAAAGTGAGATCAACAACACCATCATCCACAGAACTTACGTTGACACGGGCAGCTCTGTCAACGTAATGTACCTTAGCACATTCAAGGAGCTGCTTCTGGAGAGGGAGTCCCTTCGGCCCATCCGGACCCCTGTGTCCGGCTTCACCGGAGACACCATAGACTCCAAGGGGGTAATAACCCTCCCGGTACTCTTCGGTGATGGACTCCATAGAGCCAAGCTCGAAGTGGAGTTCGTCGTCGTCAACATCGACTGTGCCCACAACATCATCCTCGGCCGACCTGCCTTCGAGGACCTGGAGGGGGGCATCGGGTACTCAAAGGGAACCAAAAGCTCGCGCGCGCCTGCTACCTCCAAATTACGAAGAAGGTTAGCAAGGCAGAGTTCCGTGTAGACACCATCACTGGAACGGTAGAGGAAGAAGAGAAGAGGCCGAGGGCAGAACCAGCCGAAGAGGTAAAAGGTTTTGCGCTCGATCCGGCCAAGCCGGAGAGAGTCGTGAAGATAGGAGCCAAGCTCTCTGAAGATTTGAAGACCGGCATCATCGATGCCCTCCGTGCTTACTCCATTGTTTTTGCATGGGGGCCAGAGGACATGCCGGGAATTAGCCAAAGGGTCATCACTCACCGCCTGTCGTTGGACCCTTCCTTCAAACCCGTGCAACAGAGAAGAAGACCCCTCTCGGCCGAGTCCAAGGCTCATAGTCCAAGGCTACTTCTAGCCTACAATGGCCCGAGATTGTGTAGACCTCGCCCAAAGGTGCACCGCCTGCCAACACTTTCAGAAGGCTCCCGGGAGGCCTGCGGTTAACTATGCCCCCATCAGCACCGCTATACCCTTCTCCAGATGAGGCATTGACCTTGTAGTCTCACTGCTGAGAAGTACCTCCAACAACAGGTACATCATCATGGCCATAGACTACTTCACCAAATGGGTGGAGGCTGAACCCCTCGCCAGCATTACCGAAGCCAGGTGCCACCATTTTGTCCTCAAAAACATCCTCACAAGGTTTGGCGTCCCCCAACAAATCATCTCCGACAATGGGACTCAATTTGAGGCAGCCCCCTTCTGTGCCCTCCTAGACGCATGGGGCATCAAGCACACCTTCTCTTCTGTCGCCTACCCTGAGGGCAATGGTCAAGTAGAGAACGCCAACCGAACTTTGCTGGAGGGGTTAAAAAAGAAGCTGGAGGCTGAAGGAGGAGGTTGGGTAGAAGAACTTCACAACATCTTATGGGCCTATCACACCACCCCTCAGCGGGCAACAGGCGAGACACCCTTCTCCCTTTGTTACGGATTCGAGGCTAAAGCTCCCACTGAAGTAACTCTTCCTACTCGAAGGGTAGATCAATATGGATCTAAGTCAACGATGCCAACATTGCCCTCAACCTTCACCTAATCTCAGAATGCAGAGATCAAGCCTTCCTAAGGGCGGAGAACTACCGAAGACAGGTAAAAGGCTACATCGATGCCAGGGTCCGATCCCGAGAGTTCCAGGTGGGGGATTACGTCCTCCAAAGGAGGGAGGCCAGTCAACCCACCGAAGGCGGAAAGATGGCCCCAAAGTTTGAGGGGCCCTACATCGTCACAACCATCATCAAACCAGGAACGTACAAGCTCAAACGCCCCAATGGGACCGAGGTCCCAAGACACTGGAATGTACACCACTTGGTAAAATTTTATCAGTAACATATGGGAGGCCAAGCCCTCATTACTTACCAATGTATTATCCAACGGCCCAAGGCCTCCTTTTTTTCAAGAATAAATACATGTTGAAAATACCAAAAGTACCAAGTACGCAACGCACATGAGCGGCCAAGCCCTCATGCAAGCTCCTGGCCCGAAGCCTTCTCGCAAGACCCCCCCCACCCCCCCCCCCACCCCCCGGCACCAAGTGCCGAGGGTGGACACTCCAATCAACTACGAAGATAAAACACCCAATGTTTTTGAAGGTGACCCCTCGTACCAAGTGTCGGGGGCATTAAACGAGAAATAACACCAAGTGTTAAAAACAAAGTCGTACCCCTCGAGGACGCAACTATACCGAAGGCGCCACCTATCGGTGTCGGGGGGTACCAAGTGGCCCGGCCTTTTGCAACTAATATTCAAATAAAACCCTTCCCTAAAACGCTTTCCGCGCCATTACCCCAATGGAATGACAGACAACTAATATGCCCAGGATTCGACTTTCAAAAAATGAAACGCTTCCCGCACCATTACCCCAAGGGAATGGCAGGCAACAGACAATGTCTCGTGCTGAGAGAACGACTTTCAAAACTGAGGCGCTTTCCGTGCCATCCCCCAAGGGGAGGCAGGCAACAGATTATGTCTCGTGCCAAGGAAACAATCCTCGATCCCCTCGGAACACGGAAGGTTAATTCTTAGGGGGGAGCCAGTGGTGTATACCGTTGCCTCCCAATAGGCCAAGCCTTACCAAGAAACCAAGTTTCTTGAAGCATCCCCTTCACTATCCAAAGGGGGGGGGGGTTAAGGGGAGTAGATTCAACGAGCAATCAATGAGTACAAGTTTCAACATCCACGACGGAACACCCTTCAACAGCTAGCAAGAAAGGTTATTACAAGGCAATCCAGCCCATAATTGGCTAAGTACACACTCCAGTTGCCCCCGACATCAGCCAATACTGAGGGATCTAATCCTACAATTGGGGTGAATTTGGTTAAGTCCAAATTACAACGGCCTCTGGAGTTTCAAGGAATATCGAAGGCATCCACGCTCCATTTGATGTCTGAGTTCGAAGGCCCACATTTCTGTGGTCAACACCGAAATCTCTTGCTATGCAGCACCCTCTATCCCAACATGGTCCGAAGGCAACTGCCCTCAGGTTTCAGGCAGAAGTCATTTAATCCTACACTTTGAAAGGCTAAGCCGAGGGCTCCTATTGTACATCTTTCGAGAAGCCAACGGGGATCGAGGGCACCTGCTATAAAATATTGGACTAAAAAATTCCTAAGTCCACACTTGGAACCCAACAAGGCCGAAGGCTTATATACTGGGCAGATAACGAAGGCACGTGCCATATCATACCGAGGGTGCAGCTCACAAACATGGGCTCAAATTCCTGAAGTCCACAATCCAATATCCTCCAACACCATAAACATAATCGGAGGCTCCTATTCTACAAATGGGTCAGAGATCCACTCAATGCACACTCCTGCAGAGGGCCACTAATGGTGAACATTGCTTCCAAAATCTTCTAAGTCCATGGGTTTGAGGCCCTCGGGGTCACCATCCTTCGCTAAATGAAACTTTGCCTAAGACCACTGCAAGCCAAAGGCATGCTCATGACACCACACAAAATTTGGTTAAGTCCACAAAACCAGTCCCCCCAGGGGTATATGACGAAGGTTAGCTACTTCATGCAGCTAATGGGAGGTGTCAGCCGAGGACCTAGTGGCGAAACATCACTTAAAAAGTTCCTAAGTCCTAAATCATAGGCCCTCGGTTAGCTCGTGGCATTCATATGAAATAAAGTACAACTAAATGGAGACATCAGCCGAGGGACCAGCAGCGAACATTACTTAGAGAATTTTCTAAGTCCTAAACTATTGGCCCCCGGCCATCAATGGAAGATGGCTTACAACTCATCCACACAACATAAAGCACGTGAAGGAAGATGTCAACCGAGGGCCAAGTGGTACACATCACTTAGAGAATTTTTCTAAGTCCTAAATCCTTTACCCTTAGTCAACTCATGACATCTACACAAACTCAAAGGAAGCATCGACCGAAGGCCTAGTGCTGAACGACACTTAGAAAAAATTTTCCAAGTCCCAAATGGTTTGCCTTCGGGCCATTCATGATGAAAGCATACGGAGAAGCAAACACATTCATACACAAGACGTCAACAAAATGAGGGCATTCATTCAAAACATAAAAGAAAGACGAAGGCATCAAATCATTCATACATTCACAAAAACGAAGAGTAAATTGTTACACATCAGGGCCGAAGCCGAAGGTTACATAATGTTATATTACAGAATATTGTTCAAAAAATAGTCTAAAGTACAAATCAAACGTCGGCTTCAGCAACCACCTCTTCGGCAGGCTTGGAAGAGACATCCTCTCCAGCCTCCTCTTTACCATCATCTTGTGCCTCCTGCATCAGCACTGAATCGTCCAAGTTCGGTCTCTCAACATATGGGGGAGGGGGATTCTGATGTCAGGTTGAGGGGGGGGGGGGGGAAGACCGTAGGCCGAAGGATCAAAGTCCTTTTGGTCCACCCCGAAGTGCCGGGCGAGCCTTTGGTAGACGAGGGCCTGAGTGAAGAACTACCCCTCAACATAATAATCCTCGCCCTTCCGGGCTAGCCACATCGCCCTGGGGCCTTTCACCCACTCATCTGCGGACGCCTCCACCACAGAAGCCACCCAGTTCTTATGGCCTTCGGCTTTCCACCCCTCCACAAGAAAGACAACAATGGCATCCTCCTGAACCTTGGCGACGGCTTCCGCCTTGGCAGCCCCGGCTTCCTCGACGGCTTTCTTTGCGTCCTCGACAGCGGCCCTCTCGACTTCGGCCTTCTCCGTCCTGGTTTTTTCAGCTTCGGCCTTCGCCTCCCGAAGGTCCTCTTCTAACTGTGCCATCTGCCTCACGGCGTCAGCATTATCATGAATGAGCTTCTTCATCTTCTAATCCTGTTGTGCATTCTGAAGGCGCCATTCCTCAAGCCTCCGGGCCTGCTCACCTAGGGCAACACAAGCCTGTAAGAAACAAGAGGGTTAGGACACTATGCGAAATACTCTAAGGCAAAGCAAAAATAAACAAAGGAAGAGAAACTTACAGTAAGAGAGGACCGAAGGATCTTAAACTCGAGGGCTTTGTCATCTAGCCTACCGAGGGCTGCCTTATCCAGGGAAGGAGTGGCCCCGCTCAAGAACTCCCGGGGGTCTACAGTACCATGCATAATGGTGGTCCCCTTTAGGAGGGAGAACTGTATGTCCTCCCGGGGCAAGCCCACTTCACCCTTATGCGTCGGAGGAAGGCTAGAAGCAGTCGTTGCCACCAGAACATAGGGCTCAGAAGTGGAATGCTCATCCACAATCAAGACCGGGGGAGCCTTCTGTAACACCGTCCCCAAGTATATTTACTTTTAGTAAATCATGTAATAAATCCTGAATATTGATTTATGAATTTACGTGGTTGTAAATTTTTGGTTATTTCTTTCACGCGAATAGTGAACCGCACGTGGGGCCAACATCGGGAGCGGGGACCACCCGATAATTCCGGGACCATATATTATATTCATCTTGGTCTAGATAATATTTATATGATGGTATATATTTTTTTTGGGCCATAGATAGGGCTTAGGGACTTAGGGTTGACCCGTCGGTCAAACGAAGCCCAACTACCGGTATTGGCAATTTATCAGATAACAGCCCGAAACAGATTTCGGAGAATTCTAAATTAAAGATGAGGAATGTGTATTCATTCTAAGAGTCCATAAGGATGGGAAACACATAATATATTTTATTTGACCCATTAAAATAAAATATAATTAAAAGAGTCCGAAAAAATACAACTTCCGGGACTGATTGTACACCTCGGGAGTTAATGGGTTGACCTCCCACATGTGTGGGGGCCAACCCACGTTTTTTTGTCACTAAAGCCGATGGTTGGCCGGATGGAATGAGAGGAAGAGGGGTGAGAGAGGGTGAGGTGAAGGGGATGGCATCTAAAGGACATGAGGTGGACCTCCCATCCACACTCCTTTGTCCAATGAGACAAAAGGACCATTCCTACTCCCTTATCCCTCTCATTTTAGACCAAGCCTCTCAAAGGAAGAGAAAAACCTCTGCAAAACTCCATTCCTCCATAGCCAAGTGAGCTCAAGAAGACAAAGTCCAAGGAGGAAGACTTAAGGAAGAAAAAGTGAGGAAAAAGCGTGGTGATTAAGGTAATGACCTTATATTAACTTTTCCTCTACTCTTAGCTACCATATGGATTATAAATCATATGAGGAACCCCTAGGCTTTTTCTACATGTTTAGAAATGTGGAATGAGGGTTTGGAAGGTAGTTCTAAGTCCAAGAACAGACTTAGAAGCTAAAATGACCGGTTCGCCAGAAAATAACCTTTTGGAAGTTATTTGTGTTGATATGGGTTTTATGATTATAAAACCATGTTAGGGGCTTGACTAAAGTGTTTCTAGAGTTCGCCGGAGTTCGCCGGAGTTTCGCCGAAGTTCAACTAAGGGGAGTAGAATCTTCTTAAAGCTCATTTGAGGTGAGTGGATGGCTTAATGTCTTGTAACTTTTGGGTTAAGCATGAGATTACCTAAGTATATGTTATGTGTGTTCATAATAATGTTTAAATGAATTAAACATGTGATTAGCCAATTAAAGTGATTAGGCTTGTATGAAGTGAACTATTGAAATATGCATGATTTGTGAAGTGAAAATGCTCATAAAAACATGTGTGATATGTTTAGAGATGAAATGTGCATAAAATAGTTATTTATAACTTATTACATATTGTGACTAAGTTTGACACGCATTGGATTTGGAATGGCGGGTCAACCGAGAGTTGACCGCGCCGGTTTGGCCTTACTTTACCTATATGCTAATTTTAATGCATGAGTTGCATGGATGATTTTGTTTAGGCCTTAAGACTTGGTCTAGTCTTGTTTATTGATTATGATATAGGCCTTATCTAGTATGATATGTGGTAGATCATAGGTCGGGTGGAGTACCTAAGGATCGGGCGGTATCCTCAAAACTCGGTTATATAGGGTGGAGTACCCAAGGATCGGGCGGTATCTTCAAAACTCGGTTATATAGGATGGAGTACCCAAGGATCGGGCGTGTATCCTCAAAACTCATAGATTACTATTTAGTAATTCAGGATCAGGCGGTGTCCTTATGATTATTTGATTTGGGCAGGAGGAGTCCTATACACTCATAGGTCTATGGGTAAGTTGGGGTTTTAAGTCAAGGATATTGACTACTATTATTTTTCCCAATTAAACAATGACCTACGAGTCGGGTATTTCCATGTGTATATAAGTACTGATATGTATTTTGTAACTTGGGGTAAGGAAGTATAAGTATATGTATCACCCTGTGTTTGGGTCTTATACTTGAAACGTTAGTTACTCTACATTCAGCTTGCTACTCGCTCAGTACTTGTACTAACCCCTTCGTGGGGCCCCACCATTTCAGGTTGAAGCTAGAGCCTGTTCTCTACACCTTTGCACGGGTGGAAAGAATCTAGAGGAAGACGTGGTTCGTGTTTCCTTTATTATTTTAAATCATAAACTATGCTCATGGATACTTTTGTAATATTACATTGTTTTGGCCTGCGAGCCCACGTTTTGCCATATGTGGCTTATGATTGACTGTTGAATATTTTTCGCTATTCATTCAATCTATGATGTGATGTTTTTATGTATGTTTACTACTGAGTATGGTGTGAACGATGTTCATGAACGCCTTGTGTGATTATGTGAGGTTAACATGCGAGTGACGTCACTTAATCACACGGCGGTTGTACACGCGCTTAGATGCAGTCTGGGGCGTGACAATTAAGTGGTATCAGAGCCATCTCAGTTCTAAACTATGTATTCAACCTCTCACATGAGATTTTACATGTCGAGACAGGGAACTACCTCCTGCGCTCTCGAAAGCTACGTCGAGGACAGAGAACCTCTCGTCTGATTCCCCCAGGAAACGATAGCGCCGAAAGCCGAGGAGATGCAAGTCATCCTCCAGAGTGGACTCCGTGATGGTCACGTGCTTGTCCCGCCCCTCCAGGATCTTGGCGAGCTTTTTACCATCCTTCTCGAGGTCGGCACTCCCCACCTTCGGGTGCCGTCTGAAACGATCCCGCAACTCCCTCAGAAATGGGCTCTCGGCCAGCCTAACATAGCAGAAGCAGTCCTTCCACCCATTGTGTGACGAGTGCGCCTCTATAAACAACCTCCACTTGGCAATCTGCTGCAAGTTCGCAAAGCCCTCGGAATTCTCATGCCCCCCCACCGCAGAGATTAACACTCTAGAAGAACAAGTCGTGGTTGGGAGCCACCCCCGGGACCGGCAAAGGTGCAAAAAGCCGGCGATATATGAGTGGTTGTTGGGGGTGAGTTGGCAAGGGACTAGACCCACGAACCGGAGATATTCACGGAGAAACGGGTGCAGGGGGAACCGAAGGCCCAGGAAAACGGAAAGAATGTGTACAAGAATACACCCCTCGGGAGCCTGGGAGAGAACATCATCGGGTCCCGATTGCACCACGATAGCCGAAGGCCCGACGTGCAACTGCGTGACATAGCACTCCGCCATATCAGCCCTCGACCCCAACTCGAGAGCGGCGGTGTTCAAGAATGAGTAACCCTCCGGCAGATCGACGGGTTTTCCTTGGTCTGCAACACTCCCCTTCTTCTTGGGAGCTGTCATTTTCTTCTTGCCCTTCGCCGAGGGCACAACTCTAAGAGGCTCCGGACTGAGGGCTCGTGAAATCCCTTCCCCAATTGCAATGGCTGATGGAATAGCTATGGTGACCCTCAGTCGCTCTTTTTCCTCCTCCTCCTCAGCCATTTGCATGACGAGGGCCATCTCCTCGTCTTCAATTTCTTGCTCGAAGTCCTTGGCTTCGGCTTCAGCCACGAGGTCCTTCTGCACCTGCATAGTGACGACGGAATCACCACTTACCGAAGGTTGTCCGCTAGCAGACTCCACGTCTGTGATACTCTCTTCCTCAACAGAAGGCTCTCGGGAGATATCTTGGGAATCGCTTTCTGAGTACATCTTTCGGACCGAAGGCGGAAAAATGTGTGACAAAGGAAAATTCCCTAAGGCCACTAAAACCCTAACGACTAAGGAATCAAAGCTAAATATACTACTAAGGCGAAGAACGAGAGAAGAACTGACCTCGGGGAGATGGTTTTGATCGAATGAAATACTTTTTCTCTCTCTAGAAACAAATTGGACAGAGCTTCACTAAGACAACACGGATCGCACAAGGAGAAAGGGTCAGGCCATGGGGTATTTATAGACTCCTCAATCCGGGCTTGGGCTGAAAACTGGGGCCCCGTACGCCAAAGTCATCATTACGAACCGTCAGTTCAACCTACCGGTGGCTCTCACCCACAGACAGCCAACGAGCACACGCCACGTGGAAGCCCTCTCCAACGGTCATATTCCAACGGTTATTTTTTTTTGAGAACCCGGAGGTGCCCCCAGTCGATCCCCTTCGCGCAACAATGCGACCAGCCCTCGGGCTGCCATATTAAAAAATCCCTCATCAACAGTAAGGCCCCTAACTTCAAAAATGGGAGAACCCCACGAGAACCTTTGGCCCTCATCAACGATAAGCTCCCGGCATAAATACCAAGGGACCCCCCTCGGCGTCTCCCAGACATCAACAAGGTACCTTCGGCAAATCAACAAGCAAGCCCTCAGATCAAGGGGAGCCTTCGGCATCAGCATCATACTCAGACCAAGGGTCCATCTTTTTCGATTCATCATTGGGGGAACTCGGTGCACTCTTTTTCCCCCATTGGAATTTTTCCCACACGATTTTTCCTAATGAGGTTTTTAACGAGGCATCCCCCCAAAATGAAACGAAAATAGTCAGCCCTCAGCGCCATACTGAAGACAACACTGCTCTACTCCTCTTCACCATATTGCATGTGCCTCAAGGAGTGGGGGGCTGAAGGACCCCTTCGGGAAAATGTCAAATTCCTCCCCAAGCATCAACATAATCCTTCAAGTCCCAGAATGTGGGGGACTGAGAGACTGCCCTCAGCACATCATACAAACGCAAATTCCTCACAACCCCACAAACCACAACGAAGCGAACACCAGCATCAGAGGACAAACGCAATTACTCCTTTTGCCTCAAGTACCTTTCGGCAAAAGGAGTGAGGGACTCCTGATGGAGTATATGGCCCAGGGACCCCCGGCCCATAGACTCCTACTGCTGCAATCAGGCCCAACAGGCCCAAACGAGCCAAGCCTAGCAAATGGAGCTCTAAGCAGCCCACGACACACAAAGAGGTGCCTTCGGCCCCATGACCGAAGGCTACCATTGACAAAATCAAGCTCATAAACATCACAAGCCGGAGAACAAGGCTTGAAAACCGAGCCTTCGGCACCTGGAGCTCTCGGCACTATGAGGCCCCCGATACGAAGAGCCTTCTGTATAACACCCTTCAGCCGAAGGCACCCTCCTCGACAGAATCTCCTCTCCACATGCGTCTGAATCACCGTACCAAGTACAACGTCACATCCTACCACCGCATTTAATGCGGCCACATGCGAATGCTGGTGCCACCCCGATTGGGGTGACCCTCGGCCATCGGATGCTTGACACGTGTCCCTGTCTAGCATTTATTGCTGTTATAAATAGCAGCCCATTTCCCCATTGTAAACCACGTTGAATCGGCATTGAATACATATTCTCTCTCTCTACTTATTGCTCTGACTTCTCTCTAGTTATTCCCGCAATAACCCCTCGGATAGATACCCCCCAGGTACATTATCCATCAGAAATGTGAACTAATTGTCAGCTTAGCAACACTCCCCAACATTAATATAGAGATAGATTAAGGGAAGAATTAATATACAAGGAGAGAAGTTAAGAAAATAACTCACAACTTTAATAATCAACAAGCTTCAAGAGCAAAACCAAGAAATGGAAGTTTAGCTCCTCATTTGGAGACTAAACATGCTAGAAAGATATAAAGAAAATAGTATTCTAAGTTGAGCTTAAGTATATGGAAGAAGGGATATCAAAATGGGAAGGAAAATAGGTGTATTTATAGGTGTTTTGGTGAGGTTGGGTCTGATACCCGACCGGGTATAGAGGATACCTGACCGGGTATAGAGGATACCCGACCGGGTATCTATGGCAGTAGCCACGAAAGTGCTGAAATCTAGTCATACCCGACCGAGTATGTCCATATACCCGACCGGGTATATGACCAAATCTGATTTTCCCACGTTCTCTTGCTTTATTTGATCTTGTAAATCTCCGGGTCAAGTCATACCCGACCGGGTATCAAAAATACCCGACCGGGTATGACACCAAATCACATTTTTTTTTGCATGATTTCTTGCTCTCTTGCACCTTCCTTTGATTTTGTAAGATCCCTTCCATGATCCTTTGTTGATCCTTGATTTATTCTTGCTCAGGATGATTCTATATTTACTAAATTACAACAAACTAGAAAAATAAAATGATTGCATCGTAAATGTGCAATTACCACAACAACACACCATAAAAACTATTTAAAGGTAAAAATATAAACACACAAAAATCAATGCAATCACGCTTCTATGAAAGTCTATGGTACGAGATTAATTCTCTAATACAAGATATTCTAAAATACTAGCTGAATCAGGAGGTGTTCATGGTTGAAACGAAAACAAACATGAGAATCAAAGATGCACCTAAGACTGTATGTGTTATTCATTGACTAGATTTACGCTAAGACTGACAGTTCAAGGCAGCAATGCTCACTGATTGGCCGGTAAAATCGAAGTTCAAAGTTTCACGACTACTTATCCTGAAGCTGAACTCCTAAACATTCTCTATAAAAACCATAATATATTCTTTGTCTTGAAGCCAATTTTCGATTCATGTGGGGGGTTGTTGGAAGAAATGCTTATACCTTAATATAATGATCACCTTTGAGTTAAAATAAATAAAGGATTCACAATTTGTTTTAGGTAAGACCAAGTCCTAACTTATAGTACTCCAAAAGATGAATGCAACCATATATTAAAGTATGCAAAACCATTTAGAAATGAATAAGAAATTGTTCCCTGAACATGCATAAAAACCAGTTTCGAAAAAACTTTGTCCCACACCGAACATGAAGAGTTAAGGAGGTGCCTTTATATTAGCTTTCCTTAGCTATTGGGTTGGGCCTTTGGGGTTCCGAAATTTTGTTGAATGGTGAGACCCGTATACACTGAGTGTGGAATTAACTTTTCCATGCGCGCGCCGAAGCAGCCGTCTGGCCGGCCAGTTCGGGTTCGAGTCTTTGAGCGGTCAAACAGTCCGCATAGGCTAGAGATTATTTTCTGTTACATTTTTTCTAATTTCTGATAATTAGAAAAATCAGCAAACAATTCCTCCACATTTTTGAGTTTGCCACAGTCCTGTTGGGAACAAAGAGTCGCTCTACCCTGAGAGACGTTTGTTAGGTGTGTCAAGCAAAAACGTCTTAAGAAAACAACATTTAAGTTGGGCTTGATTACAAGTAATCTTACATTTTTCCTTAACCAATTAATTGTTATTTATGTATTTCATTTGCATGCTCAATTTAGTACACATATAACAATGTCTTTTGTACGTTTAGTTATGTATTGACATTAATCATACTTTGACGGATACAATATTTTATGAAATAATTACATATTTATGATTAAACTAGTTAAACATTGTTTATAAAAATGTTACTAGTGACTGAGGTAGTAACAAAATCAGAGTAACTTATGTTCAGTTTTTAAAGTTAAGTTACCTTGACATTACATTGTAGTAACTATTAGTTATATTTATGTAAATACGTTTTAATTTAATAATATTTTTGAAAAAATACTTATATTTTATTCACAAGAAATGTGATAATAAATTTTGGATAAAAAGAAAATTTAAATAAGCTATCACATGAATAGTTTATTACGGAACATCCGAATACTACATATATTATTTATAGTTCGGTAACATATTGGTTTTGATGAAGAGTCGGTATATCGTACAACTGATTATACGGTCAACACCGTACAATCGGTTGCATTTTCGTAATTTATGTGAAAGTCATGATTTCCGTTAAATGAATATTAATGCACTTTTAGAGAGCATCAAACCTATTCTTTTTTGTTCTTATAAAATCCTTTTAAATTATAACCGTAAACAACTCCTATGATTCTAATATGGGGATTTAATGTAATAGTATACTTTTGAAATATATATTGATAAAAACAATCGTAAGTTTTGCTAGTTGAGCATCAAACCATTTTCAGTGAGCATCAAGTCTCGTATATTGAGTATTGAAACTCTACAATTGAATATCACGATCTCTGCTTTCATGTCTTCTAACTTAATTTCTCATTCGTAGCTTTTCTTTTCTTCTGTGTAAAATTGTTTAAAATTTATTTATACTTAACTCTTGTGAAGCCAATATGCAAATCTAATTTAGTATTTTACTTTTGAAGTCTGCATTATATTGATATGATATTTTAAAATGACTATAATATATGTACAAAATGAGTATACATAATAACTTACGAAATGAGTATATGAAAACTCAGAGCCTCACATGAATCTTTTAATGTACTCATTTATGTTCATTTATTTAAAAAATGGAAAGGATCATAATAATTCAAAACATCAGGGAAGCTTTCGTCTCAAAGGACACACTAGCTTAAGCCTGGTAGAGTGCTCCCTCTTTTGCTTTCCTATCCTACAAATTGTTGAAGACTTAAACTCCTAACTCCTAAGGTAATTGCTTTGACCTCCACCTTTTTATCTGTTTTTTCATAGTTGGTATTGAAATTGGGCACCGGCCCATATTTAATCGGGCACTATTAATTGGCATGTTGCAGACCGCCAGAAAGTAGTTGTCCGGAACTAGTCTTCATCGAAGGAAAAAATCAACGGATGTTAATACTATCTATAATTAGCCTTTTACTCGAAATTAATTATAAAAGTGAGAATTCCCAAAATAAGATAAAAGAATGTATAATTGCAAAAACATAACTACTATGTTTTAGTGGACACAAATAAGACTAAGAAAGCTAAACTGACTAAAATACTCTTAATGAAAAATTACGCAGGGTCTGTGTTGCGCAAGTTTCCCCTGTGCTGCACAAGTTTCCCCTTCCCCGTTGCACAAGTTTCCCCTGTGCACAGGTTTGGAGTTGACGACTCTACCATTGGTGCCTCTGCCACCATCCATCAAGTTTGTCACCACCGCCACCCCTGAACTAGTATGCTGTCATCATTCTCCAACAAAGATCTGCCCTCCAGTGAGTCTGTGCAGACCTCCATGAGGAATGTCATTTCATATGCGAGAATGCCACTTAATATGCATAAAGACACAATAATGACAATTTCGTATAGAGACACGACATTCTTAATATGACATTTTCAAATACTGTAATGACATAAAAATGACCAATAATGACAATTTCGTATAGAAACATGACATTCTCAATATGACATTTTTAAATATTCTAATGGCATAAAAGTGACATTTTTTAAAAATACCCAATAATAATGACATTCTCCTTTTCAAAAGTGGCATTTTCTGGAATCATTAGTCAGGACATTTTGAGATTCAAATTAATCAAAATTGATAACAAGAAATTCAAGTTCAGATATTCTTCATTTGAAACTTTCAAAATTCAAATTTTTATTTAAAATTTGATTGATAAAAAAAAGAAAGGAGAGAACTAAGATGATGAAGAAGAAGAAGAAGAAGAAGAAGAAGAAGAAGAAGAAGAAGAAGAAGAAGAAGAAGAAGAAGAAGAAGAAGAAGAAGAAGAAGAAGAAGATGAAGAAGAAGAAGACGAAGAAGAAGAAGAAGAAGAAGAAGAAGAAGAAGAAGAAGAAGAAGAAGAAGAAGAAGAAGAAGAGTACATACCTGTCTTGGCTATTGCAGCAGAGGTCGTCGACGGAGTGCGGCCATGGTGGAGTAAAGAATCGCGGAAGATGAATTGCTGCCATGGTAGAGGAAGATGAATTGCGGCAATTGTTCGCAGAAGGAGAGGAAGGATATGAGTCACACATCTGGTCAGATTAATGAGGGGTAAAAATGTAATCTTTAATCTTATTTAAGGAATAATAAACTTAAAATCCTATTGTGGAATTTAGACAATGTTTTAATCTAATTTAGGGCAATTACTTATTATAAAAATCACTACCAAAAAACTCGCCCTTTGTCACGGATTTTGTCACGGACTGTAGTTCAAAAAATCCGTGACAATTAATTTTTGTCACGGATTTGTCACGGCCACCGTCCGTGACAAAACACTTCACCGGAACTCCATCGCCTTTTATTTGTCACGGCCGCATCCGTGAATAAATTTTTTTATTTTTCAAAAAAAAATAATTATTTGTCACGGAAATTTCCGTGGAAAATTTAAAAAAAGGTTTTCGCAATAAAGTGGGCGGGTATTTGAAACGATCTGAAAAATTCAAATTTTAAATATTGTCACGGAAATATCCGTGACAAAACATTTTGAAAAAAATTTGAAAAAATTCGAAACAGGTGGGCGGGTACTTTAAAATTTTCAATAAAATTCAAAATTTTGAACTTGTCACGGATCCCATCCGTGACAAAACATTTTTTTAAAAAAATACGTTATTTTCAGCGTTTTATGTATTTAAAATAAAATGAATTTATATTTTGTCACGGAACAGTCCATGACAAAAGTTTTAATTTTAAAAAAAAATTAAAAATTCAACGCATTAATTTTTTGAATGTTTATTTCAAAAGTTTATTTAATAAATAATAACCATTAAAATTTAGGCGCTTTTTAAAAAATTTAAACTTAATAAACATTGTTTTTAATAAATAGTTAAACAATCATCATTAATCTTAATAAATAATTGTTTATAATAAATAATTAAACAATCATCATTAATCATCATTAATCACCATTAAACATTATTTATCATAATAAATAATAAACCAATCAATACATCATCTTATAACACAAATAATTAATATTCATACAGTAACCATCAAAATTTAAAAATCCTAAAAATGTCAATAAACTAATTATTACAAACCATCAATGGTCATCATAATCATCATCATCATCAGGTTCGTCACGATGATCGGGTTGCCTTCCGTGGCCACGGCTGCCGCCACGATGGCTGCCTCGACTGCCACCACGGCTGCCAGCCCGACTGCTGCCACGGAATGCTTGAATTAGCAAAACCCCTACTGCCCATACTGCCCTATTGCCCATATTGCCCGCGAAGGGAACTTGTGGAGTCATCTCGGGGTGCTGTATGTGCATGGATGGACGGTAGGTGGCGTTGAAAATACGCATTTGTCGTTCCATCTCTTCCAACCTTTCTCTTGTTCTTCTTTGCTCTTCATCTCGTATCCGAGCTTCTTCATCCCGCCTTCGAGCCTCTGCTTCACGTTCCTCCAATAGTTTTTCGAGGCGGGTAACCCGATCATCATACGCCGAATGAGAAGATGAGCTAGCTCCTTTGGCCTTCTCCAGGATCCGTACGCCTTCAGAACCCATAAGCGGCACCCGGCCCTTGTAAACTCCGGTTGCCGCCAAAATGGCCTCATATTCTTGATTTTCATCAAGTTCGGCATCAGAATCAGCTAGCTCATCAACTCTCTTCCCCCGCTCTTCCTCATATTTTTTGTACAAGTTCAAAAATTTATTGTATAAGAGATCAAAAAAATTCGAATTTTATTGAATTATTAAAGTTTCATTATTTACTTCAATTTCAGAAAGGCGAGGAGGCGGCATGGCACCTTTCTTCGTCCAGCAATGTGCCATGAGTTTCAATGGCGTGATCCGTTTTTTCACGGGTCCAGATTCTTCCTACACGGATTTCAAAGTTAATAAAAAAAATATATGCATAAGGGTATGGAATGGAAATGATTTTAACTAATTAGAGTTTACCAGATCTTTTTTATGTTGAATTTGGGGTTTGCGGCCCCCGTGCCATTGAACTCCCTTGGCTTTCTCGGAGTTCCGGTTTACCTTGGCCATTTCGCTTCTCATCAAAAATGCGGCATCCGTAGCCCAGTGGCGGCAAAGCATCTCCCACACATCATCGCCAAGGAATCTTGGCTTTCGACCGGTAGACCGGGTGGTCCTAAAAGTGGGTCTCAACCACCCAGAAATCCTAGAATTGTATTCTTTGAGAATACCTTGGTCTAGGGCAAAATGCCACCGATGGGAAGCCTTCATTAAAAACATTGATATATCATTTCTTAAATTTAAGTTATTAAAATGTAACAAAAAAATTTATTTTTACCTTGAACAACCGTCACCATAGTTCACGAGTGGCCGCCGGAACCTCACCATAAGTCGACCAAGGCCCCGTGAAACGACCACAAACAATAGCCTTGATTCTATTCAAGACCTCGAGATCGCTTCAAAAAAATTGATAATTGATCAAAACAATTGTATTAATTCTTAGATGTAGAGATTATAATATTTTATATTAGACAGTGTTAGTTTTTTATTACCTATGGATTGATTGAGGTGTCACCTCAAGCGAACCGGGATTGTGGCGCTCTTCTTGAGTGGGGGGGGGGGCATATATTGCACGAGATGAAGGAGGTGCATGAGATGATGCCCCCTCCCCATGCACGCTGATATGAGCGTTTGATTGTTCAGAGGGAGGAGTTTGGACATGTCCGTCATGAGCATGTCCTTCGTCGGCATTGATATCATCATTGATATCACGATCAGCGTTTGAGGCCCGTCGTGAATTCTGGCGCCCACGACGAGCAATGGCGGAAAGGCGGCGTTCGTGCTCACTCATCTAAAATTATTGAGAAATAATATATAGAACATATTAAACTTGTGTTTAATATGAGAGGTCGAATGAGTTTTTAGTTTGATTTTTATGTAATGGAATTTAATTGTGTTAGGTATTATTGTGTGGAGTTTTTATGGAATTTAATTGTGTTAGGTATTAAAGGCGGCGTTGTGTGTTATATTAAACTTGGAATTTTTATGTGTTTAATATCAAACCTTATAAAATCAGTTTATGGAGTTTTTGTGTGGTATGATGGTTTAAACTTAATGAGTTTCCTATTTATTTATCAAACTTTGAAATATAGAACATATTAAACTTGAGTTTAATATGAGGGGTAGAATGTGTTTTTTGTATGATTTTTATGTTATTGAATTTAATTGTGTTAGGTATTATTTTATCAAACCTTATAAAATTATTTTATGGTGTTTTTGTGTGGTAAATATAGAACATATTAAACTTGAGTTTAATATGAGGGGTCGAATCAGTTTTTTGTATGATTTTTATGTTATGGAGGTAACTTGTGTTGTGTATATTTTTTATCAAACCTTATAAAATCAATTAATCAAACTTTTTATATTAAACTAATAAAATCAGTTTTTCCATATTAAATTATAAATAATTGGAAATCAGTTTTTTTTGCATTAATTTAGAAAAATACAGTTTATTACACCTTGTATTTTGTATTAATTTATAAAAAACAGTTTTCTAAAATCAGTTTATGGAGTTTTTGTGTGGTATAATGGTTTAAACTTAATCAGTTTCCTATTAATTGATCAAACTTTGAAATATAGAACATATTAAACTTGAGTTTAATATGAGGGGTAGAATGAGTTTTTTGTATGATTTTTATGTTATTGAATTTAATTGTGTTAGGTATTTATCAAACTTTGAAATATAGAACATATTAAACTTAAGTTTAATATGAGGGGTAGGATGAGTTTTTTGTATGATTTTTATGTTATTGAATTTAATTGTGTTAGGTATTATTTTATCAAACCTTATAAAATTATTTTATGGTGTTTTGTGTGGTATAAAACTTTGAAATATAGAACATATTAAACTTGAGTTTAATATGAGAGGTCGAATCAATTTTTTGTATGATTTTTATATTATGGAGGTAACTTGTGTTGTGTATATTTTTTATCAAACCTTATAAAATCAATTAATCAAACTTTTTATATTAAACTAATAAAATCAGTTTTTCCATATTAAATTATAAATCATCGGAAATCAGTTTTTTGCATTAATTTAGTAAAATACAGTTTATTACACCTTGTATTTTGTATTAATTTATAAAAACAGTTTTCTGATTTTGTAAATCAGAAAACTGATTTCTGAATTAAAACTGAATTTTGAATTAAAAAATCAAACTGATTTTTAATCACGGATAAAAAATTAAACTGATTTCTGTAAATCACGGATATTTTTTATCAAATTGATTTTGATCACTGAATTAAAAAATTAAACTGATTTCTGTAAATCCACATATTTTTTATCAAACTGATTTTTGAATTAAAAAATCAGTTTTTGTTTATATAATACAAAAATGATTTCATATGTTTCATGAAAAAATTGATTTTTGAAATCTATAATATCAATTTTTTCATAAAATTTATAAAATCGGTTTCATTTTTTGTTTATTCATGAAACCTATAAAATCAATTTTTCATGAAACATATGAACTCATTTTCGTATTATATAAACAAAAACAGTTTGTTTAGTTTTTTATTTCTATTTTAATATATAAAATACATTTTTTTTACTTAATTTCTGTTTTTTACCTATGTTTTTTATGAAACAACGTTTTATTTAAAATAAAATATTATAATATCCGAAATTATTTAAAAATCAGTTAAATAATCCAAAATTTTTATGAGCGTTTTATAATATTAAAATAAAATATTATAATATCCGAAATATTATAAAAAAATAATTAACAGTTAAATAATCCAAAATTCTATGAGCGTTTTGGGTTAGACATGTTAACTTTTTTGAAAGTGTAACATGAGGGGGCGAAAATTTATGGAGTTGAAATTATTATTCTTAATAAATATCCGAAATTAACAAAAGCTCAAAAACTCAAAAATATCCTTGACTGAATATTTAATAATTAACTATTCTTAATAAATATCCGAAAAACTCAAAAACATACAAACATTCAATATCTAAGGCATGCATTTTTAAATTAAGAGAGAACATGGTTAAGCATATAAACAAATGATATACACAAATCATGAAACAATAAATCTAAAGCATGCATTTTTAAATTACGAGAATGCATATGAATATACGAACAATAAAATTACGAGAATGCATTTTTAAATTACGAGCATGCATATGAATAAATTATGAGAATGCATATAAATTACGAGATTTTTAAACAATAAATCTAGAGCATGAAACAATGAATGCATATGAATATACAAACAAATCATTGAAACATAAATATTTTTAGCATGCATTTTCAAAGAAGTAAAACATGCATTTGAGTGTATAATATTACAAACAATAGCATTTGAGTATAATATTCAAAGAAGTAGAACATGCATTTTCCAATAATTTAAGTATATGGAAATATTTGAGTATGTAAGCACATAAACATATAGAACGTATATGAGATATGAACATATAAACATATTCAATGCATGATAACTTATTAACATATAAACATTAAATTAAACAATTAAACAATATTAAGAAAAGCATGCATTTTATTTTTGGCATTTTAAAACATTTATTATAAAATATTCGGAAATTAAACATAACCTCAATGAAGGAGAAGAAGGCAAGAAAGGGAAAGGAGTGAAGGCCGGCTTCGAAGGACGGCGGCAGAGACGGAGATGATCCGCGGTGGCCGGAGAGATGTGTGCGGCGGCGGTCGGCGGGTGTAAGAGAAGGCAGTAAGCTAGGGGTGGCGGTTGGCGGGTGTAATAGAGGCAGAAGTGGGTTTGGGAGGGTGGCGGTCGGCGGGTGTAAGAGGCTGCAATTGGGAGGGGAGAGTAAGGAAAAAAATCTAGAGCAAAGTATTAGGGTTTGCTGAATTGAATTGGGAGCGTAAGGAAAAAAATGGCTAAGTGTTCTTTATATATTAGGGGTTGTCACGGACCCATCCGTGACAACGCCCGTGACAACGTAATTACGAATTTTGAATTTGTCACGGATTAATCCGTGACAAAATCATCGGAAATTGAAAACTGCGGGACGGCAGTCGAGGCGGCAGGGAACGGCAGACGAGGTGGCAGAACGGCAGGTTGACCGGTTTGTCACGGATCCATCCGTGACAAATCCGTGACAAAATTCAAATTTTTAAATTTTGTCACGGATTTGTCACGGATGGATCCGTGACAAATCGGTGCAGGGAATATTAAAGCTTTTCACCGTTTTTCGGACGAGGCGTCAGCTACTTTAATTGTCACGGACCTATCCGTGAAAAATTTAAGTATAAATATGTGCTTAGAGTCCCATTTTTTCAGTGCGAAAAAATGGCTAATCCAGAACCAGATGTGTGGAAGTTGATCAGTAGAAGTGTACAACGATTAAAACTAGTTACACAGTTGATGAAGCCTCGAAATGCAGAAGCAGTTCAAAGCATCCGTGAGCTGATGAGTAGACCGCTCGAAAGCTTTGGCGATATTGTAGACTATGAATCAGACTCATAAAACGTTTCACGAGGGAAAAACTTGTGTAGGGCACTTTTACGTGCAGAACAATGTTCGAAGTATATGATACCTATAAACGCGGAAGCTGCAGAAAGAATTAACGATCTACTTGATAGGCCTCTAGATGAAAACTTTGACGCTAATGAATAATATTGTGTTTATTTGTTTATTTGTATTGTGAGTTGTTGAATGTAATAAATGATAAAAAATTGTGTGTTTTCTACTTAGTTTTTAAATTTATTAAATAAATTCATGTTCTTGTTTATTAAATTTCGAATTATTAAAATTTTGTAATGTTAAAAAACTAATAACAAATAATGTTAAAAAACTAATTTCCGAATTTTAAATAATGTTAAATTTCGAATTATTTAAAATTTAAATAATTTTCAATTTTCGAAATTACCTAATTAATTTTAAATTTCCGAATTGATAATAATGAACCACTAATTTTCGATTGAATAATTTTAAAAACTTAATTTTATTAATTAATTAATCGCTATTTTACAATATAATATGGAATAATTGTTTTGTTTAGAAATTATAGTTGCGAATTACATACCTAACTATCTTGGAATAATATAATAATGACGAAAGAAAGTTAAAAATTCAAATTAAAATAGTTCAATTAAAAGTAATTACATTGGTTGTTAACTATACATTTAATCGCTATCAGAATCAGTATTTTCTTGATAGCCAACTTCTTCTGTATCTTCATCATCATATATCCATTCTTCTTCTTCCTCCTGGTCATCGTGCAGTTGTTGTATATATAATTATTCAATTTCGCGCTCATTTTGAGGTATAGGGGGCGGAAGGTGTGTTTCAGGCATAACTTCAACATCTCCGCCATTTGGGTCACTTAACTGAATGTTATGGTTGACCGTGTCAGCAATAGGCGGAGGTTGGAAAAAATCTTACTGAAAAGCATCAAAGTCAATATACTTTTGTTGAGCCTGTGTTACAATTTTGCTCGGACGGATATTAATGGCACACACCCAAGGATTCCGTGTGCGCCTCGTTGAAGGATACTCTGCATAATAAACCTGGGCTGTTTGTTGAGCGAGTATAAAAGGCTCATTTTTCTGATACACACGAGAGTGGTTGACGTCAATTATATTATACTTTAAATTTTTCTCACACCACGTGTAGGGTCGACCCATGTGCAGCGAAACAACACGCATGTTAATTCTTGCAAACCAGAAGGCATTTGAAGTTCGAGAATCTCATGCAAGAAACCAAAAAAATTGGTTTCCGAGTTATCAGAACCGATGGTCGGGACACATAACCCGCTGATACGTATGAATGCCAAACCTTTGCATAGGAAGAAGGGCCCCACGATAATGATACTAACAGAGGGTCGTTAATCCCACGGTACCTGATCTGCAAATTAAAACATGATAACATTAGATAATGATTAAAAATTATTAGATAATAGTATATATAATGTATTTATATATATATATACCTGCTGTTGGTGCCATAATGCAAAGTCAGAGTCGACCATTGCATCAATTGCATCATCAGGAAATGCTGATAAAGACGCTCTAAATTCACTGTGAATTGAAACATAAAGATATTAATATAACACTCTAATTATTAAAAAAAAAATATTAGCTATATTACAAATGTAACTACCAATTCAACTTACTTATAAAATGGTAAGATTTCTGGACAATTCATGAGGATGTAAGTATGTGCAATTTTCATTTCTCTGCCCACGATGTAACGGTAAGTCGCAGCTCCTTTACCTCTACCTGGGTAGTTGAAAATAGAATCTACTTTATCATATGAATCCTCACCAATGTCATCATCCCGAGCAGGTCTCTTTCTTTTACTGATGACTTCACGCTCAAAATAAAAAGATGAAAACGTTGAGGTTTCTTGTTGAATATATGCTTGACAAATTGAAGCCTCAATGTGTGCCTTGTTGGTCGCTTTCTTTTTCAAATCTCCCAGAAATCTGTCATGCAAAATAAAATTTGTAAACAAACAAATGTTCTTATTAAACAAATCATCGTTTATAAATGAAATTATGACTAACCTTTCAAATCTGTACATCCAACGATAGAAGACGGGCCCTCCATTCAAAGCCTCATACGGAAGATGTATTAGAAGATGTTCCATTACATCAAAAAATGATGGGGGTAGTATCTTTTCCAGATTACACATCATAATAGGAACAGTGTCTTCTAGTCTCCTCAGGGATTCGGCATCCAAAACGGTGGAACATATCGACTGAAACAATTGACTGATTTCGGTAATACAGCCCCAGACGTCTGCAGGAAGCATCTCTTTCAGTGCAATTGGCAGAAGTCGTTGCATGATTACATGAGCATCATGAGTTTTCATGCTCGACGTCATTGTTTGTTTGTCCAGGTCCACGCATCTTGACAAGTTTGAACAATAGCCATCTGGAAAGTTTAGAGAAACAAGCCACTCTAATATTGATTCCCTTTGTGGGGCTGTGAGTTGGTAGACAGCTCGTGGAATTTTTTTACCCACATATTCTAGATCGACGGCGAGTTCGGGTCTGTCGCACCAAATTGTCATTTCTTTTCTAGATGCAAGACCATCTTTGGTTTTATGGGTTAAATCCATAACCGTGTTAAATATATTGTCAAAGACGTTCTTCTCAACGTGCATGACATCTAAATTGTTACAAATGAGAAGGTCATTCCAATACGGCAACTCCCAAAATATACTCCTCTTTGTCCACTTATGGGTATCACAATACCCATTTGGCTCCCCGTAGGGTTGCTGCACGGCCGTAGGAAAATGTCGAACCCGGTTAAAAACTTGTTCACCTGTAAGTCTTGGAGGAGGGGGATCTCGTACCACTCTTCCGGCAATAAAATACTTCTTGTCCTTTCGATATCGATGGTTCATAGGCAGAAACCTGCGGTGACAATCAAAGTAACTTGGTTTCCCGCTAAATTTGAGCCAATTGGCATCTGATTTCTCCATACATATCGGACATCCCATAAGACCGTGTGTGCTCCATCCTGAAAGCATACCATAAGCAGGGAAGTCGCTAAAGGTCCAAATGATGGCAGCTTTCATGATAAACATTTGATCTCTTGAAACATCATAAGTTGGTGTCCCAATGGCCCAAAGTTCTTTCATCTCCTCGATCAGGGGTTGGAGATAGATGTCTATCCTTTTTTTAGGATCCGAGGGACCTGGACAAATTAAAGTTAAAAAGATGAAATGACTTTTCATGCACATGTCGGGAGGAAGATTATAAGGAGTTAGCATGACTGGCCAACATGAAACTTTCTTCCCAAACTTTCCAAAAGCAGCAAATCCGTCTGAACACAATCCGAGTCGCACATTCCGTGGCTCCATTGCAAACTGAGGATGACAACGGTCAAAGTGTCTCCAAGCTTCACAGTCGGAAGGGTGAGACATCAAACCCTCTTTGGTTTCGTGCTCAACATGCCACGTCATGTGTTTCGCAATAGCATTTGAAGCATACATCCTCTTCAGGCGTGGAGCTAGAGGGAGGTAAAACAATTTAGACAATGCAGACCTTTTTCGTGGTTTTTTTCGTCTATGAGGAACATGCTTGTATCTCTCTCCACCACAGAACTTGCAGCTCTCAAGTGCCACATCATCCTTACAGAACAACATACATCCTTCTGGGCACGCATCGATTTCTATACAAGGAAGCCCCAACTGAGACATTAATTGTTTCATTTTGTAATATGAATCAAGAAGATTATGGTCACGCGGTAACATTCCTCCAAATGACTGCAATAACCTAGACATGCAAGATTCAGGAAGACTGTATTCAGATTTAATGTTCATCAACTCTGTAATGACGGATAGCTGAGAGTATCCCTCACAATCAGCATACAGAGGCTGATCGGCAGCTTTTAAAACATCTTGAAATCTTTCAGCTAAGTCTTCAATATGAGGAACATGAGAATTCAGATACTCATCCGCATCAGGCTGATAAAAGGTCGGATCTTCATCCGCATCGGGTTGATACGAGGTCGAAGCTTCGGAAAGATCGTTAAATGGTTGTGGTGGGTTAAACTGAATCGTTGAAGCACCGTATACATCATATGCCATTCTTTGATCCCACGTCATTTGATCATAGTCTCCCCATCCACTCATCTCGGTAGGGACATTACGAGATGAACCTACTGTTTGTGGTAAAAGTGATGGATCGAAAGGTTCGCCATGAGAAGTCCAATTATAATAATTGGCAACGAAACCTTTTTCGTACAAATCCCACACAACTTGGTCGACATCTTTAAATTGAAGATTTTTACACTTTGAACATGGACATCTGATTTTATCGCCATCCATATAATTCTTCTGTTCTTGTGCAAATTTAATAAAATCTTCAACACCATTAAAAAATTCACTGCGTATTCCATAGTTATCGCGATGTTTTTGGTACATCCAACTTCTATTTTGTCTATACAATATGCCTGTATATATATTATAATCAAAATATTATATAAGTACATTAATATTATTAATTAACTAAAAGCAGTACATTATTTGTGGCATTAATAATTTGAATTAACCAACTTTTCAATCATGTAGAAACGCCCACTAAAATATTATTTAGAAACATTAAGCTGGCCGGAATTAATAATTTACTAATATAAAGTTCACTAAAATTAACTAACGTTCAATTAAAATTACTAATTAACTAATAGTAATATGTTAATGGCATTAATCGTTTTAATTATTAACTAATTCACAATATTAGAATTTGTGCACCAAACACACTAAACTATTATGTTAATGGCATTTATTCACAATACTAAAATTATGAAAATCTAATAGTACACATTAAATAATTAACTAACATATAATACTAATTAAAGTTATTACGTTACGTTAATGGCATTTATTCACAATACTAAAGTTAACTAATTTAACTTATTAATTAGTTAATTTCCATTTAACTAATATTGTTAAATATCATTAATTCACAATAATATATAATTCACACTTAACTAATAAAGTTTGAATCCTAACTTAAATCACTATAAATCCTAAATTATGCATTAACAATAATTAACTAATAAACAAATTAAACCTAATCATCATCATTGATCAATTAACTAATATTTAAATCTAACTAATATTATCAACTCAAATTCTAAACCCATTTGCTCAATGTTTTAACTTAATTAAATAGTTAATTAATTTACATTTAACTAATATTATTGTTAAATATTATCTCATTAATAATTCACAATAATAATTCACACTAAACTAAATAATAATAAAGTTTCAATCCTAGCTATATTATGCATCCCATTAACAATAATTGCTAATAAACAATAATTGGTGATAATAACCTAATAAGGTAGCTAACTTAATTAAATCACTACAAGTCACTAAATAATTAATCTATAATAAGCTAGCTAATACTTAAATAACTACACATCCTAAACTATGCATTAATAACAATAATTGCTAATAAACAAACTGGCCTAATCATTGGTGATATAAACTCATTTCAATTAACTAATTAATATTTATATTTAAATTTAACTAATTAAATTACGTTAATAGTTTAATAATATATTGTTAATAATATGAAAATTAACATGACCTCACTAAATTACGTTAATAGTTTAAATAAATGAACAACTAACCTCGCTAATTAATTAAGCTAATAATTAATTTATTACACATTTAAAAGAAATTAGTTAAAATGACATACCTTATCTGCATAAACTGGTAAAATGATGAATTGACGGATTACATCATTCAATCTTTAAACCGATACTACATCACTCGAATCTACGAATTTTTGAACTGATAATTGTTGTTCTTGCAATTGTAATGGATGATGGGGTTGGGTTATATAAAAATATTTGTCACAGATTTGTCACGGATTTATCCGTGACAATCCTTTTTTGGTCGGACGATGGTTTCATTTTGGTATGGGCTGACTAGAATGGCCACCTAATTAATTTATGTTTAATTAGGGAATTAAAAAAATGTAATTCCAACCATTCTTCTTGTACACACTTCTTTATATAGTAATTGTCCACCTGAATTGACGGATTACATCATTCAATCTTTAAACCGATACTACATCACTCGAATCTACGAATTTTTGAACTGATAATTGTTGTTCTTGCAATTGTAATGGACGATGGGGTTGGGTTATATAAAAATATTTGTCACGGATTTGTCGCGGATTTATCCGTGACAATCCTTTTTTCGTACTGTATTTATAAAGGTTACCGCTGGAAAATCAATAATTGAAGTTTGTCACGGATTTTGTCACGGATGGATCCGTGACAAAGTTTTTTTGAAATTTGTCACGGATTTGTCACGAATCTGTCCGTGACAAATGCCCGGGAGCAAAAAATGTATTCACCGGAGTAAAAAGCCGGTCGCCGGAGTAAATTTGTCACGGACCAAATCTGTGACAATATTTTGTCACGGATTTGGTCACGGACCTATCCGTGACAACACATTTTCGTGACAAATCCCAATATTCCGTGACAAAGCTCGTGACAACTTTGTCACGGCCGTAATCCGTGACAAAAATCCGTGACAAAGAGCGAGTTTTTTTGTAGTGAATACTCGACTGTATCAAGCACATGGTACATCCGATTGTAGGATATAATTTATCTTTACTGAACGAATACTTCGTTACTCAAAGTCGATTCTGGAATATTATAGAAAATTTATGAAAAACGAAAATCCTAAACACCTTATCCGTTAGACCTCATGATAAAAATTTCAAAATACTGCATTGGTTTAGTACTTCAAAAACTACCGCTGGAAAATCAATAATTGAAGTTTGTCACGGATTTTGTCACGGATGGATCCGTGACAAAGTTTTTTTGAAATTTGTCACGGATTTGTCACGGATCTGTCCGTGACAAATGCCCGGGAGCAAAAAATGTATTCACCGGAGTAAAAAACCGGTCGCCGGAGTAAATTTGTCACGGACCAAATCTGTGACAATATTTTGTCACGGATTTGGTCACGGACCTATCCGTGACAACACATTTTCGTGACAAATCCCAATATTCCGTGACAAAGCCCGTGACAACTTTGTCACGGCCGTAATCCGTGACAAAAATCCGTGACAAAGAGCGAGTTTTTTTGTAGTGAATACTCGACTGTATCAAGCACATGGTACATCCGATTGTAGGATATAATTTATCTTTACTGAACGAATACTTCGTTACTCAAAGTCGATTCTGGAATATTATAGAAAATTTATGAAAAACGAAAATCCTAAACACCTTATCCGTTAGACCTCATGATAAAAATTTCAAAATACTGCATTGGTTTAGTACTTCAAAAACTACCGCTGGAAAATCAATAATTGAAGTTTGTCACGGATTTTGTCACGGATGGATCCGTGACAAAGTTTTTTTGAAATTTGTCACGGATTTGTCACGGATCTGTCCGTGACAAATGCCCGGGAGCAAAAAATGTATTCACCGGAGTAAAAAACCGGTCGCCGGAGTAAATTTGTCACGGACCAAATCTGTGACAATATTTTGTCACGGATTTGGTCACGGACCTATCCGTGACAACACATTTTCGTGACAAATCCCAATATTCCGTGACAAAGCCCGTGACAACTTTGTCACGGCCGTAATCCGTGACAAAAATCCGTGACAAAGAGCGAGTTTTTTTGTAGTGAATACTCGACTGTATCAAGCACATGGTACATCCGATTGTAGGATATAATTTATCTTTACTGAACGAATACTTCGTTACTCAAAGTCGATTCTGGAATATTATAGAAAATTTATGAAAAACGAAAATCCTAAACACCTTATCCGTTAGACCTCATGATAAAAATTTCAAAATACTGCATTGGTTTAGTACTTCAAAAATTCCGACTACGTAGTATAATAGTTTCAAGACAACAAGATGACATATTGTGCAATACCGTGGGAGCAGCTCACGGTGAGCATGCTGCTCCCACGGGCAGGAGCGGATGTAGCATTGGCGTTCAGTGTGGGCCAGGGGCGGACCGTAGTAGAGACCCAGGGGGGCTACCGTCCCCCAACAAAATTTTTTTTTAGTGTATATATATACGAAACATGATTTTTGTTCTTCCAAAAAGATATTAATATAACACTCTAATTATTAAAAAAAATATTAGCTATATTACAAATGTAACTACCAATTCAACTTACTTATAAAATGGTAAGATTTCTGGACAATTCATGAGGATATAAGTATGTGCAATTTTCATTTCTCTGCCCACGATGTAACGGTAAGTCGCAGCTCCTTTACCTCTACCTGGGTAGTTGAAAATAGAATCTACTTTATCATATGAATCCTCACCAATGTCATCGTCCCGAGCAGGTCTCTTTCTTTTACTGATGACTTCACGCTCAAAATAAAAAGATGAAAACGTTGAGGTTTCTTGTTGAATATATGCTTGACAAATTGAAGCCTCAATGTGTGCCTTGTTGGTCGCTTTCTTTTTCAAATCTCCCAGAAATCTGTCATGCAAAATAAAATTTGTAAACAAACAAATGTTCTTATTAAACAAATCATCGTTTATAAATGAAATTATGACTAACCTTTCAAATCTGTTTATCCAACGATAGAAGACGGGCCCTCCATTCAAAGCCTCATACGGAAGATATATTAGAAGATGTTCCATTACATCAAAAAATGATGGGGGTAGTATCTTTTCCAGATTACACATCATAATAGGAACAGTGTCTTCTAGTCTCCTCAGGGATTCGGCATCCAAAACGGTGGAACATATCGACTGAAACAATTGACTGATTTCGGTAATACAGCCCCAGACGTCTGCAGGAAGCATCTCTTTCAGTGCAATTGGCAGAAGTCGTTGCATGATTACATGAGCATCATGAGTTTTCATGCTCGACGTCATTGTTTGTTTGTCCAGGTCCACGCATCTTGACAAGTTAGAACAATAGCCATCTGGAAATTTAGAGAAACAAGCCACTCTAATATTGATTCCCTTTGTGGGGCTGTGAGTTGGTAGACTGCTCTTGGAATTTTTTTACCCACATATTCTAGATCGACGGCGAGTTCGGGTCTGTCGCACCAAATTGTCATTTCTTTTCGAGATGCAAGACCATCTTTGGTTTTGTGGGTTAAATCCATAACCGTGTTAAATATATTGTCAAAGACGTTCTTCTCAACGTGCATGACATCTAAATTGTTACAAATGAGAAGGTCTTTCCGATACGGCAACTCCCAAAATATACTCCTCTTTGTCCACTTATGGGTATCACAATACCCATTTGGCTCCCCGTAGGGTTGCTGCACGGCCGTAGGAAAATGTCGAACCCGGTTAAAAACTTGTTCACCTGTAAGTCTTGGAGGAGGGGGATCTCGTACCACTCTTCCGGCAATAAAATACTTCTTGTCCTTTCGATATCGATGGTTCATAGGCAGAAACCTGCGGTGACAATCAAAGTAACTTGGTTTCCCGCTAAATTTGAGCCAATTGGCATCTGATTTCTCCATACATATCGGACATCCCATAAGACCGTGTGTGCTCCATCCTGAAAGCATACCATAAGCAGGGAAGTCGCTAATGGTCCAAATGATGGCAGCTTTCATGATAAACATTTGATCTCTTGAAACATCATAAGTTGGTGTCCCAATGGCCCAAAGTTCTTTCATCTCCTCGATCAGGGGTTGGAGATAGATGTCTATCCTTTTTTTAGGATCCGAGGGACCTGGACAAATTAAAGTTAAAAAGATGAAATGACTTTTCATGCACATGTCGGGAGGAAGATTATAAGGAGTTAGCATGACTGGCCAACATGAAAATTTCTTCCCAAACTTTCCAAAAGCAGCAAATCCGTCTGAACACAATCCGAGTCGCACATTCCGTGGCTCCATTGCAAACTGAGGATGACAACGGTCAAAGTGTCTCCAAGCTTCACAGTCGGAAGGGTGAGACATCAAACCCTCTTTGGTTTCGTGCTCAACATGCCACGTCATGTGTTTCGCAATAGCATTTGAAGCATACATCCTCTTCAGGCGTGGAGCTAGAGGGAGGTAAAACAATTTAGACAATGCAGACCTTTTTCGTGGTTTTTTTCGTCTATGAGGAACATGCTTGTATCTCTCTCCACCACAGAACTTGCAGCTCTCAAGTGCCACATCATCCTTACAGAACAACATACATCCTTCTGGGCACGCATCAATTTCTATACAAGGAAGCCCCAACTGAGACATTAATTGTTTCATTTTGTAATATGAATCAAGAAGATTATGGTCACGCGGTAACATTCCTCCAAATGACTGCAATAACCTAGACATGCAAGATTCAGGAAGACTGTATTCAGATTTAATGTTCATCAACTCTGTAATGACGGATAGCTGAGAGTATCCCTCACAATCAGCATACAGAGGCTGATCGGCAGCTTTTAAAACATCTTGAAATCTTTCAGCTAAGTCTTCAATATGAGGAACATGAGAATTCAGATACTCATCCGCATCAGGCTGATAAAAGGTCGGATCTTCATCCGCATCGGGTTGATACGAGGTCGAAGCTTCGGAAAGATCGTTAAATGGTTGTGGTGGGTTAAACTGAATCGTTGAAGCACCGTATACATCATATGCCATTCTTTGATCCCACGTCATTTGATCATAGTCTCCCCATCCACTCATCTCGGTAGGGACATTACGAGATGAACCTACTGTTTGTGGTAAAAGTGATGGATCGAAAGGTTCGCCATGAGAAGTCCAATTATAATAATTGGCAACGAAACCTTTTTCGTACAAATCCCACACAACTTGGTCGACATCTTTAAATTGAAGATTTTTACACTTTGAACATGGACATCTGATTTTATCGACATCCATATAATTCTTCTGTTCTTGTGCAAATTTAATAAAATCTTCAACACCATTAAAAAATTCACTGCGTATTCCATAGTTATCGCGATGTTTTTGGTACATCCAACTTCTGTTTTGTCTATACAATATGCCTGTATATATATTATAATCAAAATATTATATAAGTACATTAATATTATTAATTAACTAAAAGCAGTACATTATTTGTGGCATTAATAATTTGAATTAACCAACTTTTCAATCATGTAGAAACGCCCACTAAAATATTATTTAGAAACATTAAGCTGGCCGGAATTAATAATTTACTAATATAAAGTTCACTAAAATTAACTAACGTTCAATTAAAATTACTAATTAACTAATAGTAATATGTTAATGGCATTAATCGTTTTAATTATTAACTAATTCACAATATTAGAATTTGTGCACCAAACACACTAAACTATTATGTTAATGGCATTTATTCACAATACTAAAATTATGAAAATCTAATAGTACACATTAAATAATTAACTAACATATAATACTAATTAAAGTTATTACGTTACGTTAATGGCATTTATTCACAATACTAAAGTTAACTAATTTAACTTATTAATTAGTTAATTTCCATTTAACTAATATTGTTAAATATCATTAATTCACAATAATATATAATTCACACTTAACTAATAAAGTTTGAATCCTAACTTAAATCACTATAAATCCTAAATTATGCATTAACAATAATTAACTAATAAACAAATTAAACCTAATCATCATCATTGATCAATTAACTAATATTTAAATCTAACTAATATTATCAACTCAAATTCTAAACCCATTTGCTCAATGTTTTAACTTAATTAAATAGTTAATTAATTTACATTTAACTAATATTATTGTTAAATATTATCTCATTAATAATTCACAATAATAATTCACACTAAACTAAATAATAATAAAGTTTCAATCCTAGCTATATTATGCATCCCATTAACAATAATTGCTAATAAACAATAATTGGTGATAATAACCTAATAAGGTAGCTAACTTAATTAAATCACTACAAGTCACTAAATAATTAATCTATAATAAGCTAGCTAATACTTAAATAACTACACATCCTAAACTATGCATTAATAACAATAATTGCTAATAAACAAACTGGCCTAATCATTGGTGATATAAACTCATTTCAATTAACTAATTAATATTTATATTTAAATTTAACTAATTAAATTACGTTAATAGTTTAATAATATATTGTTAATAATATGAAAATTAACATGACCTCACTAAATTACGTTAATAGTTTAAATAAATGAACAACTAACCTCGCTAATTAATTAAGCTAATAATTAATTTATTACACATTTAAAAGAAATTAGTTAAAATGACATACCTTATCTGCATAAACTGGGAAAATGATGAATTGACGGATTACATCATTCAATCTTTAAACCGATACTACATCACTCGAATCTACGAATTTTTGAACTGATAATTGTTGTTCTTGCAATTGTAATGGATGATGGGGTTGGGTTATATAAAAATATTTGTCACAGATTTGTCACGGATTTATCCGTGACAATCCTTTTTTGGTCGGACGATGGTTTCATTTTGGTCTGGGCTGACTAGAATGGCCACCTAATTAATTTATGTTTAATTAGGGAATTAAAAAAATGTAATTCCAACCATTCTTCTTGTACACACTTCTTTATATAGTAATTGTCCACCTGAATTGACGGATTACATCATTCAATCTTTAAACCGATACTACATCACTCGAATCTACGAATTTTTGAACTGATAATTGTTGTTCTTGCAATTGTAATGGACGATGGGGTTGGGTTATATAAAAATATTTGTCACGGATTTGTCGCGGATTTATCCGTGACAATCCTTTTTTCGTACTGTATTTATAAAGGTTACCGCTGGAAAATCAATAATTGAAGTTTGTCACGGATTTTGTCACGGATGGATCCGTGACAAAGTTTTTTTGAAATTTGTCACGGATTTGTCACGAATCTGTCCGTGACAAATGCCCGGGAGCAAAAAATGTATTCACCGGAGTAAAAAAACGGTCGCCGGAGTAAATTTGTCACGGACCAAATCTGTGACAATATTTTGTCACGGATTTGGTCACAGACCTATCCGTGACAACACATTTTCGTGACAAATCCCAATATTCCGTGACAAAGCCCGTGACAACTTTGTCACGGCCGTAATCCGTGACAAAAATCCGTGACAAAGAGCGAGTTTTTTTTGTAGTGAATACTCGACTGTATCAAGCACATGGTACATCCGATTGTAGGATATAATTTATCTTTACTGAACGAATACTTCGTTACTCAAAGTCGATTCTGGAATATTATAGAAAATTTATGAAAAACGAAAATCCTAAACACCTTATCCATTAGACCTCATGATAAAAATTTCAAAATACTGCATTGGTTTAGTACTTCAAAAACTACCGCTGGAAAATCAATAATTGAAGTTTGTCACGGATTTTGTCACGGATGGATCCGTGACAAAGTTTTTTTGAAATTTGTCACGGATTTGTCACGGATCTGTCCGTGACAAATGCCCGGGAGCAAAAAATGTATTCACCGGAGTAAAAAACCGGTCGCCGGAGTAAATTTGTCACGGACCAAATCTGTGACAATATTTTGTCACGGATTTGGTCACGGACCTATCCGTGACAACACATTTTCGTGACAAATCCCAATATTCCGTGACAAAGCCCGTGACAACTTTGTCACGGCCGTAATCCGTGACAAAAATCCGTGACAAAGAGCGAGTTTTTTTGTAGTGAATACTCGACTGTATCAAGCACATGGTACATCCGATTGTAGGATATAATTTATCTTTACTGAACGAATACTTCGTTACTCAAAGTCGATTCTGGAATATTATAGAAAATTTATGAAAAACGAAAATCCTAAACACCTTATCCGTTAGACCTCATGATAAAAATTTCAAAATACTGCATTGGTTTAGTACTTCAAAAATTCCGACTACGTAGTATAATAGTTTCAAGACAACAAGATGACATATTGTGCAATACCGTGGGAGCAGCTCACAGTGAGCATGCTGCTCCCACGGGCAGGAGCGGATCTAGCATTGGCGTTCAGTGTGGGCCAGGGGCGGACCGTAGTAGAGACCCAGGGGGGCTACCGCCCCTCAACAAATTTTTTTTTTTAGTGTATATATATACGAAACATGATTTTTGTTCTTCCAAAAAGTATTTTGAACCTCCCCAAAAAATATTTTCGCCCCCCCAAAATGACTTTCCTGGGTCCGCCCCTGTTGTGGGCCAAATTTAATTCAATAGCGCATATTGTGAAAAAAATGTTAAAATATAATATTCTCTTAAATAATATTACTTTTGTTCTTAAATAAATACAACATGTTGAATTTTGTACTATTCACATATTCTATTTTGATTAGACTTTATTTTTTAATGAATGAATAACTTTTTTAAATACTATAAAACTTGTCTATTTGTAAACTTTCAAAATCTTATTTTGTTATTTTTTACTAATACAGAACAATATACAAAGTATATTACTGGTCAAAGTTGTTTATCAACAAATGTGAAAAGTGGATTGTTGCAATTATTTAAAAACATCTGTAGTGTGTATTTAATAAAACTTATTTTCATGTGGAAGACAAAAATAAATATTATGAGAATAAGATTTTTATCAAAATCAATTTATATAAAACACTCAAGTCCATAAGTATTGAACTAATTTTAACTTCCAAACCAAATTAGTTGAACTAATTAATTTTTCATACAAATATTCAAAAGGCCAAAGCATTCCCACGGTGTGAGTTAAAGATATTTGGAAAAAGAGAATTGAAATTTTTACCTATGCTCTCCCATTGTAAAATTGTAGAACTCAAAAAAAAAATTGTTCTTAATGAGATGAACCCAAGCCGTTAGCTTCTCCACCAACATAAATATGGTCTACTACCTTCTCACCATTTTAGTTTTTGTTAACTTTGTGTCTTTTAATATTATTATACCATTTCTACACAACACTAAATATATTAAAATACACACACACACACACACACACACACACACACACACACACACATATATATATATATATATATATATATATATATATATATATATATATATATATATATATATATATATATATATATTAATTGTTTTTTTAGCATGGGCCTAGGCCTTCCCTGGATCATAGCCAGATCCGCCCCTGCCCACAGGCAAAAAAAACATGTGTTATTGTTCACGCGTGAACAATTACTTCCTTTTTGCTTTTTTTATCGTCCCAGTGATAGAATCATGTAACACACTTGTAAGGAAATGTAACTCAGCTTGATAAGAAATGTAACTACATGCAAGTCAAAATGTAACCTGTCTAATACCGATTATAACAAATAAAACATTGATTTCAATAAAAACAAGAAGTCTAATTGCTCAATTACTTTACGGAAATTAAATATTAAATATGTTTTGTTTTTAATATTAAGACCATAAAAATGTTTTTTTAATGTGTTTTTTTGCCAAAAAATCATTTGTTCACAAAAAAAATCATTTTTTTGTTGCAAAAAAGTATTTTTTGTTTCAATAGCATGATTTGGTTTAAATATTATGGCAATATTTTTTTTAAATCACTTTTTTGGCAAAAGATTCACTTTTTTTGCCAAAAAGTTAGTTTTTGCGTGCAAAACAATGATTCTTTTGTTTCAATAGCAAGACTTTATGTTGTGATGTAATTCGTGTTATGAAAAATGTAACTCTCGTTGATGGAAAACCTAAATTAGGGTCTATGCGAAATGTAGCTTGTTAAGGCAAACTCAAATGTAACTGGCGCATCAGAATTATGTAACTCACGTATAAAAAAATGTAACTTACACACAAAAAGATATAAGTCACGCATAAGAAGATGTAACTACATATAATATCAAAAGTAACTCATTATAATGTCTATAAACATAACTCACACATATGAAAATTGAAATCTCATATTTTATCAAATTTGAATCGAAATAAAAAACTTAATGCATTTAAAACACTAAAACATATAAAAGAGATAAGAAGTTTATTACAGAAAAATGGTATGAATATTAAAATTATTTTACAAAAAAGTGTATAAATGTAAAAAAACACACAAAAAATAAGTTTGGTAGTAATTTAAGATGAAGAAAAAATAAAAAAAATAGTGTATGATTATGAAATACAATATACTTATTTTATGTGGGTTAATAAAATCTTTTATTAAATTTGTAAATAAAGAAGTTAATTCAGTTGATATTTAATTAGTTAATGATAAAAATAAGTAAAAAATAACAATAATTTTTTAAAGAAAAATAAAAATAAAAAATTAGATGTAACTCCCGCATAATTAGATGTAACTCCCGCTTAAACTAAGTGTCTTAAAAACACTAAAAAAATAAAAATATAATGAATATAAAATGATATTACAAAAAAGTGAATGAATATAAAAAAGATTATAAAAATAAAAGTAGTTCGTTTAATATAAAATGTAAGTTGAAATATAATATATGTATTTTATTTGAATGAATAAATTTTTTGTTAGGAATTGAATAAAAAAATTGAGTTATATTTAAGTTGAAGATAAAGAAAAGTAAAATTACAATTAAATTTTTAGTATTTGAAGGAGAAGGAGAAAAGAATTGAAGAAAAGAAAAATAAAAAAGAAGAAGAAGCAAAGGAAAAATGAGATAGATGCTCCTGGAAAAAGAAAGTGCCGTTGACATAGTTAATTGTGGGATCGCCACACCATATGCATGGTTGGCCGATCCCACAGTATAATTTGTTCAGATTGGCAGATGTGAAAGGGGCGGTGGTAGAGTAGCGGTCAACCGAATCCTAAACCACCTCAAATTTTACAATTCTTTGTATTTTTAGTCTAAAAATTTATGTTCATTTCATTTCATTTTCATTTACCCCAGTGCCGCAAAGGCTCCCACCTACGGTGGGGTAAGGGGGGGTCGGATGTACGCAGCCTTACCCCTGTACTAAAGCACAGAGAGACTGTTTCCGGATGACCCATAGTGAAAATCCCGTCCAAAATTGCATGGACTGACTGCTGCTTCATAACAAAGAAGCGCAGACAGTTTAGTGAGCCATTTTGCTTTATTCCATCATAATCTCAAGCCAAAAAATAATGAATCTTTGGCTCCATTGCAAATGATGGAAATAAGTCTAAAAATTTATGTGTAAAAAATTATTTGAAAAATAATATTTACATCGACATATCCCAAGATTCTATCTTGACTACGCCCCTGGACATTGCTCTCATTCTATGTGGATTTCATATATTGAGCAACTCTTATGAATTTTTGTCCAAGATTCTCATACTATTTTGTTTTTGTTTTATAGCATAACAAACTTTGTTTGCAAACACTCCTCATAAGTACTTTTGAATTTTTTTAAGTGATTTTGGAAAAAGTGCTTAATAGTAACGGTTCGTAATGTTTGAGAAAAAACTGATTTTGTAAAGTTAAAGTTAGTAGTGTTTGGTAAAATTAAATAAGTGTTTTCTGTGTAATAGAAAAAATAAAAAGCAGATTCTAGCTTTTAGCTTTTAAGTATTAATTTAAGTAGAAGTTGTTACTTGAAAACATTTTTTTTTAGTTTTTTTAATGGGCATGGTTTGTACCAAGTCTGAAACCAAGTGGATTTATTTCTTGTCCCGTAAATACCTCCTATTCTGGATATCAAAATATGCTTTAGTTCAAGATTTTTTTTTTCGCTTGTGGTTCTTTTAGCAAACCGAGCTCCACGGATTCAGAATCATTGAATGAAATATCTTTTAGTACAATAGTGATATGACAGGTCGGTCTTTTTATTAGATAACTATGCCCGCGAGCCCGAGCAACGTTTTTTTAACGTTTGCAAATGGTGCCTTGACTAATTTCCGATACTAGCTACTCCATATATTTTTGTATTTGGTTTCAAAAAAACGCCTCTTTGAATGCAACCATTTTTAATGCACCAAACCCTCTCGGGATACATAAATTCGCATTAGCCCTCTGTGATTTGAAAAATGCGTCAAATCCCCTTGTGTTTTAGTTAATCATGCACAAAACCCCTTTTATGACTAAATTTAATGATTTTGAAATCACTTTTCCATATATTCTGATTGGATATGCAAGTAAATATGTCAAACCTCTAAATCTTACAAAAATGTTAATCATTTTTCTTTTATTTGACAATTGAATTTGTTCATAGCAGGAATTTTGCGCATAATTTATTAAAACGCAAGAGGGTTTGATGCATTTTTTAAATCACAGGGGGCTAATGCGCCGAATTTCCATATCACATAGGGTTTGGTGCATTAAACCCTAATCTAAAGATTTTGCAACATAATTAAGAGTCTAGCTACAAAACGAGTGGATTCGGTAACGGTCACGTAACATGTTACGGAGTAATTAAACTCTAAAGTCAATAGGTTTTCTGAATTTCTATCCCGACGATCCTGGAGCATACCCGCACTAATGTCCATTCAACAAGTAAACTTGACTTTTACTCTTATTTTGATATTTTCCCGACATAGATTTTAGTTTAGGAGGCAAAATACAACAAAGGTCAGATTTCTTGTCAATAATGTTGCGGATGAATGCCGTTACCCGCAACCGACATAATGATAATTTGGTAGATAGTCCAGCTTATCTTTTTGCCCAGAAAAATTTGGAGTATTCTAAATGTAACTTTAAGCCTACGATCCTGAGTCTCTGCCTTCCTTCGGAGCAAGGCACTCCTCCGGATCTTTGAGAGTCATATTTCAACATTTGGACATTTCGAAGTCAGAATCTCGAGACTTGACCTTCCCCATTCGACGGTCTCCTACAACAAGGTACTTTAGGATCCCCATTCTAATCTTAATAGATTCCCAACTCCCAATATGTAACTTACCCCTAGATACTGTCAATAAAAATAAGCCCCAAGTTTATTGAAGTAAGGTCTCGCATTTTAAGGAAACTTCTACTAGCTCCGTTCCTATTAAAATTTCCAAATAGATTTGGCACACAGTTTAAAATAGTCGGTATTGTGTGGTGGAGAGTTGTGCAGAGGAGAGAGAAATGTGTAAGAAATTTTGTGAACCACAAATTCTTTACGAAAAATGGAAAATAAAAGTTTTAATTGGAACGGACGAAAAAAAAGTTGAAAGTTTATTTAGGAATGGAAGAAGTAATAGTTTTGGACAAGCATATACACATTTTAAGCATTAATTAATGTGTTTAAATACTTAAATAAATGAACAAAACGGTAAACAATAAGTCAATAATTAGACCAGTAATATATACTTCATACATTTCATGAAAAGTAATTTGGGTGAAACCGTGAAAATGTTTTTTTATCATAACCGTGAAAATGTTTATATTGTCGATATATATGATTTCACCAAGAACAGTGAGTTGCCAAATATATATACAAAACTATAATTTTAGGAAATAATGACTTACCCTATTGCGAGCCTTGAACATGTATTTATAAAAAAACCTGGTTTAGGAGTTTACACATAAGATCCTAGATTAATAAATTTGTGCGAGGAAACAACACTCAGATTGGAACACAAAAATTCAAAACGCTGACTAAATAAAATTTTAGTTGAAATATAAGCTAATTGCAACCGAGTTGGGATATAATTAACAACAAGATCCCCATGAGCCACTCACGTACACTTTGTCATGATGTGCACTCAAAATAAATACAATATAACACTTATATCTAGTATAGTGTGGTAAGGTTCGTATCCATAGGGAAAGGAATACTTTTCTTTTTAATTAAATACTAGTAACAAATGGAGGGTTTTGATTGTTGTTGAACTTGACGTATATTTAAACACTAAGTTGAACGACTTATGTGGTTTAATTAATTAGAGATGAAGGCTTAGCTTGGTTTTGCTTTTATCCACTTAATGAAATGTTCGTCGATCCCGGTTATATCTTTAACTATCTTCCTCTCGAATACTCAATCGAGGAGTATATCCAATTCATCGAGGGTAGTTATTAATAACGAGACACGTTCATTAATAAAACTTACTACCGATTCAATATAGATCACGCGTCGTATATTAACCCGATAGTAGCAATAAACTTAAGATGAAAACGATTGAGATTGATAACCTCAACACAAGCGGTGTATTGGTTTAATCAATATAATTAATTCCCCTTAGATTATTAACCATGAGACGCATGCATTAATAATCCAAGTTTACTACCGTTGATAGAACTGAATTAATAACAAGCGCATTAATCGATTGATTCTAGTAATAATTAATGTATTAAACAAAACTAGTTGATCCTTTAAGTAATGTTCAAAATATTAATATGAAATATGCATAGGAATTAATTAATATTCGAGGAAGAAGATTAAATAACGTAAATGTTACTATAATTAACGTCGAGATGTTAACTAATTGTCATCTTAGCAACACTCCCCAACATTAATATAGAGCTAGATTAAATTAATATTCAAGGAAGAAGATCAAAGATAATAACTCACAACTTACAATTCATCAAGCTTCAAAGTAGCAAAACCAAGATGGAAAAGTTTAGCTCCTCATTTGGAGACTAAACATGCTAGAAAAATATAAAGAAAATACTATTCTAAGTTGAGCTTAAGTATATGGAAGAAGGGATATCAAAATGGGAAGGAAAATAGGTGTATTTATAGGTGTTTTGGTGAGGTTGGGTCTGATACCCGACCGGGTATAGAGGATTAAAAGTGAAGGAAAATGGTGTTATTTATAGGTGTTTAGAATCAACTATGCCGGATACCCGACCGGGTATTTGTCAAATCATATCTTTTTCGCACGTTTTTGTGTTCTTCCGCACGTCTTTTTGCCTTAAGTCACTTCATACCCGACCGGGTATATGGGATACCCGACCGGGTATCAGTGTATTTTCCCAGCAACTTTGTTTTTCACTTCATACCCGACCGGGTAAAGGTTATACCCGACCGGGTAAGTCACCAAATCACATTTTTAGCATGATTTCTTGCTCTCTTGCACCTTCCTTTGGTCTTGTAAGATATCTTCCATGCTCCTTTGTTTTATTCAAGCTCAAAATCTTCTAAAACTAATAAAATACAATAAACTAGGAAAAATAAAGTATTACATCAAAAGTGTGTAATTTCCCAAACAACAGTAAATAAAACTAGTTAAAATTACAAAGATAAACAATAACAATTCTATACTATCAGTCACGCGTTCCCGAACAAAGTGATAGTAAATTTTGATGTCCTTGCTTCTTTCATGCTGAATAGGATTGACCGCCTGAAAGGAAGCAGAGACATTATCACAATGAAATTGTTTTGGACCTGAGATAGGGATACCCATGTCGACAAGCAATGAACGAATGAATAGCGTATCCTGAACAATATAGGAGATTGCCCGGTACTCAGCTTCTGCAGAGGATTTGGACATCGTGGGTTGTTTCTTGGAGCGTCATGAAATCAAATTATTGCCCAGAAACACTGCATAACTTGTAGTAGAACGAGAGTTGTTTGGACATCTATCCCAATCAACATCAAAATAGGCTATGATGATGGAAATGTTCTTATTGGTCCGCAACCATAACCCATGACTAGATGTGCCATGCAAATACCTGTAAATTCTCTTGACAATTTATAAATGTGAGCCATGGAACATGCATAAACTTAGATATCATATGAACATCATATGTAATGTCATGTCTAGTAGTAGTCAATTACTGTAATGCACCTACCATACTACAGTACTCAGTAGCATCAATTAAGAGTTCCCTCAGTAGCATTTTGTTGTTTCTCCAAATTATGTTGAAGAAACGTGTTAGCCACTCGATGCTTTTCTCTCCCAAACTTCTCCAAGCCTCGATCGGTATGCCATCTGGGCCCACTGCTTTCTTCCGACCCATCTTTCTCATAGTCTCTTTAACTTCTGTTTTTTAATTCCTTCTCACGAAGTTCCGATTTACCCTACACTCTGGTATAGCAAGAACATCTATACTTTGCACTTTATTCCGTTGAATAAGGTATCAAAGTATGACCTCCACATCTCTTTTATTTCTTCGTCCTACATTAGTACCTTTTGATCGACCTCCACCTTCACACACTTAACTTTTCCGATATCTTGAGTCCTACGATCACGAAGGCGATCAAGTCCGTGAATATCTTTTTCTCCTTCCTTAGAGTCTAGTTTTACATACAATTTCTTGTTCACTTTTCCTCTGGTTTCCTTTACAACTTTCTTTGCTCTTCTTCTAGCCTCTTTGTACTCCTCTATGTTTTCATCGTTCCAACTTTTGCCCAATTTCTTATAGCATCCCCTTTTGGTCCTTATTGCTTGTTTCACCCATATCACTTCACCAAGACGTGTCCTTTTTTGGTGACAGACATCATCTAGATTTTCTGAGTATCTCCTTCGCCACTTTGTTAATGGTGGACTCCATTGATAACCACACATCATCCACATGTGTGTCATTATCAATAGACCATACATCTTCATCCAACATTTTGTGTGCAAATGTTTATTGAAGATTCCCCTCAAGCCTCCATCACTTTATCTTTGACTCCACTTGTACCTTAACCCACCTCCTCTTTTTACCTTGAAAATTAAGCACAATCATCCTATGTTAAGTGACATCACTCTCACTTGGGATAACCTTACAATCAGTGTAGCTAGTTTTCCATGTCGTCTGTACTAAAAAGTAGTCAATTTGGGTACTATTAGCTCAACTTAATATAGGTGACAAGGTGAGACTCTTTTCTTGAACCAAATGTTCATCACAACCAACTCATATGTCGAGATAAAATCCAGAATGTTCTTCCCCGCTTCATTTCTTGTGCCAAAACCATGTCCGCCATGGATACTCTCAAAACCATAATGGATTGAGCCCACATGCCCGCTGAGGTCGCCTCCAATGACCGGCTTCTCTCCCCTTGGCACTCATCGCATCACTTCCTCAAGATCCTCCCAAAATTGTTGAGTGATAGACACATCCAATCTCACTTGTGGTGCATAGACACTTACCACAGACACGATCTCATCTCCTATTATCAACTTAATGCTCATTGGTGGATTGCCGACCCTGGGGTTAGCCAGAATCTGGAAAATAGGGAAGCCAGTCAGAAAAGTTGCTAAGTAAAACTAGGTATCAAATTTAGCAGCGAAATCTCAAGGGAACTCTCAAATCGGATCCCTTTCCACATGTTGGAAGATGATATATACACTAAAAGGTAAAACTTGGTGCCCAAGTAAAAACGATGTTGTTCTATTATGGAGAGGACACGTGTCATGTCTGTCTAACGGAATAATCAGACTAATCTAATAGTGTGTTGACACGTGTAGAGCTAAGGATGATTATAACTTAATGCTTTGCGTAAAAGAATCCCTCATGAGCAGTAGGCAGAGACAACTCTTTTAGCATACCCGGTAACACAAAATAGCAATAAAGATGATGGTTTTATAACAGTAGCAAGGAAGAAAAAGAAGCAACATGTGCATATAGTTCCAGACACTCCAAGAATTACTAGGAATGCAACTAAAAGGCTGGCTAAAGCTTTTTCTGCCATTCCATGATGAATTGCATTATATGGAATGTTTGTGGTCTTGTTTCTTCCTGTCCAAGGCTGCGAGATTTAATTAGACAGTGGAGTATTCATTTGTTGGTTATTATTGAGCCAATTGTTTCTTCTAGTAAAATAAATAGGATAGCTATTGAGTTGGGTTTGAATTCTACTGTTTTCTGCACAGAAAATAAAAATATGGCTATTTTGGAATAAATCTAAACTTGATATCACAGATATTTCTACTGGGAGTCAGTTTATTCACATGAAAATTCGTTCTGGATCTTATTCCTTCTGGTTTACTGCTATTTATGGGAGGCTTCTTTTGCACTGATTTTTGCAAATTCTGATTGCAATACATTCCATGCTGATGAAAACTACCTTCAAGATATTTTAAATCATCATAGAAGTTGCAATACATTCATTTGCAAAATTGCATATAATTATCATTGCTATGTCACCAAAAGTATTCTTAAATCATCATTTGCGCACTGAGTCAGAAGAAATTGGCAAAGCTGCTGAAAACTACCATCAAGATATTTTTGCAAGAGAAGAAGTTCATTATATGGATTCCGTCCTGTAATACATTCCAAAATTAGTTGATAGCAATGATTGTTGGTTCAAAATAGGACGCTCGTAGGCTTTTAGGAAAGCTACGTACGACACTCAAATAGGAAATCAGGAAAATAATGCAAATAAGGAAAGAAGCTAAAAGTGTTTGGTTGCCAGAAATAGCATATAGAAATTGCTTCCTTAATCTGAATTACATCATGCCTTTTATAGGCATATACACATCGTAACCGTTACCGATAATAATGACTGATTAATTACAACATTAAAATGGAATTAAATACATAATTAGTAGCGCATTAATTGCTTGACCGTTACTCTTTCGGACTGGGAGGTCGTCCGGACTGGCAAGCTCCCCGCTGGGCTGGCAGACAGGCTCCAGGTTGTGGACTTGGATCCACAGGTCCATGTTCGGGGCTTGAGCTGATTAGGCTCTGGGCCTAGTCCCATAACTTCATCACGAGTCCCCCACTCCCTTAGTCGAGTAGTAGACTCGGCTAAGAGGGAGTAGTCCAAGTCAGATGCTCTTCTCCGTGACTAGAAGATCCCCGCCTTTGTCCATGTTAGGGAGATGCCTCATTAAAAACCTTCATTAGGAAAAAACTGACATTCATGTAATTTCCATGCTTACGTTTATGTTTTTATTAGTTTAGATTGATTATTACATTAGAAATTACACACTTTTGGTGTAATAGTTTTAGTTGTAAAAATGTTTGTAATTTGTTTAGATTAGGTTTATACTGAACTCAAACAGGTCCAAGATCACTCTAGGGACCATTGGTGAACATCACAAATGGAAGGAGGGTGCAAAAAATCTCAAGATTCTGATTTTTGGTGTTGTACCCGGTCGGTTATGACCTATACCCGATCGGGTACCTTGTTGAAAAATCAAATCGAATCGGATCCGGGACAAGGCAACGTGCAGGGGAGATTTTGGCACGATCAACTGTTCATACCCGATCGGGTGGCCGACATACCCGATCGGGTATAACCTAGTTTTTTATATTTCCGCGAAACAACTAAGTACCCGATCGAGTGCCCTTACAGCCCGATCGGGTACACGACCCTGCAAGCCTAAAAAGCCTATAAATACCCCCCTTTCCTTCCCACAAAAATCACCAATTCATATATACTTCTAAGCTCAGTCTAGAATAGTTCTTTCTTTATATTTTCTTCATGTTTAGTCCCCAAATGAGGAGCTAAACTCTTCCATCTTGGTTTTGCTACTTTGAAGCTTAACGAATTTGTAAGTTGTGAGTTATTTTCTTTAATCTTCTTCCTTGAATATTAATTATTTCCTATTCATATTCCATATTAATATTTTGAGCATTACTTAAAGGATCAACTAGTTTTGTTTCATATATTAATTATTACTAGAATCAATCGATTAATACGCTTGTTATTAACTCGGTTCTTTCAACGGTAGTAAAACTTGGATTATTAATGCATGCGTCTCATGGTTAATAATCTAAGGGGAATTAATTATATTGATTAAACCAATAAACCGCTTGTGTTGAGGTTATCAATCTCAATCATTTTCATCTTAGGTTTATTGCTACTATCGGGCTAATATACGACGCGTGTTCTATATTAACTCGGTAGTAAGTTTTATTAATGAACGCGTCTCGTTATTAATAACTACCCTCGATGAACTGGATATACTCCTCGATTGAGTATTCGAGAGGAAGATACTTAAAGATATAACCGGGATCGATGAACATTTCATTAAGTGGATAAAAGCAAAACCAAGTCCTCATCTCTATTAATCAAACTCATATAGGTTGTTCATCTTAGTATTAATTAAATTCAATCAAATCAAACTTAAACCCCCACTTGTTACTATTTATATAAGAGAAAAGTATTCCTTTCCCTGTGGATACGAACCTTACTACACTATACTACGTATTAGTGTTGTATTGATTAATTATTTTGAGTGCACCTCACGACAAGTGCACGTCAAATTTGGCGCCGTTGCCGGGGAAAAGCAATTATTTTTCTTTTATTGTATTTCAAAAAAAAATATTAAATAAAAATATAAAGAGTTCTTATTTCTTCTATTTCTCAGCTTGGTGAAGTATATGGTTAAACATCGTTTCATAAACGAAATCACATATCAAACAAACCCGGAAATAGAGCAAACTTTCGAGCGGTTGAAAAATAAATTTTCTAGTACCGACTCGGAGGAATTATCTACCGGAGATACATCCAGCGCTAGTTCTCATTCTAGCGAAACCGAAGAGCCAATAACTATGGCTCTCAAAACAAGAACTTTGAGGGAGCTCACAGCTCCAAACTTAAATCAACAACCCTTATGTATCACCTTCCCAACTCTTGATGAGGGTGCTACATTTGAGTTGAAATCTGGACTCATACATCTACTCCCATCTTTCCATGGCTTAAGAGGGGAGGACCCAAATAAACACCTCTCGGAGTTCCATGTTGTTTGCACAAGCATGTGCCCCAATGGAGTCACCGAGGAACAAATAAAATTGAGGGCCTTTCCATTCTCCCTAAAAGATACCGCCAAAGACTGGCTATTTTACCTTCCTTCGGGAAGTATAGGTACATGGGCGGCCATGAAGAAAGCTTTCCTTGAAAGGTACTATCCTACTTCAATCTCCTCATCTCTCAAAAAGCAAATCAGCAATGTGGAGCAAAAAGATGATGAATCGTTCTACGAATATTGGGAACGATTCAAGAAACTTTGTGCGAGCTGTCCATACCATGGCTACTCGGAGCAAGACCTCATCCTATACTTTTATGATGGTCTTTGCAATGATGATAGGCGAATGATCAACGCCGCATGTGGAGGGGGGATCGTCAACAAGACTCCTTCTCAAGCTATAAATCTTATCTCGGAATTGGCCGAGAATTGTAGACATCACAACGGGCGATCATCAACAAAAAGAGTCATGGCGGCGGAATCATCATCATCATCATCATTGAAGAGTCAAGTTGCCGGCTTGACTTCTTTGGTTAAGGATTTTATTTTGAATTCCAAGACCCAAGAAGTCAAGGTCTGCGGCATTTGTACACAACAAGGGCACTCCACCGACTCATGCCCAACTCTCCAAGAAGACAACACCGAGCAGGTCAATGCTTTGGGATTTCCCAACCAAAGGAGGTACGATTCTTATGGCAATGCTTATAATCCCGGATGGAGAGATCACCCCAATTTGAGATATGGGAATCCGCAAGGAAACCCACAACAAAATAACCCTCCACAAAATCAATTTCCTCTAAAACAACCATACTCTAAACCCCAAGGCCAAGGCTCAAATATGTCCACCGAGGACATGATCCGAGCACTCACCACTAATGTCTCAACCATGCAACAAAACATGGTTCAATTTCAACATGAGACAAAATCCAGCATACAAAACCTTGAGAACCAAATGAGCCAAATCTCAAGTGCAGTGAGTAGGCTCGAAGCCAAGGATTCGGGAAAGCGTCCATCTCAAACAGAGCCGAATCCTAGGCAACAAGCCCATGCGGTCATATTGAGGAGTGGAAAGGAGTTGGTTATTGCCAAAGAAAAAGCCAAGAGCCACATTGGCGAAGAAGAGGAAGAAGAGGAGTTTGTAGAAAAAGCTCAACTGGAGGAGGATAAAACTCAAACCTCAAATCCAACGCCGGTCATCCCAGAAATTGAAGCACCTTTTCCCGAGGCTCTGAGGGAAACAAGAAGGGTGGAGAAGGATAAAGACATCTATGAGACATTCTCCGAATGTGAGGTAAATATTCCTCTCCTTAACTTGATAAAGGGTGTTCCTAGATTTGCAAATTTTTTAAAGAGCTATGTACAATAAAAAGGAAACATAGACTCAATGGAAAACAAAAACTCCTAGTTAGTGATCGTGTTTCAGCGGTCTTTCAAAAGAAACTCCCCAAAAAATACAATGACCCGGGCATGTTCACTATACCTTGTAAGTTGGGAGGTACTACGTTTTCAAAGGCCATGCTAGATTTAGGAGCGTCAATTAATGTCATTCCTTACTCCTTATTCAAATCACTTAAGCTTGGCCCTCTAAATAAAACCGGAGTAGTCATTCAACTTGCGGATAGATCAAATGCTTATCCTAAAGGTATTGTCGAAGACGTACTAGTTGTGGTTGATAATTTGATCTTTCCCGCTGACTTTTATGTTTTGGAAATGGAGAATGATAAAAATGCGGTTCCTATCCTTTTAGGAAGACCATTTTTAAAAACCGCTAGAGCAAAAATTGATGTTTTTAGCAGATCTTTAACAATGGAATTTGATGGAGATAAGGTTGAATTCAACATTTATGATTCCATGAAATACCCAAATGAAGATCATTCTTTATTCGCCATTGATATTATTGATCCTCTTGTACAAAACACTTTTGAAATAAATGGAGAGCATGAATTGTTGAGCGTGATTGAGAATGATTTCGGGGACAATTCTCTAGAACTTGCCTTGACTCCCAACATACAAGCCATGATGGTGGAGTTGGATAACCATTTCCAACTTCCACTTATGCCACCGGGGTCAAGAGCATTTCCACTAACCATCCCCGAAGAAAAGCTTTTGCCTTCTATTTTGCAGGCCCCCGAAGTTGAGATGAAGCCACTCCCAAAACATTTGAAATATGTGTTTTTGGGAGAAAAAGAGACCTTGCCGGTTATAATCTCCAACAAATTGACCCAAGAGCAAGAAGGAAAGCTGATTGCGGTGCTCAAAAAGCATAAACTTGCAATTGGATGGACTATAGCCGACATCAAGGGCATTAGTACATCCACTTGCATGCACCGCATCTTGATGGAGGACGAAGCAAAGCCGGTGAGGCAGCCCCAAAGAAGATTGAACCCACCTATGATGGAGGTGGTCAAAAAGGAGGTCATCAAGCTACTACAAATGGGGATCATCTTCCCCATTTCCGATTCAAAATGGGTTAGCCCAACCCAAGTTGTTCCTAAGAAGACCGGAGTCACGGTGGTGGAGAACAAGCATGGAGACCTTATGCCCACCCGAATTCAAAATGGGTGGAGGGTGTGCATAGATTACCGTAGACTCAATGCGGTAACTAGAAAGGATTTCTTTCCTTTACCCTTCATTGATCAAATGCTTGAGAGACTTGCCGGGCATGAGTTCTATTGTTTCCTTGATGGCTACTCCGGGTACTTTCAAGTACCCATAGCCCCCGAAGATCAGGAGAAGACCACTTTCACTTGTCCATTTGGCACCTTTGCATATTGACGCATGCCATTCGGACTATGCAATGCCCCGGCCACATTCCAAAGATGCATGATGAGCATATTCTCTGAATATGTTGAGCTATTTATGGAAGTTTTTATGGATGATTTTACAATCCATGGAGACTCATTTGATTCATGCCTATACCATCTATCTCTTGTATTAAAAAGTTGCTTAGAATCAAACCTTGTTTTGAACTCGGAAAAATGCCACTTCATGGTGGAAGAAAGAATTGTTCTAGGCCATGTCATCTCATCAAAGGGGATAGAGGTAGACAAGGCCAAAGTTGAAGTCATCCAATCACTCCCTTATCCTACCACCGTTAGGGAGATACGATCATTCCTTGGACATGCAGGTTTCTATCGAAGATTTATTAAGGATTTCTCAAAGATCGCATCTCCTTTGTGCACACTTTTGAAAAAGGAGGTGGAATTCATCTTTTCCGAGGAATGCAAAAAGGCCTTCCAAACGTTGAAGGAAAAACTAGTAACCGCGCCTATCATTCAAGCACCCGATTGGTCTCTTCCTTTTGAGATCATGTGTGACGCCAGTGACTATGCGGTAGGGGCCGTCTTGGGCCAAAAGGTTGGAAGGGCCTCTCATGTTATCTACTATGCATCCACCAACCTAAATGATGCCCAGCGCAACTACGCCACCACCGAAAAAGAAATGTTGGCTGTCGTCTATGCACTTGAAAAATTCAGGTCATACTTACTTGGAACCAAGGTGATAATTTACACCGATCGTGCAGCTCTTAGGTTCTTAATGACAAAAAAGGAAGCCAAACCAAGGTTGATACGGTGGATACTTCTTTTGAGCGAGTTCGATGTGGAGATCAAAGACAAGAAGGGCATGGAGAACTTAGTGGCCGACCACTTGAGCCGTTTAGTTCTTGATGAGGGGAACGATCACATCAAAGATTATATCCGAGGGGAATTTCCCGATGAGACCCTTTTCTCTCTAAAGGAAATTCACCCTTGGTATGCACATATTGTTAATTTCCTTGTTCTAAACAGGTTCCCACCAAGCTTCTCTAAAGCTCAAAAAGAGAAACTCCAACACGATGCAAAACAATACGTGTGGGATGAACCATACTTATGGAAACACTGCAAGGATCAAGTAATTCGAAGATGCATTCCTGAAACAGATATAGCATCCATCCTCTCATTTTGCCACTCACATGCATGCGGTGGTCATTTTGGAGGAAAAAGAACATCAATGAAGGTGCTAGAATGCGGTTTTTGGTGGCCGAGCTTATTTCGAGATGCCCATGCCTTTTGTCGATCTTGTGACAATTGCCAACGCATGGGCAACATCTCTCGAAAACATGAAATGCCACAAGTTCCTATGCTCTACGTTGAAATCTTTGATGTGTGGGGAATAGATTTCATGGGACCTTTTCCTAATTCCCATGGAAATCTATATATTCTCTTGGCGGTGGACTACGTGTCAAAATGGGTGGAAGCAAAGGCCACCAAGACCGATGATGCCAAAGTAGTGACGGACTTCCTCAAAACCTGTATTTTTTCAAGGTTTGGAATTCCACGAGTTTTAATAAGCGACAGGGGTACTCACTTCTACAACAAAACTGTGAGTGCCTTGTTGAAGAAGTATGGCGTCACTCATAAACTCTCCACCGCCTACCACCCACAAACAAACGGGCAAGCCGAAGTCTCAAACAGGGAGCTGAAGTCAATACTCCAAAAGACAGTGAATCCTAACCGAAAAGATTGGAGTCTTCGCATGGATGATGCCTTATGGGCATATAGAACCGCTTTCAAGACCCCTATTGGGATGTCACCCTATAGACTTGTATTCGGGAAAGCGTGTCATCTCCCAGTCGAACTCGAACATAAGTCTTATTGGGCGGTGAGAACATTCAGTCTTGACATGGAGCAAGCGGGGAGACAAAGGAAGCTACAAATCCAAGAGATAGAGGAGCTTCGACTGGAGTCCTATGAGAACGCGGCCATCTACAAAGAAAAAACGAAGATATGGCATGACAAAATGATAACAAGAAAGGATTTCAAAATTGGAGACAAAGTCCTTCTTTTTAGATCACGCCTTCGTCTTTTCCCCGGTAAGTTAAGATCAAGGTGGGAAGGACCATTCGAGGTGGTCAAAGTCTACTCACATGGAGCGGTTGAGATCAAAAGCCTTGACACCGATAAAATCTTCAAGGTTAACGGGCATCAACTCAAACCGTTCCTTGAAGGTTTCCAAAAAGAAAGCACTGAATGCATGGATCTCTTCGATCCAATCTGATAAGGATGAACACTACCAAGGCGTCGTGCCGCGACGTTAAATAAGGCGCTTCTTGGGAGGCAACCCAAGCCAAGGTACGCATTTTTTTTATCTTTTCTTTTCAATTTTTTGTTTTGGAATGTCAACTTTGAGAAAATGGGGAGATTCTCAAAAGAAAATAAGGGGAAAATCATGTTTTTGAAAGGCTGGGAAAATCTCCGATCGGTCATCATCACTTATCCGGCCGGATCCATACCAAAAAAGAGGATAAAATTGGAAAAAAATCACACCCCAGGGTAGTATACCCGATCGGGCCCCATTACTGCACCCGATCGGGTATAGATGAAAAAAAAGGAATCCGAAGGAAAAACCCAAGACTCGATCGAGTCAGGGCTGAAAACAAGGTCAGCACCCGATCGGGTAGATCCATGACCCGATCGGGTATAAACAAAAAGAATTGGGAATTTTCTTCGTCACGTTTTACCCGATCGAGTTGGGGCTGAAAACAAGAGGGTACCCGATTGGGTATGTCGGGCCACCCGATCGGGCATAAATGAAAAAAATTGTGAATTTTTCTTCGTCAGGTTTTACCCGATCGAGTACCCCTAAAACTCGATCGGGTACGAACCCCTGAAGCAAAAAAAAAATGAACGAAGTACCCGATCGGGTACTCCCATATACCCGGTCGGGTAAAATAATGTTTTTGGTTGGAATTCATACGGCGCAGAATACCCGATCGAGTATAACCCAAACTCGATCGGGTCCGATCCTAAAACATGAGAAAACAAGAGGGTACCCGATCGGGTATGTCGGGCCACCCGATCGGGTACACCAACTTTTAACCCAAATCAGACCCAAAAATCGGCCACTTCATCTTCTCCAACCCCAAACATTCGAACCTCTCTTCCCAAATCCACCATTTTCGAACCTTCTCCCATCCATATCTCCATCAATACTCAACAAAAACCCATCAAACCACCACCAAAACACTCCCCTCACTCCCCTCTACAACCCACTACCCATAAAATCCACCCTCTCCCCATATTTCCGAAACACCCAAACCCTACCCCCAAACCCCAAGTCCGAATCAAGCTCCACATTTGGTCATCAATGGCTCCAAAAAGAAACCAACCGGAGAGCTCCAACACACGGGGACCAGTTCATGGCTTTGAGGATGTCCGCTTTGGGCCGGGAAATCATCGGGCACGATGTTTGGCCATCATTAAAAGGCAAGTAGTTCCTTCTCGATTTCTTTGTCATGATGCCCTTGAGAAACTAGGCTTAGAGGATGGCATGAGGGAATTATTTCATGTATTGCAAATGAATTTGATTTTCAATATGCGATACAATTGTGTTGACAAAATCATATATGAGGTCATGAGCTCCATGAAATTTGTTCTACAAGAGGACCCGGCGGATTTCAATTCCGATGAACTCACGTTTCGTGTGCGCAACACCGAATACTCAATAACGAGACGTGAGTTTGCCGCACACTTTGGAAATCCCATGGCCCATGAGAGGGGGATACCGGAAAGCACGCTTGATGCTCATACTCTATGGTCAAAAATGACCGGAGAAGTGAAAGTTAACGCGTCTAAACTCTCAGTTAGTCACGTTCAACATCCCCTTCTCCGGATTTTCCTAAAGTTCTTGTGTAATTTTTTGCTCGGCCGCCCAAACAATCACCATACTCGGATGGGGGACGTGGCCGTACTCACTCTAGCCCTTTTTCAGAGACCTACAGCATATAACCTTTGTAATCTCATGTGGGATCATTTAGAGGAAGCTTGTAAGAAAACAGGGAACATTGTGGTTGGGGGGGTAATCATGCACTTGGTGTCTAAATTCGGCTATACGGACAATGCTCCTATTCACGCCGATACATTGATGCACATTGGTTGGTTATCCAATGCGGGATTAATCTCTTTGGGAAACAAGGACCACAATGGCACCCAACATTACAAATGGCACATGAAGTACCCCGAACCCATCAAATACTTTCCCCTCCCTTGCGACGAACTACCTAAACTTAGGTATAAACTAGCAAGCTTCGAAATCACCCACTATTTGCTTCCTAATGCCATTCCACCACATCTTCAAGCCCAACCGAACCAACCCGATCAAGCCGGACACCAAGAGGAACATGAACATGAACATGCCCAACACCACATCCCCGACTCTCCTCAAAACCCACCCCCGCAAGACTTTTTCCAACAACTCTTGGAGGGCCAACAAGCACTACTTGCCGGGTTCAACACCATGAACCTCAACTCTTGTAATTTCCATGATTACGTTTATGTTTTTATTAGTTTAGATTGATTATTACCTTGGAAATTACACACTTTTGGTGTAATAGTTTTAGTTGTAAAAATGTTTGTAATTTGTTTAGATTATGTTTATACTGAGCTCAAACAGGTCCAAGATCACTCTAGGGACCATTGGTGAACATCACAAATGGAAGGAGGGTGCAAAAAATCTCAAGATTCTGATTTTTGGTGTTGTACCCGGTCGGGTATGACCTATACCCGATCGGGTACCTTGTTGAAAAATCAAATCGGATCGGATCCGGGACAAGGCAACGTGCAGGGGAGATTTTGGCACGATCAACTGTTCATACCCGATCGGGTGGCCGACATACCCGATCGGGTATAACCTAGTTTTTTATATTTCCGTGAAGCAACCAAGTACCCGATCGAGTGCCCTTACAGCCCGATCGGGTACACGACCCTGCAAACCTAAAAAGCCTATAAATACCCCCCTTTCCTTCCCACAAAAATCACCAATTCATATATACTTCTAAGCTCAGTCTAGAATAGTTCTTTCTTTATATTTTCTTCATGTTTAGTCCCCAAATGAGGAGCTAAACTCTTCCATCTTGGTTTTGCTACTTTGAAGCTTAATGAATTTGTATGTTGTGAGTTATTTTCTTTAATCTTCTTCCTTGAATATTAATTATTTCCTATTCATATTCCATATTAATATTTTGAGCATTACTTAAAGGATCAACTAGTTTTGTTTCATATATTAATTATTACTAGAATCAATCGATTAATACGCTTGTTATTAACTCGGTTCTTTCAACGGTAGTAAAACTTGGATTATTAATGCATGTGTCTCATGGTTAATAATCTAAGGGGAATTAATTATATTGATTAAATCAATAAACCGCTTGTGTTGAGGTTATCAATCTCAATCGGTTTCATCTTAAGTTTATTGCTACTATCGGGCTAATATACGACGCGTGTTCTATATTAACTCGGTAGTAAGTTTTATTAATGAACGCGTCTCGTTATTAATAACTACCCTCGATGAACTGGATATACTCTTCGATTGAGTATTCGAGAGGAAGATAGTTAAAGATATAACCGGGATCGACGAACATTTCATTAAGTGGATAAAAGCAAAACCAAGTCCTCATCTCTATTAATCAAACTCATATAGGTTGTTCATCTTAGTATTAATTAAATTCAATCAAATCAAACTTAAACCCCCTCTTGTTACTATTTATATAAGAGAAAAGTATTCCTTTCCCTGTGGATACGAACCTTACTACACTATACTACGTATTAGTGTTGTATTGATTAATTATTTTGAGTGCACCTCACGACAAGTGCACGTCAAAAACCCAATGGGAAAATCCTAATGAAGGGAAAAAGAGTACATCTGACGCCCCCAAGATGAAGCAAGAGGTGAGATCCTCAGTCTTTATTGCAATGGTCGCCATTTGCGAATAGGATTGCTAGAACTGTTCTTCTCGTCGGACTCAGACTTGTCAGGTTTGTCATTTGCTTCCTTGAAAACGGTAAGACCCTTAGTCCCCCACTTCATTCAGTTGTACCTACACATAAAAGAAACTCGTGTAGAATAGAGCATCTGGCCTGGTGTCGAACCACATCTAAGTGTGTAAGTGAGTCGGGCTCACTACTTGAAAAAAGTGACATCAAGTTCCCAAGTTAGGCCTCAACCCAGTCTCCGAAAGAAAGATTGAATCCGCGAGTAAGTGAGTCGGACTCCTCACTCGAATGGATAATCCAACCCCAAAGAACTAAAGTATATCAACCATTTTGGTAAATGTAAATGTCAATTAAGTGTCAAAATTGCTCGGAAGAGCATGGATCTAGGCCCCTAACAAGAGTTTAACCTGAGGTTAGTAGTTCGAACCCGCAAGTAAAAACTTTTGAACGGGTGATTCGTCCCCCGAGGTCGGAGTGTGATGCACTAGGAAAGGGTAAGAGCACGCAAGAACTCGTATGAAGTCAAGAGTGTGCGGTATTAACATTTATATTGGAGCTTATTAATCACCACACTCATATGACGTGACCCGGTGGCACGAGTGTGTGTGCTCGGCAAGTGTACGAGTGTGTGTGCTCGTCCGACGTACTTGAGTGATCAGATTTCATAAGTCCGTTGTTCAATGTTAAAGTTACACACACTTAACAAGAGTAAAAGCAATCATATCACTTAAAATATCTTTTCAAATGTTTCAATTTATGATTTTTTATTGAATCATTTTATATATTTTTGATCAAATATTTTCACATACAAATTGTACGAATGGAGTTTTAGATACTTAGCTATTGCCATAAGTTTGAAATTGGGTTGCTAGAATTGTGACCCATCATCGTGAGGATTAATTTTTGGCTTGAAGCAGTCTTTGGATCCTATTCATTCTTCTGAGCTCCCGCTAGGCCTGGAGAGAAGGCAGCCTACCGCTATGTTCGGAGAGAATGGGAGATCCGAATCAGATCTCCGCTCTCCGCCGGCTACCTACTATCGTCGCCCTGGAGCTGTTGCCGCTGGGAGCCTTTGCTGCTCGGAAGCCGTCTCCAACATGTCTTGCCGGCCAGAGGTTATTCACTGGCTTGCACCACCGAGTGTGGCGTTCAGATGACCCGAAGACACAGACCTGGAAGGTTGGATGCTGATTGATAGACTATGGTCGCCAGAACCCATGGACACCCTTAAATTGTCGCTAAGGAGCGCCATCTCCATGGACTAAGGAGCGTCGTCTCCACAGGTTTCGTCGGAGGATTGAGAGGCAAAGAACAAGCCACTGGTCCCTTCCACCGTCAAACCTTGCTGGTCCTTGTGTACGGACGTTGGCAGCTCGTACCACTGGGCGGTCTTCGCCGCTGTAGGTCACCGGAGAACGGAAGAGGGTCGTTGGGCCTGTTGCTGCGTGGACCTGTTATGGTGGGTCAGCAGATTCATGTCACCTTTTCAATCAAAGGTCTGCATTGTTACTCCCTGGGTATTCTGGCGGCCATAAATGGCAGAAATTTGAGGTTGTTCTCCAGTAATAGGATTACATGACCATGGAGGAGGTAGCCATGACCCGGGCTCCAATAGTTAGCTATGAGGGAAATCGACACGATGGCGGCGCGACCGGCAACGAGGCAGACACCACTATGTTGAAGGTGGGTCGGTGTAGCTGGACTGCATTGCCGGTCAGTGGATTTCCGAGAGCCATCTTCTCCCTTTTCCAGATCGGGAATTATCTATATTTTTTCCTGTCATTTTTTTTGCAGAATAGTTTTTGGATTTCCGTAACTGTGTTTTTGACATTTTTTGTGTGATTTCCACTCAGAGTGATCGAGATACAATATAGACTCTCAATAAAAGCACCAATGTTGGTCCAAAATAGGACGCTCGTAGGCTTTTAGGAAAGCTACGTACGACACTCAAGTAGAAAATCAGGAAAATAATGCAAATAAGGAAAGAAGCTAAAAGTGTTTGGTTGCTAGAAATAGCATATAGAAATTGCTTCCTTAATCTGAATTACAACATGCCTTTTATAGGCGTATACACATCGTAACCGCTACCTATAATAATGACTGATTAATGACAACATTAAAATGGAATTAAATACATAATTAGTAGCGCATTAATTGTTTGCCCGTTACTCTTTCGGACTAGGAGGTCGGCCGGACTGGCAGGCTCCTCGCTGGGCTGGCAGACAGGCTCCAGGTTGTGGACTTGAATCCACGGGTCCATATTCGGGGCTTGTGCTGATTAGGCTCTGGGCCTAGTCCCATAACTCCATCAATGATAACTCTATGCTGATGCTTCTTCCTTCCCCTGAAGAAGTTAAGAGTGCTATATGGATGGGGGTTAGATAAAGATAGTGCCCCAGGGCCTGATGGATACAATGAGGTGTTTTTTAGACAGTGCTGGTCAACTGTGGGTGAAGATGTAGTGAGGGTAGTGCATGATTTCTTTCAAGAAAATCTTATCCCCAAAGCAATGGCTAGTTCTCTTATTGTACTAATCTCAAAAAGGGATAATATTTTTACATTTTCAGATTTCAGACCTATCAGCCTTTCTAATTTCATTAATAAGGTCTGCACAAAAATCTTGGCTAACAGGCTTATGAATATTCTTCCCAAATTGATCTCTATTGAACATGCAGGTTTTATGAAGGGGAGAGATATTTCAGATCATATATTGGTAGCACAAAAAATATTAAACTCAATAGACAAGAAGGTCAGGGGCACCAATATTATGGGATTTTTACAAGCAATTCTGTCCAGATTTGGATTCTTAGATTGGTTTATTACTGTGGTGATGAATCACCTAAAAGCTATTCATTTCTTTGTGCTTATCAATGGCTCACCAAAAGGGTTTCTTCCAGCCACATAGGGGAGTAAAACAGGGGATCCTCTTTCCCCTTTTCTTTTTATTCTTACTACAGAAGATTTATCTAGAGGTTTGAAGAGCTTAGGGTCTACTAATAATATTAAATCCCACTGGATTAGTCCAATTGGACAATCAGTTACTCACATATGCTTTGCTGATGACATTTTAGTTTTTCTTAATGGGGAAGATAGGTCTATTCAGAATTTTAAAAGATTTTTGGGTCTTTATCAAAAGGCTTCAGGTCAGGCTACCAATTTTGACAAAAGTAACTTTGGGTGTGGTAAAACTTCACTGGCTAGCATATCTTGGTTCATCCCTGCATAAAGGTGTAAACAAGAAGAGTTACTGTAATGGAATTCTTCAATCATTTAATAAGAAGCTTACAACATGGAAACAGAAAAATCTAAACATTGGAGGAATAATTGTGTTAATTAAACATGTTTTTAAGAAAAAATATCAATGGATCAAATGGAAGGATTTATGTTTACCCTATGTTGAAGGTGGTTTGGGTAAAAGATCTCTGGTTGATATTGAGAAGGCATATTCTTTAAAGCTTTGGTGGAAATGACGGTGTAATAGATCTAATTGGGCAAATTTTTGCCATGCTAGATATCCAAGGGGCACAAATATGATTCCTAAGTCTACAAATTCAGCTATTTGGAAGAGAATACGTAAAATTCATGCTATGGGACAATCTCTATGTATGCAAGATCATGATGGTGTGTTATTATGGATACCTGAAAGTAGTGGCAAGTTCACTTTATCCTCAGCTTTTCAGCAAGTTAGGTGAGAAAGAAATGCTATATTTTCCTTCAGCCATACCGGCCTGGAATAAACACCAGTAAAGTCAAATTCAGATCTTTCGGTGGAAAACTTTTAATAGGATGATACCTGATAATTTGAGAAGGTTCAATCAGACAATGTTTGCTACTATGTGTCCCTTCTGTAAACAGAAATATGAATATATGGATCGTGTTTTTCTTAATTGCTTTTATAGTTGGTACATTTGGAAGTATTTTCTGGGAGTTTTTGAGATTCCTAATCCTATCAGACCAATTAATATGCGACAGGTGCTTATTGCACGGTAGTTGGAAGAGGGATCTAAAACCTTACTTGATGTTTTCATGCATAATATGGCAGGAAATATTTCTTGGCACATTTGGAAAAATTACTGTCAGGTTAGGTGGGGGGAGGAAAATGAAGTTCCTAATTATCAGGTTGTTATTCATCAAATCAAATCCTTCTCGCAGATTTGGTGTGATGCAAAACTGACAAAACTCAAATTAGGAAAACCTAGTTCTATTCTTTATGAAGAACACTTACTGCCACGATCTTTTAGATATATGAAAACGAAAATTCAAGCTATTAAATGGGAATTACTTTCTCTTGATTTCAAATTGAATGTTGATGCTTCTTTCAACACAAATCGGGTAGTGAGTGGAGCAGTGATAAGATCTCGGTCAGGCGAGTTAGAGGTTTCTCTTCACTTTCCACTTTCTGTAACATCGACAATGGAGTCAGTGTTTAAAGCCGTTTACCAATCAGTGTCCTGGGCTTAAGAAAAGCGATATCAGGTGTTTGAGGTTGAAACGAATTCAAGGTTGGTAGTTGATGCAATTTTGGGAGGTGATTCGGAAGGATGGTGGAAGAAGATGATTGAGGACCTAATAAGATGGATGGTCGAGAGAAATATTTCATTCAGACATATTCTTAGGGATATTAATCGGCCTTCGCATTACTTGTCTAAAATGAATTCCGACGATTTATTCATTTATTACAACATCAGGAAACTACCTGGTCATATTAGACGCACATTGGTAGTTGATAAGCTGGGTTTGAGCTACTTTAGAATTTTTTAAGCGGAGTAAAATTATGTTATGTTTTTATCCATCATTTCGATGTATTATGTAATTTTCTTAGCCAATGGATCAGGTCTAGCCCCCAATGCTTCTTTCTATTTGTCCTTGTTTGTATTTTAGGGGTTTTGATCTAGTCCCCCCTCGTTTTGTATTATTTTTATTTCATCAATACAACTCGGTAAATGTTCCCTCACATTTACCCCATTGATTTTGGTCGTTTGCCTTCCGGGATAAAAAAAAGTGTGTTGACACATGTAAATGTGATTGGAGAGATAATTGGGACAACTGCCTGATTGGAACTATGCGTAACAAACTTACACCAGCATGTGCGGGTTACACGTGTACTATTTGGAACTTTCTTCCTCTTATCCGCTGGGAGTGATGTGGCGCTTTCTACATCATTGGTGACATGGCGATAGCTTGCGTGGTGCTTGATTCCACAAAATGCCTAAGTCCATATGATGTTGGTGAGGCCCCGAACTCCTGGAGGTCAGAGCTTGGATGCCTGAGCTCATTGTTGGAGGATCTATCTCTAGTCTTCGATGTGGTCTAGTAACGTTGACTCTCCCGTTAACTTCGTTTGACTATGCATTAGCGGGACAGGTCAGTGCTGGCACTGACCTCGGCGTGCCCGAGGTCGGCCTCATATTTTGTCATATCAAGTTGGTTCGCGAGCTCACTGTTCGCGTCGATCTAGGGGGGTCAACGTCGGCCTCGGCTAGATTTCTTGCCTTTGTCAATTTGTTGCCTTGCATCTTTTCCCGACCTCGGGTGTCGAGGTCGGCCTCAGATGGAACTTCTGTACTTGAGTGTTTTGAGATGCTTGGGAGCCTTTTTGTCCACCGATTGTGGAACCACTAGGATATATAGGAATATACTCCATCACTCATGATGCAGTCGTTCTTCCTAAAGACTTCAATCACACCTTCAACATAATTATGTTCCACCATAATGCCTACTCCATTTTTGTTCTCCACTCTCCTCGAAGACCACAACTTAAAACCTTTAGGATTAATCTCACGTGCCTTTTCTTCAACCCACTTAGTTTCTTGCATGCACATTATGCTGATATTCCTCCTCTTCATAACCTCGGCTATCTCAGATGATCTTCCTATAAGAGAGCCAACATTACATGTCCCAAAATGCAATCTAGCACTCTGCATTCTCTACTTCACACCACATCGACCCCCACTATGCTCTTGCATATTTGACACCATCCTCGAGCATTGGAGTGACGTGTTGCATCCGGGCGACGACCTAGCAGCCTTAGCATTCTTATCACCACACCTAAGTCTATGAATTGTGGTGCGCCCTTGCATATTTGACACCACCCCTAGACAGAGGGATGACGCGTTGCTTACGGGCGATGACCTAGCTGTAGCGATATTCATATTTCGGTTCATGTCATGTGATGTGACTAAGTGATATTGTTGGCCGTCACGCGCCAACCACATCACCCACCTCCTTTATCCGTGCTTGGGACATGCATGATACCAAAAAAATGATCTCATGACGGATTTACTCTTAAGCATTTAATAGACCATTAGATTTAAATTTCATTACTGGTTTCATATGTATTTTTGTTTTGACATTGTTGTTAAAATTTGAATTTTTGATGTGTTTATTTTCTTTTTCTTTTTTATTTGGTTTTTTCCCTCGCTCCCACTCTGTTTCTTGCAGGGACATGATCGTGATAACAATCCAAATCATTAGGGAAGTAGACGTTGCAACTATGATGCTGCCTGATATAGATCCCCCTGTTTGTCATTTGTTCAGTCACTAAACTGCTAGTTGATATTATGCTAAGTCATTGGGCGGGGGAAGCAGGCAATGCAACTATGATGCTGCCTTATATAGATCCCCCAGTCAATTATTTATTTAGTCACTAAAATTTTAGACTTTTAGTTGATATTATATAGTTTCATAAATCATAATTTGGAATGTAATATCGATCTTGTTTTAGTCAACTTTGCCACCTGGTATATTTTTGGATGTTGAAAAATATTTGTAATCATCACGATATTAATAGAATATTATTAGGATACTTGTTTCTTAGTTTGTATTAAACTCTCATATTATAAATAAACAGTCCAGGACTCCTATTGGAGGACCTTTTTCCCAAAATCTCACACGGTATCAAGAGCCTAGGGCCAATTTTTTTTCCGGCTGTCTTCTCTCTCTTTTCCGCCGCAGCCGACCATGACTTCTCTCCCACCCGCCACCTCTTCAGTCACGGCGGAACCCTCCTCTCCGGCCACTGCTCCGCCTACCTCCACTCTGGTCTCGCCCACCGTCCCTATTCCACTCGCCCCACAACCCTATTCCTCTAGCGCTGTTTACACAGCAACGCCATAACCAGAGAAAGTCAATCCAGCAGCCAGCTATTTGGATGCCCCCAAATTCTTATCCTCTCTTCAACAGCCTTCCGCGGCAATTTTCATGGCAATCGATGGCACCTCCGGCTCCTTCTCAGCCCACGCCGGCAACCCCCTTTTATGGGCCATCGTTCGTTGGTTCGCCAGGTGTAACACGGCCAGCCCACAAAAATATTTTCGGTGGGTCTCCTACGGCCCTATTGGCACAGTCTATTTCTCATGGCATCGCCAATGTCAGCCAAATTGTCACCATCAAGCTAAAAGCTGTTGAACATTACCTCACCTGGCGCACTCAATTCGAATCCTTTCTGGTGTCTCAGGGACTTTTTGGCATCGTTGATGGATCCATTCAGGTACCTCCCATGTACACAGTGAATTTTAATAATCAGCAAATCATTAATACAGACTATTCTCATTGGCTTAGGGTAGATCAAACAATTCGTTCTTGGTTGTTTGCTACTCTTACTCGGAATGTATTAACTGATGTGCGTGATAATAAACATTCAACTGATATATGGAATCGTTTGCAAACACGTTTTATGTCTGCTAGTTTACGTAGAGCCATGGAACTTAAGCGTATCGTGAATTCCATTAAAAAGAAGGACACTCAATCTATGGAGCAATACTTGCTTGATATTAAAATTTAGCTGATGCCTTAGCTGCAATAAACTCTCCTGTCACTAATAAAGAAATACTTCAAAGTACTTTGTATGGTTTGGGCCCTGAGTATGAGTCCGTTGTGGGTACTATATCCCTATTCCCGGATGAATTTCCGCCTGATATTCTTTTTTTTTTATTCCAGGGGCGTCTGGGGGAGGGGGGCTGGGGGAGCCGGGAGTAATCTAGACTGAAACTCACTCCATTGAGTTTCGAACCCGAGATCTCCCGTAAGAGAGAGTGAGTCGGCGACCAGTTGTGCTGGTCCACTTCCTCATTCGCCTGATATTCTTCACAATAGATTACTTGAGGTGGAACAACATGTCCTTCAACAGCGCCATCAGGAATCTTCAAATTTGCAGCAAGCCTTTGGTGCGCAAGCTGTTCCTGTACAGCAGGGCCAACCAGGCCAGCAACACACTTACCGCGGCAGAGGAGGCCGCATGAGAGGGGGCCGCGCGGCAGGGGATGATTTCAGCAGCAACAATTTTTTCAGCAGCCTCCCAGAGTTGGACAGCAACCATATCAGCCGCCTGGTCTCCCAACCATACCACATGCTTCGGCCGCAGGGGGTGGATCTCACCCGAGACCACAAAATGCTTGAGCGGGTAATTCTGTCATGTCCACTTTAAATATTAATGCTAAATCTACTCCTGGTACTTACTTTCATTATGCAGGTTTTCCGTTAGCTGAAGGTATTCTAGGTTCTGTTCCTCCCCCGGTTGTGTGTCAAATTTGTTTCTCTGCGTGTCACTCTGCGTTGCACTGTCCGTCTAGCTTTTCTCAGGCTTCTGCACCTGCTTTGGTTGCTCCAAGTGGCGAATCAAACGATGCTTTGTGGTATCCAGACTCCGGTGCGTCTGCTCACATGACATCGTCTGAAGGTATTTTATCAAATAAATCACCTTATTATGGCTCCATGTATGTTAGTGTTGCGAATGGTACTACTCTTCCCATTGCTAATATTGGAAATATTAAATTAAATACTCTTAGTCGCCCGCTGTCATTAAATTCGGTTTATCATGTGCCTAAAATTAAATTAAATTTAATTTCTATTCAAAAATTGTGTGCTGATTACAACTGTGTTGCTATTTTTAACAAAAATTATTTTTTTTGTTAAGGACAAAATTTCAGGGGCAGTTCTTCTTCAAACGCGTCATAACGGTTATCTCTATTCTATCAGCCTCAGTTCGTCCGCACCATTAGCTTTAGCTTCTATTTCTTCTCCTGGTCCTGTGTGGCACCGTAGACTAGGTCATTGTGGCGAAACTATTTTACGCCTATTGCGTAGTAGAAAACTTATTTCTAGTTCCTCCAATTTTGAACATGATTGTATTTCTTACCATTTGGGTAAATCTCAACGGTTACCTTTTTCGGATGCTAGCCATAGGTCTTCTGCACCATTACAATTAATTCATTCTGATGTTTGACAATCACCTGTTTTATCTAATTTAGGATTTAAATATTATGTCTGCTTTATTGATGATTTCTCTCGTTTCACTTGGGTGTATCCCTTGCGTACTAAAAATTAAGTGTTTCATCAGTTTCGTGTTTTTAAAGCTTTAGTTGAAAATTTATTTCATTCAAAAATAAAAAAAATTCAAAGTGATGGAGGGGGTGAATTTGTTAATTCTCATATGCACCAATTTTTTGCTGACAATGACTTCTACTTTCAAAAATCGTGTCCTAATACTCCACAACAAAACGGTGTTGCTGAACGTAAACATCGTCACATTTTAGAATTCACTAGGACTATGCTCCTCACAGCCTCTATTCCTAGCACTTTTTGGGTTGATGCTATTTTTAGAGCTGCATATATTATTAACAGGCTTCCTACTCCAAATCTTTTCGGTGTGTCTCCTTATGACATTCTTTTTCAAAAACCTCCTGACTATAGTTTCTTACGTGTTTTTGGGTGTGCTTGTTATCCCAACTTTTCTGCCTCCTCTTCAAATAAACTTTCTCCTCGGTCTATCCGGTTATAAATGTTATCGTTGCTTGGAACCCAAGTCTGGTAAAGTTTTTAGTAGTAGACATGTTCGCTTTCATGAAAATATTTTCCCATATGCCACATTTTCATCTTCTACGGATCCTGTTTCTTCCTCCTCCAGCTCACTGCTTGATGATTTTCCTTTCCCTGACACAACTCCTATTTCCCATATCCCACCTGGTCCTCCTGTCCTTCATTCCCATACCAACCATATTTCACTCCATTCTCCTGTTGAACATGTGACATACGTACTCAGCTCCACATCACATGTGCACTGCCACCCATCATCTCCTCGCCCCACTGAACATGACCAAAACAGCCAATACAGCAGCCCATCTACGGTCTGTTAGAAAATTGATGCAACGTACCTCGAAAGTAAAGCAGCAGAAGTTTAAAAAAAAATTCAAACAGATCTTCCCTGATTATGACAAAACAACGAATATAGCAATAATAACAGATCTGAGTTAGAACTTACAGATCTTCCAGTCTAGCGGTGATAATCCTTGACCTTAGGTATCCACGTGATTTCTCCTTTCCGAAAGAGCGGTTAGATCTCCCGAAGAGAAAGGCTAGGAAATCTCTTCGCAGAGAAATAAACAGGTAATATTGAATCTGAAAACTGGTCTCTCAATTATGAAGGAGGACGATGTATTTATACTAGTTCTAAACTAGTTTCCCAATCACAATGAAAGTCTTTCTCATTAATGAGTTGTAGTCCTACTAAGACCAATACTCCTTATTAATGATTTAAATTAATTAATTAAATAAAATAAACAAAACTAATAATGAGAGGAAAGTGGGCTGCACGCCACTTTCACTCTTCATTACTATTCATTTTGTTTTCTCTTCTTTTGAATTCCAAATTATAAAGAAAAGTATCACTTTTATTTAATTCAAAAACACATCTTAATTAAGTATAATAAATCTAATTTATTTCACTTAATTAATTCTATCAAATAGAACTCTCCTTCAACTTCATGAATTAAATATGTTTAATCTAATTAATATTTAATCCATTTTCAGTATTATGAATTAAATATTATTTAATCCAATTAATAATATTTAATTCCTTCTAACAATTCATTCGGAAGGTATAATCACTTGTTGTGTGACCCATAGGGCCTTATATATTAAGCACTAATCAAATTAAGGTCTTAGCGAATCCCTAGACGATTCTCCAGACAAACTTAATATATAAGGACGTTTGCGAGGACTATACAAACTCCCTGTAATATAGAGTTCATAGTGATACGGTCATTTCATTCAGCGAACATTCAACTAAGTCTAGAACATGATATTGTGTCTATTCCAATAACTTAGTTTCTGTCTCTCAATCTTTCTAGATGATCCATAACGATCACTTTCGATATCCAAAACGAATAAATCTTTGCATTGGTCAATGACTTTATGATCCATCTAGATATGAGAAGTAGAATGTTCTCTCTTAATCTATTATGAGGAATGAATCCTTTCTTGGCTAACCTACTACTCCATGTGCTTCGTGATGCACCCAACACATGCCGTATCTACCTCGATTGGAGTGCAAGCGTTGGTTATGGTCAAAGTACATCACTTTGCACATGTAGTACGTATTGACCTCAAGTCGGAGGACTATTACACTACTCTATACGCCGATAATCCCATAGACACATGAATAGAACTTATCAAATGGTTTCTCGGTGGGTATGTCAATATTCTCTAAAATATCTATGTGACCATCATGAATTACATGAACTCATAGTTGTGAGATCAACTATACTTTCTAAAAGTATGATGCAGTCCACATACCAATCTTATCGCATATCATCAATATCCATTCTTGATGATCATTGATTGGGGCTATTTTAGGATCTTATGTTATATCATATAAGCTCCCACTTACTTATTGACAACATAAGTCCAAGGGAACACAATTATGAATAAGATATTGACAATCGAAATACTTAATCATTAATGTGTAATACATTATATATGAAATATATAAAACTGAATGTGATCTTGTACATATATCTCCAAAAAGTGATTGTCGCTAGGACATATATACTAACACTGTCATCCCATCATTGCCTCCACTCACCTATTAGTCATGAACAGCCAAAAAATCATCATCCCATGCAGACCACGGTGAAGTCGGGAATTTTTAAATCCAAAATTATTTTTAATTTAAACATGGTTGTTTTATCAGCTGATCCTACTTGTTTTTCTGAGGCATATGAATAGTTAAATGGCGTGAGGCGATGACGGAAGAATTTAATGCTCTTATTTTTAATAATACTTGGGATTTAGTGCCATTTGAAAATACTAAAAAATTCGTGAGCTCTAAGTGGATTTATAAGACTAAATATCATTCTGATGGTTCCATTGAGCGCCATAAAGCTCATCTGGTTGCTCGAGGTTTTAATCAACAGGCAGGTGTAGATTTTTCTGAAACATTTAGTCCAGTCATTAAACCCACCACTGTTCGTATTGTCCTTACTTTAGCTATTTCTTTTGGGTGGGTTATTCGTCAATTAGATGTCAAGAATGCATTTTTGCATGATCACCTTACCGAGGAAGTTTATATGCGTCAACCGCGGGGTTTTATTCATCCTTTGTTTCCTAACATGTATGTAGATTGTGAAAGGCCATTTATGGTCTTAAGCAAGCCCCGCGGGCATGGTTTCACCAGTTTAGTAGCTTCCTATTGTCTCATTATTTTACTTGCAGCAAGTCTGATAATTCATTATTTATTTATCGCCATAATAATAATGTCATTTATTTATTATTATATGTAGATGACATAATTATTACTGGTAATTCATCTGCTGCTATTAACTCCTTTATTCAGCTTGTTGCTAAGCATTTCGCTATGAAAGATTTGGGTGATCTTCATTATTTTTTAGGAGTCCAGGTTGTGCGTTCTGCTAAAGGTTTATTTCTTTCTCAGCATAAATATTTGTCTAATCTTCTCTCTCGTTTCCATCTCCACACTATTAAATATGTTCGTACTCCGCTTTCTACTCGCACCTCTCTATCCCTCACTGATGGGGAACTGATAATCATGTAATTTCTATGTGTATCTTTGTATTTTTAATTAGTTTTGATTGATTTTTACTTTGGAAATTACACACTTTTGGTGTAATAGTTTAGTTTGTTAAATTCTTGTAAACTGTTTAGATTAGGTTCATTCTGAGCTCAAACAGGTCTTGATCACTCAAAGGACAGTTTGTGAACCCCAAAAGTGGAAGAAAGGTGCATAATCTCAAGACAAAATAAGGATCCTGAATTTTTGATCTATACTCAGTCGGGTATCATCTATACTCGACCGGGTATCTTGTTGAAACTTCAAATCGGATCGGATCCGAAGACAAAGGAACATGCAGGGAAGATTTTGACCATGATCGAGTGTCTATACCCGATCGGGTAGACCGACATACCCGATTGGGTATGCCTTTGAGTTTAACCCCAAATCCGGTCGAGTATAGCTCGAATATCATTTTCTACACATACTCGATCGGGTATAAAAACACACCCGATCAGGTATACCTATAGAACATAGCCCATAATCGATCAAGTATACCTCGAATCTGGCATTTCACACATACCTGATCGGGTACCGTGTAGATACCCGATCGGGTACCCGAGCTGCATCCCAAGAGTCTATAAATACACCCCCTTTCCTTCACAATGAGATAACCAATTCCTATATACTTCTAAGCTCAGTCTAGAATAGTTCTTTCTTTATATTTTCTTCATGTTTAGTCTCCAAATGAGGAGCTAAACTCTTCCATCTTGGTTTTGCTACTTTGAAGCTTAATGATTTGTAAGTTGTGAGTTATTTTCTTTAACCTTCTTCCTTGAATATTAATTACTTCCTATTCATATTCCATATTAATATTTTGACCATTACTTTAAAGATCAACTAGTTTTGTTTCATCTATTAATTATTATTAGAATCAATCGGTCAATACGCTTGTTATTAATTCGGTTCCTTCAAAGGTAGTAAACTTGGATTGTTAATGCATGCATCTCATGGTTAATAAGCCAAGGGGAATTAATTATATTGATTAAACCAATAAACCGCTTGTGTTGAGGTTATCAATCTCAATCGTTTTCATCTTAAGCTTATTGCTACTATCGAATTAATATACGGCGCTTGTTCTATATTGACTCGATAGTAAGTTTTATTAATGAACGCATCTCGTTATTAATAACTACCCTCGATGAACTGGATATACTCCTCGATTGAGTATTCGAGAGGAAGATAGTTAAAGATATAACTGGGATCGACGAAGATTTCATTTAGTGAATAAAAGCAAAACCAAGTCCTCATCTCTATTAATTAAACTCATTTAAATCATTCATCTTAGTGTTAATTAAATTAAATCTAATCAAACTTAAAACCCCCCTTTTTGTTACTGTTATTATACAAGATAAATATTACTTTCCCTGTGGATACGAACCTTACTTCGTTATACTACGTATATTCGTTGTATTGTATTTATTTTGAGTGCACCTCACGACAAGTGCACGTCAGGAACTTCTTGCTGATGCAACTGAATATCGAAGTATGATTGGTGCGTTACAATATTTAACTTTGACACGACCTGATATTACCTATGTTGTGCATTTAGTGTCTCAGTTTATGCATGCTCCTCGTACTACTCATTTGTTTGCATTCACGCGTATTTTAGATACTTGCATGGTACAATTGATCATGGCTAGTGGCTTCAGCCAAATACTCAGGCCACATGTGTGGTTGCTTATTCAGATGCAGATTGGGTAGGCTATCTAGATACGTCTCATTCCACAACTGGTTTTGCAGTATTTTTGGGTCCCAATCTTGTCTCATGGAAGTCCAAAAAGCAACCTACTGTCTCCAAGTCCTCTACAGAAGCAGAATATCGAGCTATTGCATATACTGTACAAGATACATTGCATATACGTTCGGTCTTTTTTGGACTTGGTTATCCGGTTACAGTCCCAGTTAAGCTATTCTGTGATAACATCTCTGCTTCCTATTTGACTGTTAATCCTGTTCAGCATGCTCGTAGCAAGCACATACAGATTGATTACCATTTTGTCAGAGAACGTGTGGCTCATGGAGATTTGGTCGTGCAATACATTCCTACACATCTTCAGTTAGCTGATATTTTTACTAAGAGTCTTCTAGTCAGCAGTTTCATTTTTTGAAGGACAAACTGCGCGTTGTATCTCCCGCACAGTTTGAGGGAGTGTAATAGAATATTATTAGGATACTTGTTTCCTAGTTTGTATTAAACTCTCATATTATAAATATACAGACCAGGACTCCTATTGGAGGACTTTTTCCTGAAAATCTCACAGATATATGGCAATATGCTTAAGTTATGAGTAGTTGAGTACTAATTTGGTATGTAATGTTTTAAATGATGGTGATGATACCTTTTGTCATTATTTATTACTACCTCCGTAAAGTTGATATCTTCCCATATGATGAAAGTAAGTGAAATTAAGAATAGTGAAAAGAGATATAAATTATTGAGAGTATGGTAGAAAGATGAGGAAATAAGGTGGTGGAATGAAGGATAAATTCAAAAAAAAAGTAGTTACAATAGTGTATTATTTTCAAAATTATTGAGAGTATGATGTGAAGATTTAGAAATAGAAAGATGTGAAATGTTACAAATGAAAAAGGAAAATGACAAGCTATGAATGTTACAGAGGAAGTATCAATATTATAATGAAACTTTTGTTGTCATCATGAATTGTTTATATGTGACAAAAAGTATGGTGACTAAACTAACTCGAATTAATGACATGATTTTATAAATACAATGAACCAAGCAAAATTACAAGTAAAAAATTAAAGATGAGAATACATTGTAAATTGCCAAAATAAATCTTGTTTTGTTGACAATTTAAGATATTATCATTTATAGAGTTAAGTATTGGTGACGAAATTCATATTAAGATGACAAAAAAACGATATAAGCGGGATACATTTGGTGTCCTTAAAAGTCATCCATAATGGTGACAAAGAGAGAAAACGTCATCAAAAATAATTATATGGTGACGAAATTCATGTTTAGATGACAAAAAAGAAATATAAATCTGACACATTTGATGTCACCAAAAGTCATCAATAATTGTGACAAAGAGCAAAAACGTCATAAAAAATAATTTTATGGTGATAATTAAAAATTAATCGTATATACCTAATACTGTGGAGCTATGGTGACGAGCACTATGATGCTCATAGGTCATCATATTAAAGTTTTAGTGACAAAAACTAAACTTTATATGACAATGTTTTTGTTATATAATGTCAATTTTCTTGTAGCGTGTTTTGCTACTGATGGATTATAGGGATCCCATGGAGAGATTTGAGCTATGAAAGTGAAGAAGTTGATAGAATAGTAGAAATGTGTGTGAATATTGGTTCTAAATGTTAGGAATTGTGTTCTAGGGTTTACAAGTGACTCCATGAGGAGTATAAATAGAGAAATAATGGACCGGGTCGCTAATATGGGCCTGATAGGCCCAACTACATAAAAGACTAATCTAGTACATACAGATGATATATGAACACTACAATAATATAAAAGACATTCGATAAGTGTGTGTGGGCCGCTGTCCAGGCCCAATAGTAGTGAGACCCGGGGGTCCGAGTCTATATACTCTATCAGGAGTCCCCCACTCCCTGAGTCGAGAGTACTCGAGGCGAAAGGGAGTAGAACTGTGTGTTGATCTGTCGTCATCTGGTGAGTAAACTTCGTGAAAAAATTTGAGGCGCTAAGTCCCCCGCTCTTCGAATCCCCCACTACTTGGGGTGAATGTAGTGAGGTGAAGAAGAGTAGAGTAGTGCATGTCTCTTGATGTCTTCAATAGGGACCGAGGGTCGACACCTTTTGTCCACGTTGGGGAGATGCCTCGTTAAAGTCCTCTTTAAGAAAAAACCCGGTGGGAAAAAAATCCTAATGAGGGAAAAAGAGTACACCGGATGCCCCCAAAACGAAGCAATAGGGGTGAGCCTTCGGCCTAGGTGTGGAACTGCAACCATCGGCATCTGCTAAAGGGATGACCAAGGCCGATCCTCGTATGTGCGTAGCTCGACATGATAGGTAGTCCTAGTCATCAAATAAAGATGACTAAGAGATAGGTCGAGTGACCGTCCATAATATGATGTCTGGGTCATCAAATAAAGTGACCGAGACGTGTGGCCGAGAGGCCTATAAGAAGTCCAAGCCATCAAATAAAGATGGCCATGAGAGACGACTAAGTGGCCGGTATGATGTCATCATTTAGTTGCATCTATGCATTCAAATAAAATTGTTATAATTTTTTGAACTTATAATTCGCTATTGGATTTGGACCTATATTAAGTGGCCTCAAATTTCCAAGCTAGATCTCAAGTCGGGTTTCTATGCTTAGTTGGAGCGTGACACGCGTAAAGGACTAAACCTACACCCGCTGGGGGATCGCAGTTCGAATCCGATAGTTAAGGGCACACATAACTCATACATAACATAGAAACTAGAGTATGCATTTGATAACATTTGGATTGGGAGCTTACTATCCACACTCGTTTGACGTGACCCGGTGGCGCGAGTGTGTGTGCTCGCCCGGTGTACGCAAGTGCTCGGATTTCATAAGTCCATTTTTTCAATGTCAAAAGTACACACTATTTTAAAAAAAATGATAATAAATTAATAATCTAGCTCAACTCGTCACTCAAATTCGTAGCTGGGATCCGCTAGACGCTATTTACGGGTCTTTTCACGGTTGACTCGCCCCTCGAGATTGAAGTTTGATGCTATATTATTAAAATATTTCATTTATGATTTTTTTGTACTGTTTTGTAATTTTCTTTATCAAATATGTTCACAAATTAAGTGTATTGGAATAATTTAGGAGTACTTAGCTTGAGAATTGGCCGTTTGTGTTGATGACACTTCTGCTAGTTGGAAATCGTAGACTCTAGCCACCAATTTTAACTTGGTCAAAATCAAATGGGATAACTTTCACCGCCCTTTGCTGTTTTAAATGAGCAACACGGTTAGGACGTTTCAGCCGCTTAGCCCTGTTCATGGCAGGGCTTCACCAACAGTTCCGGAATAAATATTTGGCCGCACACATCCACCTAACCATTCCGCAAGGGGGAGGAGCGATTGGTTTGCGATGTTGTTGACGGCTTAAAGGAAAGGGGAAGACTTGCGGCTGTTTCCGCCGTTGAGAACCACTAGAGAGGCCCTTCGAAGTTGCTGCGATGACTGGAGAGAGAGGTGAGGGAGCCTCGGCCCTATCCTTCACCGGGTGGATGCTCGGACATAGTTGTAAGACAAAAGGGGTTCTCAGCGAGGATACTTGCGACGGAGGTGGAGGAGAGAGATGCGACCGGAGACCGGCGAGGTCACAGAGCGATTCCGACGGCGTTTGGCATGCGCTACTCCAAGTGAAGGACCCCACCAAACCTGAGATGTGGCCTGCGATGCGAGTTCTGCTGTCACGTTTTGCGAGATCTACATCAACGGGAACATAATCTGGAGCGGGCGGCAGCCATATTCTGTCCACAGTGCACCGGCGGTGGCATCTCCGGACCAGATCTGGAAATTTTAGATCTGAAATTCCATATTTCTTCCATTTATTGGATTTTCCAGAACATTTTTGGCTAGTTTTTTTTGTGATTCAAATGAATTTCTTGATGTTTGTGGAGAGGAATCTCACTTGATTTGCTCAAAACTCTCAATGAAAGCACCATTGATGTATCATAATGATCCCAACTATACAATAAACGGAGAGATTTGAGGTATGAAAGTGAAGAAGATGATAGAATAGTAAAAATGTGTGTGAATATTGGTTCTAAATATTAGGAATTGTGTTCTAGGGTTTACAAGTGACTCCATGAGGAGTATAAATAGAGAAATAATGGGTCAGGCCGCTAATATGGGCCTGATAGGCCCAACTACATAAAAGACTAATCTAGTACATACAGATGATATATGAACACTACAATAATACAAAAGACATTCAATAAGCGTGTGTGCGCCGCTGTTCAGACCCAATAGTAGTGAGACCCGGGGGTCCGAGTCTATATACTCTATCAGCTACTACGGGGTGATTTTAGTGGATTAGAGACTCCTTTTTTGAGAAAAAAATCCTTACACAATATATATTCATTAGTTTTCATGCCAATTGGAATTAATTATTGTGGCCATCGTACACAAAAAATTAGTTATTTGTCCATGTTTAGTATGTCTTGTTCATAATGATACATTATCCAATTTATGTGAATCAAAGATAATGAGCCTTACAGAGTTGTATTAATGAAAATTTTCAAGTGTTGATCAAAGGGTTTTGTCTAGGATTTCATATGGATTAGTAAATCATTCTGAAACTTGAGCCATAATTTATGCAGAAGCGGCGGTTTTTCCATGAACAAATTAGCCTAGAGTCTTGTAAAAAAGTGTCAATTCGTGATAAATTAGTAGTGTCAGATCATTTGATTTTTTGTAAAGCAAAATAATAAAAGTACAATATGTAAAATCAAATTATTAAATAGTAAACTTGAATTATATATTACTCATTTTGCAACTATTCATAAGTAAGACATAAAGTTGACATCTAAGGGCATCCTCATTGGGAGGATTATTATGAGATTAAATTGGTAACATGACAATTTTTTTAGAGAATTATCATTGAGTGTCATACATTATTTAATGAGATTATTTGCTACAATAATCTGGAATCAAAATATGAATCCGGATTATTTTAAGATTATTTGAAAAGAATATGTAATAGAGATTAATGCAGAACATAGAAAAAACAGATTATTTGAAGATGATGATTGAGAGACATAAACGAATTTGAGATTATTTTATAATTAATTACATAATAATATTTAAATGGTAAGAATCCTAAAAAAAGTTGATTATTAGGGCATCCTCATTGGGAGGATTATTATGAGATTAATTTGGTGACATGGAAGTTTTTTTAGGGAATTATCATTGAGTGACATAGATTATTTAATGAGATTATTTGCTACAATAATCTGGGATCAAAATATGGATCCGGATTATTTTAAGATTATTTGAAAAATATATGTAATAGAGATTAATGCAGGACAGAGAAAAAATAGATTATTTGAAGATGATGATTGAGAGATATAAACGAATTTTGAGATTATTTTATAATTAATTATATAACAATATTTAAATGGTAAGAATCATAGAAAAAATTGATTATTAGAGATCATGAATGAAGATGCTCTTAGAGATCATGAATGTAGATGCTCTAATAAATTTCCTATATAGAAGTGCATTTATAAATGCACATTAAATCGTATGTAGAATCATAATTATCATTAAGTAGCGCTCAATGATACATATACATCGTAAACCGTAAAGTATCTTACAAAATGGGACGGAGGGAGTAAATGTTATCATCATAAGTACGTAAAACATCGAATTGAAGAGGGATAAATGTTGATTTGTGATTTTATAGGGAGTATTAATTAGTCATTCTCTTACAAATCATCATTTTGTTTTTTATATGAAACATGTACATATATTGCTGACAAAATGCATAAATAGGACTAATTATGTGTTACTACGTACTTTCAAATAGAATTATGATCCTATTTATGGACTTTATTTGTGCTTTAGTCCTATTAAATAAAATAGCTTTCTCAATTTGTACCAGTACCTAATACGGCGAAAATTTTATAGAAAGTAAGTACAATATATAGGACGCATGGCAGATGGCAACCGGAACTGAGAAAATGCATAGAAAGCACCCAGATCGACAACCTAATTCATAGTATTACACATCCTGATCGAATTCAAACAAAACAGTGTACGTAACACACATACAAATTAAAAGAAAGGAAGATACTCCGTACATGGAAAGAAAGGGATGATTATATTAAGAGAAAGAAAGGCTCGGGCCGGGGCCAAGGCGGGGGCAATATATATTATGGGCGGGTGGATATTATGTATTACTCCTTCGTCCCTTTATTTAGTCATTTTTTATTTTTCCAACTAAAGATTGTAAACTTCGAATCAAGCCATTATTTTAATTAATTGATATATTTATATGAAATTAATACTTTTATGAAAGTATTTTTAATGAAAAATATTTTCATGTCATTTTCTTTATCAATACAACCATGTATAAATATATAAAAAGGAACGAAGGGCCGGAATATAAAACGTATGATAGGGGATGTATATATATATTTTTTTATTCACGCATGCCGCATGATGTAGAATTGATTAATTACTAATTAATGCGGGAACAAATCTTCCTGATTTCGCCCCGAGTGCCCGTGAGGACGCTAATGTTGCCCATCTTCACCATTGAGTTTGCGAAATCTGCGAAGAAGGCTGCGGTGGGAATGGAGGCGTGCCCTCGCACATACTTTCTTGTGATGTCACTTGTGAGGAGAGCGGCATCCGACCCCAACACCCCTCTGCGTTTCGCGACACCGATGTAGTATCTGGTGTCGAACCTTGTGAAACTCCCGGGATCCATCTCTACTTTGGCCGTGTTGCTCGCCTGCGGCGGACATGCGCTCTGCAGTTTAAGCACGTACTCTTCATCCAAGCTTGGGTCTTTGTCGTTCTCTCCCGTGAAATTGTACAAACGTGTTGCGAAAGTAAAGCAATGAGCCGTCCCAATGGTGTGTGCCCCTGTTCACTCATTCAGTCATATTTCATTATTTTAGAGAGCTAACATGCAACATATATTACCTCCCCCACTCAATTTTAACAAGTTCATGCTAGGTGTGAGATTTGAAAAGTAAAAAATGTGTGACTGAGATTTATGCAGAGGAGAGAGAAATCATCAAAATCATAAATTCACTATTTTAAAAGGAAAGTAACGAAATTTTTGAAACAAACAAAAATAAGAATTGACAATGTTCAATGGGATGGAGAGAGTATAAATTAAAGTCTCCTTCCCATTTATAAAAGTAAGGATGATGAATCTGGTGTATCTGATCCAGGGGCGGACCCAGGAAAGTCATTTTGGGGGGGCGAAAATATTTTTGGGGGGGTTCAAAATACTTTTTGGAAGAGCAAAAATCATTTTTCGTATATATATACACTAAAAAAAATTTTGTTGGGGGGGCGGTAGCCCCCCTGGGTCTCTACTACGGTCCACCCCTGATCTGATCTAACATCTAATGACTCTTACGCTGACCCTAAACCTTAGGGTGAAAAGCCAATTTTGATCAGGGCCGGCCCAGGCCAAGTGCCGCCTGTATGATCGCACAGGGCCCGAAAATCCTGAAGGCCCAATTTTTTTGTCGTCCTTCTAATTAATTAGAGCCCAATGAGTAAAATACACTATTTAATTGAAAAGTTTTGAGCCAGGGGAATCGAACCCTTGCCAACCTTCTCACACACGCCGGCGGCGAACAAGCTCAACCAAATTGGTTGATGTTAACACTCTTTCAATTTTTGTTTTTGTACCAAAGAATTATTGATATAACTCATAAGATTTTAAGCCCAATATCATCAACTACAATTATTGAAATTAATATGTAATCAAAGTAATGACTATTTTTTGTATTCCATGCCATTATTAAATTAATAACCAATTAGATATTTATGAAATATTCATTAGATTTATCAACTATATTTATAATTTTTTATATAAATATTACTTTGACAAATTATCCATTCAATTCCTAACACATCTTACATTTATGAATTCTATTTTAGATAGTGATACATTAATTTTTAATTTAATATTATAAGCATTATTAAATTTTAAATAAGAGTTATTTTAGGAAAATGCCACATTTATTTTTTGCACAGGGCCCATATTTTCTTGCATTCACCCCCTTATATGGTGCAATTCAAGTATTTATAGGTGTCAAATTGGTTAGATAGCACCGGTGGAGTGGGAATTATGCGTCTCATTCACGGAGAGAGGAGAGTCATGGCATTCTAGAAATGTGGGGTTAGGAAAACTAAAAATCCCAAATATCTTCAATGTTTTATTTATACTCCAATTTTTATAGATAGTATGTTAAAATTTATATTTTGTTATGGTGATTCATGTGACACCAATATTGTATATTAAAGTTTCAAAAAATATGAAATTTCATTACTTGAGATTTGTATGTTCAAAGTTTTTGTTAAGTAGATCGAAGTGCTAAGTTAAGATCTTATAATTAAATTAATTTTTTACAGCTTTCAGTTATTTTATTGAAACAGGTATAAATTAACCACAATAATTTTATATTCCAAATTTATTAATTTTTAATCGAAATGTTTGACTTTTAAAATCATAATTATTTGCCAAAAATATTAACAAAGAAATTGATTTGTAATAATAAAAGGAAGGCTTTAATTAAAGAAAAAATTGATGGCTGAATATATTGACGGTGCTGGATTGCATTAATAATAGAATTGACAAACTGAATACGTATAAAATTATTAATTGGTAGAAAATTGGATTTATTGACGAGACCGGGGTGCGGTTAGCCTTAGGATATTTTTACCCGGATTGAAATTTGATGATTTGGTCTATTTAAGTCTGGTCTGATTTCGTTTGAAATGGTTGGTAAATGTATGGTCTCTATGTATTACGTAGTGTATAACAATGATAGTTTTGTCTGATCTGATCTTGTTAATTTTGGCATGATCTAATCCAATCTCTTTAAGTATGATATGAGACTGAAAACAGTAAAGTAAAAACATCCATAATATGTAAAAAAATGCATTAAAAACTAGTTTGGACGCTGACCTGATAGAACTGCGAGGTCGGTTTCATTCAACTCTACTGCAGCAAAATTTTGTTTCAGAACTGTGATATTGGAAAGAGGCGATGGAATTTGTTGCACAGCTTCAGTGACGCGTGATACATTTCCATCCCTACGCCCCAAAAAAACTTGCCATGATGGCCCCCCTGTCTGTTAGTTGATCAAACAAAAGCTCACGTCACATAATCAATTAAATTAGGGGTGAGTTTTTGATTCCCTAAAACCAAATACGTAATCAAAGTAAAAGTTCGGTTTCGGTTCGGTTTTACACTCCAAAACTTCAAACCACGGTTTGATTGGTTCGGTTTGTTTCGGTTCGGTTTCGATTTTTTCGGTTTTTTACTATGTCACTTAATTTAAAATTGATATAAAAGTTGGAGGGATCAAATCAAACATAAAAATGCAAGCATACTTGAACAAATGAAGAAAATAATAATAAACAAATATGTCTTGAATTATATGAGTATGCGGAAGAGATAAAAGTGTGTATTTATTCTTAATTTACAATGTTTGTAACTAGTTTGAAAAACGTTTATGAATAAATACGTCCTGTGTGATTTAGCCGAGATGAATATTTATTTGTTTTATCAATATAAAAAAGTTAAGTTACAAAAAAGAATTAAGTTACATAAAAATAAAAGTTAATTACTACTCATAACTAGTAAAAACCTATAATCATGCAACAAATTGCAACATACATACATAAAAGACATAATAGATAAATATAGTTACATTATTATGGGCAATGAATGTGTAAATGCATTTATAAACTAAACTAAACATAGCATAAACATTATTTCTCTAGCACAAGAAATTCAAAGATTATTGATGATATTAAGATTAATGCTTACATTTAACAAATAAAATTTCATATTTTATTTATGTTCGGTTTGTTCGGTTCAGTTCGGTTTTGAAGGGTAAAAACCAAAACCGAACCAAACTACTACGGTTCGGTTCGGTTTTTTACATTCGGTTTTGGTTTTTAGCGGTTCGGTTTTATTTGGTCGCGGTTCGGTTTAATATGATTTGATTTTCGGTTTTCGGCTTTTCGGACCTAGCCCTAAATTAAATGGTGTTTAGATCTGATTTTTAAAACTGTTTCTGTTTCTTTAGGGAATAGAAGCAGAAGTTGTAGTAGTGTTTTGATGAAAGTGCAAATGTACTTATGTGCTCTAATTTACTCCTAAAAACAATTTTTTAGAAGTTGGGGTAGATTAGTTTCTGAAAACTTATTCTGATTCCTCTTTAAAAAAGAAGTAGAAGCAGAATCAATTCCGAACACCCCCTAAGTTGCGTACATTAGCTAGTTAGCTAGTTATTTTGAAATATATATATATATATATATATATATATATATATATATATATATAGGTTTTCGATCAAAAACGCGGTGGCAATTTCGTAATTAAAATGAAGTTTTTTGTCATCGTGAAAAAGTGCAACAGAAACACGCAAAAGAGCAACGTGGTGAAGAAAAAGTGCAATTGTTCGCACTTTGCACGGGAGAACCTCTATATATATATATATATATATATATATATATATATATATATATATATATATATATATATATATATGTAGCGGATCAGGTGAGAAGTGCTCTTAGGCTGAGAACTGTGAAGTTTAACTAATAGACTAAAAACACGAACTTTTAACCAATAAATCATAACTTATAAACCCCGTCGAAAATAATTACGAAAATGCCACCGCCAAAAAAGTTGCCTGGAAACCTTGAATTTTTTTGGACGCGGTGACATTTTCGTAATTATGATGGAGAGCTTTATAAGTTGTGATTTATTGGTTATAAGTTCCTAGATTCAGTCTATAAGTTTACTGCATTGTAAGATTAGATGCAAATTCAAGGGCTGAGATTGCTTCTCACTTCTCATTTTAAGTATTTTAAGAGGGACTTCTCACCTGATCTTTTCTATATATATATATATATATATATATATATATATATATATATATATATGTGTGTGTGTGTGTGTGTGTGTGTGTGTGTGTGTGTGTGTATGTATGTGTGTGTGTGTATGTATGTATGTATGTATGTATGTATGTATGTATGTATGCATGTATGCATGTATGTATGGGTATGCATGTATGTATGTATGTATGTATGTATGTAGGTATGTATGTATGTATGTATGTATGTATGTATGTATGTATGTATGTATGTATGTATGTATGTATGTATGTATGTATGTATGTATGTATGTATGTATGTATATGTCGTAGTATATACTACCCTCCGTTTTTAATTTCAATATGTTGAATTGTACAATATTCACATGTTATACTTTGATTGCATTTTATTTATTATTTTATGAGAATTTTTTAAAATAGTGTTCAATTAATCCTTCTCATTACGAATTTTCGAAATTTGATTTTTAATTACTTTTACTAATAGCGAATGTGCAAAGTTCATTGTTGCAACTAAAAAAGAATGGAGAGAGTGCTTTGTATCATATCTTGACCCGGCGCGACAGGGTGCTGAGTATTGATATACTACGTACGTATGAGAGAATTCCCTGAATAGGACTAAACAAAATGTATAGAATATCCTATGTTGAAACTGTTGGTGATTTTAGTATCACCAAGTTCATTTTAGTGTAATGGAATTTACAGATTACCAATGGAGTTCAAGTTTAATTTTAGACAAGTTAGGAGGTGCGGAGCGCACACTTGTACGAAATTAAATTTAAACTTGGTTCGATTAAATGGCGGGGGTCAAGGGGGCTGCGCCCCCTTGCGGGGTCCAAGGGGCAGCGCCCCTTGCGGGGTCCAAGGGGCACCAAAATTTTATTTTATTAAAGAAATAAATATGGAAATTTATTTTCGGATAAACATGTCCATATTAATTATTTAATAGAATGACTTTCTGTTAGAGTAAAACTCTAACTGATTGGCCTTATCTCTTTGGTAATCAGAAGAATTCGATTTCTACTAAAACTGCTAGTTCGTGGTCTATATATTGGTGCCTCAGTTTTAGACTGTCTCTCAGAGTGATTATCTCCATAATCTAAATTTCGTGTAACCCAGGCATAGGGTCGAAATATTAGATTCGGAAAGTGATCACACGATACTTTGAGAAATCCGCCAGATTTTCTAAAACAGTTTCCCAATTCCCCAGATTTAACAGAAACTAGCTTTATAAATATATAAAATTTATAATTTTCATTTAATTATAGCAATCAAAATGATTGCGCAAAGTTTATTATGACTATTGGACGATGGAAAAATCAAAGATCACAAAGTTGAAAAAACTGAGATAGAAATAATTGTAATTACCAGGTGAACCGCTCGTTCGGCAACAAGAGCTAGAATGTCAGCACAAGAAACAATGCCCGGGCAATGCTTCTCTAACACGGCTTTCACCTCGTCAATAACCTCGAAGCCCCTCAGGCTTTGGTTAGGGATGGCCTCTTTCTCTGCTTTATTGCCATTTGTGGAGTTTAGCAGCACAGAAGCGTCACATCCCTGTAAGGTCATCATAAAAGAAGTACAAACATATTATTTTTTTGAAGTGCAAACAAAATTGTTCAAAAGAAATTAACAAAGTTACGTTACTGGAAAAAATGAATAATTTAAATATACCCTAACAAAGCAATCATGAAAATGCATTCTCAACAAGGAAGCTGCTAGGGTTCTATCACGAGTTATGGTGTCATTCATCTTTTTCTTCACAATGTTTTTCACATTCTGGCATGTAGTTTTGTAGAAGTCTGGATTCAGGTCTTGTGCATTAGCAATTTCAACTGAGAAAAAGGCGAGCGCAAAATGAAGGAACAAAACTGATGAGATGCTTTTGGGATTAACCATTCTGTATTCACTATTATTAATAGAATTGAATGCAGGCAGGCAGGCTAAGATTACAGATTTGATATCGTAATTTGGTTAGTTGTATATATACATTGGATGTGCCTTAGTTAATCCTATAAATAGGAGAGCCATGCATTTCCTTATAATTTCGTGAAGTCTCCATCCAGTCTTCCATTAGCACAAGTCTTCATCTTCCCAGCTAGCATGATCCTATCTAAACTCCAAAGTACGTACGTGCAATAATTACACTACAATGATAGTATGCTACCTAGCTAGCGCCCAACAGTCTTTCTACGTTTGACTACAACAATTTCACCTATACAATTTAACTTTTCGGAGCACTACTCTATGGACATAGGTCAGGTGTGAGGTAATCTATTCACCGTGTAAACAATTTTTTTAAAACAAAAACACATTTTTCAATTTCAAATGATTTACATCTATGTACAACAGGTCTACTTTTAAACCCATTAAAACAATTCTATATAATAAATTTTAGTTTCTTGAAAGAAAAACATAATACGAAGTACTTCATATGAATTAGAACTGAATCATCATGACACCCATTATGATTTTGGGTTAGCATTCAAGTTGTTTTTGTACTACACGCCGTGCCACAGAATTTTGATTTCGAACTAGGATAGTGTTTACAATGTTACACGTCGTGCCACAGAATTACAGTGTCCAAAATTCCTTCATCAACTTGAGATTAAATTGTGAACCCTAACATCTAACTCCCGTTTGTTCCATGTTAGAGTTAATACTACAGCCTTTTCTAATAACTCTCTTATGGTATCATGATGTTTTTTCGGAATACCCCTTTATTACAAGAGGATCCCAACATTTTAGTAACATAACCATTGAGAAATATCCAAAGAAAAGTATCCACAAACTTCTTCTTTTTTGAACAATAGTCACAACAACTAATTGTAATTGGTAAGAAAACAATGAATATATCATGTGTATGGAATTTCATTTAAGATAATCTTAAATCCATTAAGCTCACCACACATATTAGAAGTCTCGTCATATCATCATTGACTTCTAATTTTGAGGCATGGGGGGCGGCAGCATATGGGGCCCTTCCCGATGGAATTTTTTGATGAAATTTTTATGGCATGTTCTTCATCAAATCTAATTTATCCAAAAAAAAGGTTCAGCCAAAATTCAAACGGAAAGGCAGTCAAATGATTTTTGGAAGATAAATGCGCCCAAAATATACATATAAAATGCAGTTAACTTTCAAAAATTATTTGACGGCCTTTTCAATTGAATATTTATTTGAATTGTTTTGTTGATAAACTAGACTTGATGAAGAACAAGTCATAAAAATTTCATCAAAAAAGTCGACCGGGAAGAGATCGAAACGCCTCCGTCCGGACTGCGGTTCCTGTACGGAACCCCGTGCGGACAAAACCATCAGAGGGTCTTCCTGGTTGAAATTTTTGATGAAATGTTTTAAGCATGTTCCTCATCAAGTCTAGTTTACACATACCAAATTTCAGCTCAAAATTCAATCGGGAAGACAGTTAAACAAATTCTTGAAACATATTGCACTTTATATATGTACAAAATGTGATGTATGTGAAGAACCGCCGCTTGGAGTGGCGGCTTTTGTATTGTAAGAGAAGAGCCGCCACGTCATGTGGCGGCTTTTCTTAACCACGGTTAACCCAACAGTACTTTTGCAATTATTTTTGACCGAGTAGTATTTTGAGAATTATTTATTTATTTAGCATTATTCCGGGTAAAAACTCTTTAACGTAGCTTCTGAATATGAAATATTTAATTATTAGAATTGAATTAATTATCAATAAGGAGGATTTAACTTTAACACTAGTTGACCAAAAAATGTTCACTTTGCAAACCAATTTGGGAGGAAGGTAGTATATGCTTAAGAGTTTGTTTCAAGTATGCCAAACGGTATATAAATCACATTGAGAGTTCGTTTGGTAATCCTATTTTTTAGCATATTAGCTTTATCAGTTTTTTGTTTCTCACCAAATTTTTTTAATTTCACGCGTTGAATTGTGTAATAATCTAAATAACAAGGTTGAAATTATTTTTTTGACTAAAGTGGTTGAAGTTACTGTAGATGACCATTATACCTATTTTTTCATACGCTGTATAATTTTGCTATATTTTATTAATAAAATATATTTTAAATATAATTTTTTCATAATTAAGCATAATCAGTCAATCTAGCCACTTCAGCTAGAACTTCATAAATTTCAATAGAATCAACTAATTCAACCAATTTCAATATCACCAAACGAACTTCAAATGTAACGAGTTGGGTAAAATTATGTGTTATATACTTCGTATATAGTTTGAAAATGATAGATGTCGAAAAATAGATAATCAACTTCGTGCTCCTTTATCAGATTGAATTCCGAATCGGCCATGGGACTAGTCCAGCTAGACAAGTGTCTAGGTTCCCCGAGTATTAGCAGAACATATATGGCGCATCCGGGTGTATGTACACCCAGCCCATATAAGAAAGACCACCAACAATCAATACAAGTCAAAAAAAAATTGGTGGCATTTTTGTAATATAAGTGGAAAATTACGGTTTCCGCTAAATGAGCAATAGTGTACATTTAGTGAGCATCTGACATAATTTATTGAGTATCATGATTTGTGCTTCATATCTTCTAATTCATTTTTTTTCTTATTTTTTCTTTTATAAAAACTAATTGAATTATATCTATAATACACTTCTATGAATTTCCATATGCGAATTTAATGCAATATAATACTTTTAAAATATGCATTAATATAACATTTTAAAAATGAGCATAACATCAGTACCAAATGAGTATACGTAACTTATAAAATGTTTATTGATATGAAAATCGTAAGATTTGTTAGTTTAACATAATGTGTTCATTGAGCCCCAAACCTCATTAATTGAGATGAAAATCAAGCTTTCTGTTAAATGAGCATATCATTACCACCAAATGAGCATACATAACTTACGAAATGAGTATCAAAAATTTTAAAAACGCAATTTTGTGTGCTCATTCATTTTGGACGTTATACTCATTTTAATTTAACATAAAACTCATTTTAGCATCAGGTGTGGTCTACAGTGGCGGGCGAACTTCATCCGATGATGCACCAGACACTGAAGCTCGAATCCACCGCCTTAGGTTCGGAATCAACAGCCTCCATCCGAAGGCTGTGCAGCGGCGATTGCAGACAGATTGCGAACTTCATCCGACGGCGCACCAGACACTTAAGCTCGAATCCGCCGCCTTAGGTTCGGAATCAACAGCCTCCATCCGAAGGCTGTGCAATGGCGATTGCAGACAGATGGCGATGGTGTTGTTGCATCGTGCGTGGAAGGCCATGGTGGGCGAAGAAGAGAGATGTGCGCAGATCCTCATCCATCGATTCCCAAGATATCAGCGAGCGCCGAGCAGCCTTCTCCATCCCTAATCTTTACCACCAGATTTGTAATTAATTGCAAAAATACCCGGATGTATGGTGAAGACCGTACATCCGGGTGTACGATATAATTTGCGAAGTATTAGGGGCCTCCAAATTTCAAAATAAGTTTATGATATATGTATATTTATTTTATTTTAATTATGGGATATTTACCTAAATAGGAGTAAATAAAAGGATAATTGCAACAATAGGAGTTTAAAGTTTAAATTCTCAAAATAGGACTAACTCTTCATATTCTACCCTTTCCTTTGTCCTTGATTATAGGATTTTTAAACAATCATTACAAAATATAAAAAAAAACAAAAAAAAACGTAAAAAGTAATTAAAAAATATATAGACCTCAACCACCACCTCAGCCATCTTCCAGCACCGCCACCTTCGGTCGCCGGAAAAGATTGCCAAGTTGGGGGGAAAATGTCATCATGATGGCAATTTTGAAGAGAAAGCAAGAGAAAGCTCGATATTTTCAAAGACTAAAAATGTCATCTTTATGGCATTTTCCGGCGACCGGAGTCGGTGGTGCTGGGAGGTAGAGGGCGCGTTGGCAGTGACGTAGTTTTTTTTAAATATTTTTTAGGTAATTTATTTTATTTTTTGGACATTTTAAAAAAATAATTAAATAATTTATTTATTATTTTTTATTTTTTTATTTTTTATTTTATTTTTTCACGTTTTCATAATTAAAACTATGATTTTCTTATTAATAAAATAAATCTATTGGAAACTATAGGAAGAGGTAGAATGGGAAGAAGAGATATATATGAGTCCTATTTTGAGAATAAAAGGATTGTTCTCCTTATGTTGAATTTTGGGCTTATTTTACTCCTATTTAGGGCTAATACCCGTTTAATTATTGCTTAATTTCAATTTCTAAACGTAAAAGCATTTATATGATCAAAAAAAACGTAAAAGCATTTATCTATTGACCTACGGAAGACGGCAGAGGCCGAGACTTTAACGGCTAGCTGCTTCAGGCAATCAAGTCTTCTGATTCTTCGGACTTCGTGGTATTTCCTTCTTACTTTGCTTAGATCTTTAATTGAAAGCCAATTTAATTTTTAGTTTAGTTTCTTTTCTTTTCAATTGGTGGTGTTAGTCGGGTAGGGACAAGGCCACACAAACAAATATTATTGTATATTTGTGCACTTCAAAAAACAATTGTATATTTGTTTTTGTATTAAAATAATAAAATGTTAAAATGTGTGTATAACTGAATATGATTAAGGATGTTTTTACTTAGACTGTAATTCCTCCCAGGCCAGACCAGATTAAACCAGACCAAATTATCAAATTACAGTTCAAGTAAAAACAGTATAACAAAATAAATACTATGTAGAATTTTATAGCACTGTCTCTGTATTGAAATGATTACTATAATAGGGTTTCACATAAGGCAATTTCTATGGTACCTTGAAAGTATGGTACATTGATGGTATGGACCAATCAAAAATTTTCAATTGAATAATTTAAATGAAAATAAAATGTAAAACTTTGAGTTGGACCAATGAAATGCATCCTAGGTATGGTACCCTCCTATTTTTGTTGGGTACCATAGCAAGCACCTTCACATAATATTTAAATGAAAAGTAATAGGGTATCGAATAATGTAGAAAAAATAGGAGAAACGGTGGAAAGTAGACACGAGAAGATAAAAATAGAAAAGTAAGGATAATTTAGTATTTTTTTTTAAAGAAAAACTTACCAAAAATGAAAAGTGTGGTAAAAATTAAAAAACATCTTTAAGCAGAAAGTGTATCAAACATTTCAATAAGGAGAGAGTATTGATTTTTACCAAAATTGAAGTTGATGAAAGTTATCCTTGATGAACTGTAAGATAAATTATCAAGTTTGGTTATATAATCAATTGAAAAAATGCTAGCTACTAATCCTACTATTGATTGTAGCGATGTTCTTGCTAATTTTGCTATTTAAAAAATTAATTCAATAAGTTATTAAAATATATATGCATTTTTGATCAATTTTGGATTGTTTGTTTTTGAAGAATCACTCTCCTTAAATTAATACGGAGTATCTCAGTACTCCGTATATGGTGCTGAACAAAACATATTTAAATGAAACGTCTACTTACTGTCTAGGGCCTCGTAAATGTTGTAGACAGTCCCGATTGAACTGGTCTTCTTGGTCCAAAAAGGTGGAATCTCCCACCCCAGGAGCCCCCCACTCCGACCCGACAAGATGGTGGAGAGGTTAATCACGGTGACTCAGTCAGCAAAGCGGCGGTAGGCCTTATACACGTGCGCACCAGAGGTCCAGCCTTATTTCAGGTTCTGCTGTAACCTCCACACGGCCGCTGCGGGTTTCGAACCTTGGTCACTTGGTCCAATTTTCCCACAGCTCGACCAACTGAGCTAACCATGCGAGTAAGTGGTCTTCTCTCAATGGGAAAGATGTGTGTTTGGTGGGTTTTGAGCAGTTGCATTTGTTTGAAGAGTTCAAAGTTATTCGATACATGGTAAATTATACTCCCTCCGTCCCGTTAGAAGGTTCCCGTGAACGGTTTACGATGCTTGGCTGACGATAAAGCAACTTAATCCCTATTCACACTCTGATTAGTTTTGGTAAATAAATATAATATATTCAGAAACTACATTAAAACCACTACAAAGGCTGATAAAAAATATAAATTTGATAAAAATTTGATTTATAAAGTAAATGATTAAAAATGATTTAAGTTGATCATGCAAATAGTAGACGAGAACCTTTTAATGGGACGGAGGTAGTACTGCATATATATTTACCTCAGGTAAGTTAGGCTGTAAAGCAAGTAAAGCAGTAAAGCACATGAAGATTTTTATCTTGTACACACAACACAAAAAAGCAAGCTAATTTTAAAGAATATAAGATCACGATTAACGTCACTTAAGAAGCATCATCATGACATCATATGAGTATATGACAAATGGGCTAAGAGTATGTTTGAGGGTTCAGAGAAGACTTTGAAGGTAAATTTTGTAGAGTAAGGGAAGAAAAGGTGAGAAAAATTTTCTTTTTATTTGGGAATAATAAATTTTAAAAAAGAAAATTTTATAAGGAATTATAATTAAAATAACTTCAGAGACATGGTGAATTCAAATAGTTGAACTGATATTTATCTTAAATTAAGCTTGAATTCATTTAGTTAGTTATCCTTCAAAATCTCTTATATTAGAGGAACTTAAAAATTAAGTGTTAAGATATTTTGAAGGTTACAAAAACTTTCCAAAATAGTTCCTCACTTTCTCCATATTTTAACTTCCAAACACAAATTTAAAGACCATCAATCCTCACATGTCTTTACCTCCGTCCCATAAACCAACTTCCATACATACTCCAAGGAAAATAGAGAAAATATTGGATAAATAATTGTGCAATCGGATAAATTAAGAGCTCGTTTGGTGACCATTTTTTTCGGATTATCAGCCAACTTTTTCATCAAACACGTAACTTTTGATTTCGTGCGCTGAATTTTGTAATAAACATAAAAAGTAAGGTTCGAGTTACTTTTCTGACTGTATTGGCTGAAGTTACTGTAGAGAATCATTTTAGTTATTTTTAATATAATTTTTTATTTAATTTATTAATAACAAATATTTTAAATATAACTTTTCAGAAATCAGCAGAGTGAGCCAATACAGCCACTTCAGCTAGAACTTCATAAATTTCAGCAGAATCAGCCAATTCAGCAATTTTAGTGTTACCACACGGGCTCTAAATCATTTTAACAATAAATCTCCACCTTTAACAATTACTCTCAACCTTTACTCAAGATTAGGGGTGGGCATTTCGGTTTTCGGTTCGGTTTTCTTCGGTTTCGGTTCGGTTTCGGTTTAATCGGTTTGATAGAAAATGTACCAAATACAAACCGATTAAGTTTCGGTTTGGTTTCGGTTTGGTATGGTTCGGTTCGGTTTGGAGTTCAGTTTGCCAAATCTGGTGCTTGTATGTAATGAACCACATACATAGTAGTAGTAGATATTAAATTATAGTTAAATACTATCTACTCAAACCACTATAATTGTTATAGTTGTGAATGTAACTCTTGTAGTAAACTCTAGTCCTGAACACTAAAATTAAAGAATTAAAGCTTCAAAAAGATTAACATCAATCAAATTAATGAGAGAAATCTTATATTTTGGTTTGATTTAGTTTGGTGTAAGTTGGTTTTGATTTGTTATTTTAAAAAATAAGAAATTATTTCAATTTTAGATTTTGGTTTTATTCGCTTTTATGATTTTGGTTCGGTTTGGTTCGGTTTAATACGGGTTGGGAGGAATACTATCAAACTCAAACCAAATTACAAATGGTTCGGTTTCGGTTTGGTTTAATTCGGTTTGGTACGGTGCGGTTCTGTCAAACCGAACCGTTATGCCCACCCCTACTCAAGATACTGCATTAAGATAGGAGAAAATTGCTATAAGTAAGACTAAATCATATAAACTTTACAAGATTAAAACTTAGTTAGGTTTTTTCCATCCGTAAGTCTTATTTAGTTCTGGTTTAGGAAACTTAATTTTTAGTTTCCATTTTTACCCTCCAAAGACGAGTGACTTGGGCAACGACTGATCTCATCCGCAACGACATTTTCTTCTTCTTTCGCTCTTCGTCTGTGTAATCAACCGAGCTCAAGATCATCATCATCCTTATATTCATTCGTGCTCACTTCTCCAGTTTCGATCATGCTCGTATGGTCCACGAATTGTTCTGAAGCGCCATTCAGTTGTTCATCGAGCTTCATACGCTGTGCAAAATTTTTGCACTTTTTGGTAAGTTTTATTACTCATTTTTCTTACAAATTTGTTACGGTTTGATATTTTTCTGTATAAACGAATTTCTTTTATATATTCTGTATCAGTTCTTTCATCTTCAAGTTTGAATTCTCATTCTAACATTGAAATTGCAGTTCAAAGTATTTCTCTTCTCTGTTTTTTAGTTTCCAACATCGATTTCTGTTTTTCTACTTCATATAATTCTTTGATTGTCTTATGGTGAACTATGTACAACTGATTGTAGTCTAAGAACTTTCTGAAATGGAGGGTTCAACTTATGCAAATAAAGTGCTCGACAAAAGTCCTCAATCAGAAACCAGTGCAACCCCCCCCCCCCCCCCCCCCCCCCCCAAAAAAAAAAAAATGGGTCAGGCTTGTTTTCAAAACAACAGGAATACTACTCAGGGTATGCAACAAGAGTATTTTCCACCCTTTGTGATGACGTTTTACTCCTAGAAGAAGAAGAAGAAGATATAGCATTGTTGGTTCACACTGGGGGATACTGCCTTGTGGGATGTTTTACTGAAAAACTTCCCAGGTCTTAAAGCTGTTAACAGTTTGGTACCATTGTGGGGAGTCGCTTGTACTTGCGAGAATCCGGCCTATCCCGATATGTAGTTCTTAGTTTGATAATATTTTATGGATTTAGTTTTTTTATTTCCTTGAATAACATTTATAAGACATATTTTTTTCTCTCTCGCTATTCTTAACTGTCACGGTTTGTTGGCATTGCAATTTATGTTAAGTGTCATCGTTTTTTGTGTTTCAGTTAATGACTATCACTTTTAATTATGTGAATGCTATTTTAGGTTAAGTCTGCTACTCAATTTAAGCTTGGGGTGGTGGACAAAACACCTAGAAGCTGTGCATACATGTTCATGGTGTTGCGGTTGTGGGTCAACATTGAAGATTATCGTGTTATGATTACATCTCAAAGGCTTACTTTACACATGAGCGGGTTACTATTTACAGTGGGGTGGTGCACCTTATTGGTTATCGCTTTGATTGAGACCTTCCGGATTATGTGCAGCCCAACTACAAGCCTCACATGCCAACCCAGTAGGCCTAAAAGAAGCGCTCATCTACAATTGGAGAATTTTCTCCCCGACAGCGAGAACAATGTTCATGGTGTAAAAATGCGGGCACAATAAGAAACCTTATATGGATCCTATTCCAGCCCGTAGTTCTTAAACTCAAAATGTCATATCACTTTCATTTCATTCGTCCAATGAGAGTTGTGAGAATTGTAGTTTGTTCCTGCACTTTTAAATTGACATGGTTTACTAGCAATGTAATTTTACATTATTTGCCATGATTTATTGGCATCCGAGATTATGTTATTTTATCATTCAAACTCAAGTTCATTGAATAATATGTAGTAGTTGTTTCAGAACTAGCAGACATCATCTTCGAAATTAATGTTTTTTTACTGTCTCCTTACTGACTGTATCTTTTGTACGTATTTACTGCCTACATCAAAATCCATCTAACATGCCTACTTTGCTCACACAGTGCTCGTCTTGCTTCTTACCTTATTCACAAGTCTGCAACTAAAGTTTTCTAATGAATATGCATGTGTAGCAGTTATTTGCACGAAAAGTTTTGTGTTTCGGTGACCGCATTTAACAACAACACATTCATATTTACTTCAAGTGTCTTGTATCTAAAATTTAGTTCACCAATATATCAAACTCCATTGTTACTTTATAAGCTTTAACATATAGTTGTAACTGACTTGTGTACTTACTTTAGTTGTATTCATTTAATGTCTACACTTGTTTTATTAATGACCGAGTATTGACTACTTATGGACTTTATTCCATAATTATATCAGAGTTTATAGTGATTACATGATGAAATAAAAAGTAACAATGAACATTCATTTCTTTTGAAATGAAAAAGAGGATATAATACATTGTCATATTTCAAAATCAAATGTAACTAATATGTAATCACACTACTTAATGACCAAAAGTTTTACATAGACTTTTCTTTCCAATAATTTAACTGTTACATTGCATCTTAGACCACATACTATTTTGTATTACAGACTGTCTTCATCCACCTGCTTCCTTCGGTATGCATACATCAATAGCTTTATTGCTTTTTTCGTGTACTTATTCAAGTCTTCTTTCAAAACTTCACTTACTTTTTTATCCAGCATTAGAAGCTCAACGAACTTTATGACAAATGTACCACAATTTCCCTGCAAAATCATGTGTGTTATAATATAAAATGTAGACATACATAACAAATAGGATTTGTGATTAAATTAATATTAAATATCAGCCCAATTACATGCATGGCTACATAGCTTCCATCTTCTTTACCAATTTGATGTTTTCTATTGCTCTTGTGAAATCATGGTGCCTTGATATAAAATTCATCTTCTATATCAGCCTTCTCTGCAACTACGTTTTATTAAGAAGAAAAAATTGATCACCAAGAATGCAATTAGAGCTCAAAAGTATAGAAGTTTGAAAGAAAACTTGCAGCTCCAATTTTGAAGCTGCACTTTGGCCAAAAATGTCAATCATCTTCGTAATCCAATACCAATTCCTAGAAAAGTTAGCCCTCATCTTTATTTTATTAATAAAATATATTTTAAGTATAAACTTTTTATAATTCAATAGAATCAGCCAATTCATTTACTTCAGTCAGATCTTCATAAATTTCAGCATCATCAATCAATCCAACTACTTCAGTCGGATCTTCATAAATTTCAGTATAAGTAGCCGGTTCAGCCAATTTCAATGTTACTAAATGGGCTCATTATATTTGTTCTTTCAATAGGAATATTCATTCCTTCAGTTTAATTATCTCCTACAAACTATTTACTGTCAATTTTTTCACATTCTAAGTATTACTACTATACATTTGTTCTTTAATAATTGCAACAATCGATTTTTCACCTTTGCTGATGCACAAATTTAGAAATTGACGTCTTTAATTCTCTATTAGTAAACAAATAACTAGGAAATTCGAATTTTGAAAATTTGCGATGACGCGAATTTAACAATATTTTAATAGAACATTATTGATACATTAATAAATAAAACATACACAAGGTAGAACATGTGAATAGTGTTGAATTCAATAGTATTTTGCTACTCAATGCATAAAAAATTAACCATTTGGATATAAAAAAAACTCTATTTTTCAAAGATTATTTACTTTGCAAACTTTTTTCAAAGATTAAAAAACCACAAACTTCAAACTTCCATGTACCAAAATGTAAAAGAATTATTCTTGCTTGGTGTACACCCTTTTAGGTACACCATTTGCACTCCCTCTCACTAATTGTCATATTTATTATGAATTGCGAACCCGAAAATATGAGACGTACAAATGATGTGCATAATAGGGTGTACCAATATAAAATTTCAATGTAAAATAGGGGCATGCGCAACACAGTACACTTTATTTTTGGCTATAAAGTTCTACCATTTCGAAGAAAAATTATCTAGCATAAGTCACAAGTGTGTGACATCCACTTTTCAACGATATTCTGAAATAGTGAAAATCAACTCAGACTTGAGTACTGGAATTCATTTTTAAAATTTAACTACATCATAACATGAAATAAGCCGACTTTAGGTGAATTCCACGATTCTTGAAATTTTCTTTGAATTGAACCCAACTTTTGGTTATATATAGACCACAGATATTGTCTAGCATAGAAAACCACTTCTTAACCATGAATTTAACCTTGATTTGAGTAAACTTACGCGGTCTTTGAAAATGATAGATGTCCAAAATGATTTATTGTGTATTTGACTTCATCAACTCCGTGCATCTTTTTCGATTTGGTCTTCCTTCTCCTTATTGAAAAGTGTGCGTGGAGAACATATGTGAGAGACTTCAGCTACGAACTCCGTAAGAAAATAAAGTTGTCTTGAAGCATTAATACAATTTGCCTTTAGACTTTAGTAATCCTTCTAGAGGTAATAAAGAAAATGTTGATTATTCTAAATTAAAAGAAAATAGAATTTTTTTAGTGTTTATATTCTTGGTTATTCTTCATTATTATTATTATATTATACACTTCAGTTGCACTTATTTTGTTAAATGGCGGTCGTAAAGAACAACACCTACATGAACATATCAGTCACTTAGAGAATAGAGTGGATTGCTAGGTCATACTAAACTGTTAACAGTGGATAAATAAATGGTTTAGTCGGGCAAACCTTGCTAATTTAAGTATTTAACCAGGTTTCTCAACCTTTTAACTCAAGATAGAACGTTGCACGAATGGACATGGAGCAAAGGAGCCACATCATTCATTATAACCATAGAATTATATGTATTGTCACAAAGAACTTACAAGTAATGAACGATAATTCACAGAGTACTATGAGACCATAATAAAATGGTAAGAAAGAGAGTGAGAGAGAGAGCTCTATCTAATAGCCTCCTTCTTTGTTGTCCCTTCGTGTGTGCTCTCCTCTATGTGTGTTCACTGCGGTTTTGTGTTGTGTGCGTTCAGATGGTTAGGCTAGTCTGAGTTATTTTTTCCATTTCGGTCCTTTGGTGGTGCTTTATGTGGAATATGGTCTGAGCTGGAGAATGAAATCCTTACAGTGGTATTATTAGAGTCGAATCTTAATGTCGTACACACCTTCGCTCGCCGCCTGAGAGATCCTCCACCACCATCCGCTGCAACGGACCTCCACATCGAGGTAAGTCAAGATACCCATCTCGGGTTCTCGCTCGTGTAAATTAGCGATAAACACCCTAGGTTACGGGATGCTCCAAATCCGTGTGAATCTATTGTTATTCTTAACTTACTCCCTTCCTCGCTTTGCTTACGTCACCGACCTATTTGGTTTGGCCGTCAATTGTGAGTGAAGAATCCCACATACGTCTATTTTGCCCCTCTACTTGAATCAGTAATTGCATGTGTGAATCTGTACCTGCACGTTCTCAATCTCTGTTTTCTAGGTTCCGCATCTGTTGGGTTAAGGGTGTCTATCTAGTTCCTTTTTATTTATTGTTTTGTATGCCTGGTGATTCGGGTGTTTTACTGGTACACCTTAAACCCTAGTTCCTAGATTTTGTGGGCTCGTGTGATCATCTTTGTGTGGTTCTACTCTTTTCTGTTCTCTTGGTATGTCTCCCCTCCATATTTGCTACCATGACTGTGAATCAGTATGGTATGCTCCCTTTTAATGAAAAATGATTTTGATATTTGGAAAGGAAAGATAACGTGTGTATTAATCCAGCAAAAGGTTTGATTTTAGGGTTGTGAGTGAAATTTAATTGGATTCTGATGATAGGGCTAGGAAAACTGAAATGAATGAAACTGCTTTATCTACTATTACTTGAATCCATATGTCTTTGTGCTTAGAAAGATAGGTATAGTATGTTGATTCTTCCAAAGAGTTGTGAGAATCTTTATACAGATACTTCTTTGCCTCGTAAACTGTTTTTGCTTGAAAAGTTCATTCGGTTTAGGCTTGACCTAACCAAAGACGTTGATGAAAACTCTGATGTGTTTAACAAATTGATTCTGAATATTAAACAAGTTGGTGATAAGCACATTGATGATTATACTCCTATATATTGTATTGCTTAATGTTATTCTCGATTCTTATAATGATGTCAAATCTGCTATTAAACATAGTAGGGATGATACTAATCTTGATATTGTTGTGAATGGCTTGAGAAATAAGGATTGGAACTTAAACATGCTATCTAGGAGTAGTAATATTCAATCCAATTATTCATGTGAGGCTATGTTTGGGAGAGATAGATCCAAAAGTACATTCAAACACTGTTGGAGATATTTTATTGTGAATCAAGTTGGTCATAGATTAGCTTTATATTTAATCCTTGTATTTAAATAGTGCATAAATTAGATAGAAATCAGGCCAAGTGTTAGGCCCATTTAAACAGGCCAAAAGCCTGTTTCGCCTAACCTAAACCTCGCCTATAAAAAGGGAGCCGAGGTTTAGGAAAAGGTTGAACGTCGTACTTATTATTCATAGCCTTACGCTTATATCATTCTGATGTACGTTCCACGGTTTATCAAAGAAGGTTTTACGGTGATTCATTCTGTGTTCATCTTTACGTTTAATCTTCCTTGTTAGATCGATTATTCATTGTTGTTACAGAAACAGGGACTAACAATTGGTATCAGAGCCGATCGAGAACGATCAGAAGAACTCCTGCAGAATACTCTGTTTTTGTTAACGTAGTTCATTCTGTCGATTTTTTGCTCTGTAATTCTGTTTCTTGTTCAAAAGTTGTAAAAGTTACACCTTTGGAATCGCCTTTTCAAAGCGATCAAAGGGTATACTTCAGTTTGTGTTTTACGCAATTTTTGATTTCGAGATATCTCGAGCTAGGCATCTCGACATCCTATATCTTCACAGGTTCTGCTACGTTTTTCGAGCTGAAAACTTTACCAGAAGATCTCGACATTCAACTCTACAGGAAACTATCTTCAGATTTTGATTATCTGATTTTTACAGGTTGAAAGATTTCGACATTGAGGATTTCGACATCTTGGATTTCGAAATCTTGATTTCGAGAAAAGGTTTCGACATCTGATCTCGACATTTGACTCATCAGATTAAGATTTCGAGATATTAACTTTTCGACATTTCAAATCTCGAGATCAGCATCTCGAAATTTGAAATCTCGAGATCCCAAATCTCGAGATCCTTAATCTCGAGCCCAAATCTCGATACCGGGCCTCCTTTATCGAAATCTGAGATTTCGATATTCAGATCTCGACATCTGATTTTTCAAGATTCTGCCTCTGAAAATCTTTTGATCAATTTTCTCGAACGGTCAGTTTAGTACAGCAATGGGTTCAGAATACAATGCACAAGGGAACAGCAGTACCCCTCCTAGCCTCAGGAAGGGAGAATATCAAATGTGGAGGAACAGATTTTTAAACTTCCTCGAGCACAAAGAGAACTCTTCTGCAATGCTTGAATCCTTACTTGAAGGACCAGCTGAACTTTTAATTTCAGTTGGTGGAGATCCAGAGAACAATCCTCCTATTTTTCCAGAAATAAGGAGAAAAGTGTCATCTGAATACACAGAAGCCGACAAGCTCAGACTTCGTGGTGATCTTATGGCTAAAACATATCTCCTTCAAGCAATACCGAACGAGGTTTATGTTCTCATAGATAGCATGCAGACAGCTAAGGAGATGTGGGATGAAATAGAGAAGCTGCTACAAGGCACAAGCATCAGCCTCAAAACAAAGAAGACTACAATTCTCATCGCTTATGACTCCTTCAAAGCAGGACCAGGAGAACCATTGAATGAGACTTACAATAGACTTGTTCAACTGGTAAATGAACTCAGAAAAATCAAAGTATTCAGGTCCAATCTGGAACTAAATATTAGATTCTTATCCAGCCTGCATCCTGCTTGGGAAAAGACAGTGAAGGATGTCAGATCACGGATAGATCTGGACGAAATTGACCTCTGCACACTCTATGAACATCTGAAGCAATTCGTCAACGAGGTTGCATGCGCTGAGGATCATCACACCACAAACCCCTTAGCTCTTGTAATGGATGCTCAGCCTAGAAGGACAACCACTTCACTAAAGAAGAAAAAGAAGAAGGTGGTGGTTGAATCAGATGATGATGAGAGTGACGATGACAAATCTGATCTAGAGGCTGACCTAGCAGACTTACAGAAGAAGATGGCAATGCTGGCCAAAAGATTTGCGAAGAAGAACACTTCCTCCAACAAACTGAGAACTTCCTCCTCAAACTACAAGCAGAAGAACCATGATCAAGGATCTTCTAGGAAGGCATCATCGGCAGAAGAAGCTCCTAAATGCTATAATTGCGGCAAGCCTGGACATGTGATCAAAGACTGCCACCTCCCAAAAAGGAAAGACGCTAACTTCTACAAGCAGAAGATGCTGTGGAATAAGCAGAAAATGCTAATGGTGCAAAAAGAAGAAGAAACCTCTGCCATGATTGCTGAAAATGAGAACTGGGCAGAAGATTCTTCTGAGGAGGAGGAAGAGGAAGACAACTATGCTCTTATGGCACGAGTGGAGGGAGATGAAATAAAGGGTGATGCTGCGATCCCCGAAGGCAACTGCTCAACAAGCTCTGTAAGTACCGCTCATACTTCTTTAAATAATCAAATGCAGTCCTTACTTGAAAAGGACAATCAAATCAAAGAACTAAAGGAGAGACTAGACAATAATCATAGAGTTCTGAAACAGAATCTAGACCAAAAGTCTTCCTTAAGTATTCAACTTGAAATCGCAAAAGATCAAGTCAAAAAGGTGTCTTCAGATTTTGATAGCTTTGAACTTAAGATAGCTGAATTAACTAAGAAATTTGAAGACAGTGAACGGGAAAAAAGCACAGCTAAGGCTGAATGCGATTTTTTGCATAACAAAAGAAGAACACTTTTAAATAAAGTAAAAGAACTAGAAGATCTAGCTGCTAGAAGAGGTCAATCTGAACAAACTGTTTTTCTACTTAACAACAAACAAAAGGATGACCGATTCTACAATGCTAAAACAGGACTGGGCATAACTAACCCACGTAATCTTAAGAAAGTTAATTGCCTTCAAATCTATAACAAAGATTACATGGGACTAGGGTTTGGTGAGAAAATGTATTTTCGAAGTGATGAAGAATATGCTGAAGCAGAAGAAGAAAAGAGAAAGAAACCAAAACCTGCGATTTCTTGTGATTATCCCTCTGTAAATGAAAAACAACTTTCAAAAGAAAAACCTACTTCCTGCTTTAGTGAATGCCTAGACCCTTATGCCAAAGATATTCCTCACATTGGACATCCTCTAGACCCTCCCCCGAGAGTAGGTATTGCTAAAACTGGTGAGGAACCATGTATTTTTCCAATGGCTCAAAAGCTCAAAAACCTACAGAAAACTCTTGATAACGAAAGAGAGAGATTTGAAACTGAAAAGAAAGGTTTTGAGCGCAACTGGCAGGAACTTCTTCAAAAATTTAATGATTTGAGTGAGCAGTTTCATGCTAAATCAGACTCTTCTACGAACAAGCCTGACAGCTCACACACCTCACATGAGAAAAACAATGCTTTTAAAGGTTCGTCCACTCATCTCTCTTCTCCTTTGTTTACAGGGAATGAAGTGAATAAGGAAGGAGAAGAGAAGAATGAGTGGAGGAAAAAGAGGAAGGAAATCGCAGAAGGCAAAAAGAAAGTTTTTGAGAAAAGTGCCAGCCCTAGATCTAGTTCAATATTTTACTCAAAAGTTAATTGTAATTCTGTCTCTACAAAGCAAACTTCTAACAATTCAGTCTTGAGTCCCAAGCTGAATATTTCTGAGACATCTTCTAGACAAAGTTCTATTTATAATACAAGTGTTGCTTATGGTTATTCTGTTCCAGATCCCCATAATTATGAATGTGATATGAATGTTGTTAAATCTAAGCCTTCCGAAAGCTTAAACCTGAAAAGGAAACCAAGAAAGAAACTTCTAAGGGAACGTTTTGTATTCCAGATATGAAATACGCCCTTAGAGTTCATTCTAGGAAACATATCAATCGGCTTTCTAAGGAGGAGATTTTCAAAACCAAACTCAAAAAACAACCGTTCAATCACAAAGCTCCTGTCTACTCTCCACCTGAACCTAAACCGAAAAGATGGGTCCCCAAGATAAGACCCGTCAAAACTGAAACTGAAAAGTGGGTCCCCAAGATGAGACCTACCAAACCTGAATCGAATAGGTGGGTCCACAAACGAAGACCCATCCAAACTAAAACTGAAAGGTGGGTTCCCAATCGTAGACCCATCATAACTAAAACTGATAGGTGGGGTCCAAATCAAGGACCCATCAGAACTGCAACTGAAAGGTGGGTCCCCAAACTTAGACCCACAAGGACTAAAATGGAAAGGTGGGTTCACAACATCAGACCCACCAAAATGGAAAGTGGTAGGTGGACTCCAAAAACCAGACACACTGCAAAAGCAGATCTGGCAATTGGAAAGCCCATCGAAGATAGATCTTTCGTTGAAAGAGCAGCTGACCTTGGATCACTGCTCAAAGCAAGTTTTAAAAAGGTGTTTCTTTATAATAAGGAAGGACCCACTCCAAGTTGGGTACCTGATCTTATTTGATTGTTTTGCAGGACGGTCATGTGTGGCACTTAGACTCAGGATGCTCAACCCACATGACCGGAATAAAGCACCTTTTGAGCAACTACACCAACTGCTACGGAGGCAATGTCAGATTCGGGAATGACGCCTCATCTCCTATCCTTGGGTATGGGGACGTCGTCTGTGCCAGTGTCACAATAAAAGATGTTTCATTCGTCAAAGGGCTCAAACACAACTTACTGAGCATTGGACAATTCTGTGACAGCGGGATGGAAGTGAGGTTCTTTGCAAAACAATGCTGTGTTCTTGACAGCACAGGGAATACATTATTGACGTGTTACAGAACATCAAATCTGTACACTATTGATCTGAAAAGCGTCCAATCCACCACTTCCATCTGTCTGTTGTCCAAAGTTTCAACTGAACAAAACAACCTATGGCACAGACGTCTCTCCCATCTGAACTTCAAACATCTATCAACCTTGTCCTCCAAGAAACTTGTCAAGGGGCTTCCTCTGCTAAAGTCTTCCGCTGAAAATCATTGTAGTGCCTGCAAAATGGGCAAAATGACGCGAAGCTCCCACAAGTCAAAAACTGAACCTTCATCTACTCATCAGTTGCAGCTAATACACATGGATCTGTGTGGACCTATGAGAGTACAAAGCATCAATGGTCGCAAATACACTCTGGTGATCGTTGATGACTTCTCTAGGTATACATGGACGAAATTTCTCCGATCAAAAGACGAAGCTGCAGAAAACATTATGACCTTTATCAGAACGATCCAGAAACTGCTACAGCACAGTGTTCGAATTGTCAGAACTGACAATGGTACCGAGTTCAAAAATCAGACTCTCACTGAGTTCTATGAATCACTCGGTATCACTCAGCAATTTGCAGCAGCTAAAACTCCCCAGCAGAACGGAGTTGTTGAGAGAAAGAACAGAACCCTTGTTGAAGCAGCACGCACCATGTTAATCCAATCAAGACTGCCTCACTTCATGTGGGCAGAGGCAATCAATACCGCGTGCTTCACTCAGAACAGCACCTTCATCCACAAGCGCTTCGACAAGACTCCATATGAGATTCTATTCAACAAAACTCCTGATATTTCTTTCCTCAAGGTTTTTGGCTGCAAGTGCTTCATACTCAATGATCGAACAGAGAGAAGTAAGCTGGATCCCAAAGCCATAGAAGACGTGTTCATTGGCTACTCACTGCAATCCAAAGCTTACGGAGTCTATCTCAGAGACAAGCGGACTGTCATCGAGAGTGTAAATGTTCCATTCTATGAAATGGCAGACTTTGCTATTGAACATCTCCAGACCGATCCATCCACTGCTGTACCAGTAGCTTCTGATAAAGCTGAACCAAACACCGAACACGACGATGTGATTCTCGACTCTCTCTTCAGAAACTTTTACGAGAACTCACAATCTCCACCTCCTGCATACACTCCAGAGTCAACATCAACTCCAACAGCAGAGATTCCGCTCCTCACAGGACCAGATGACGTACCATCCACACCCTCAACCCCTCAAACCAATCCCAGAGGTGTGGATGATCACGGCTTTGCCATAAGTCCGGAATCATCTCCACTACACACCACAGCTGCCCCAGAGCCTTCAAATTCATATCAGGACTCAGATCAACCAATAATCACTCCAACTCCTCTAGCTCATGAGAGGAAGTGGACAAAAGCACACCCTGTTGAACAAATAATAGGTGATCCAAGTCAAGGTGTGCGAACGAGATCAGCAACAACAAATGAATGTCACTATGCATGCTTCCTAAGCAAGAATGAACCATCCAAAGTCTCAGAGGCACTTGCTGATCCAGATTGGGTGATTGCCATGCAAGATGAGCTCAATCAATTTGACAGACTAGATGTATGGACACTCGTGCCTAAACCCCCTCAGAAAACCATCATTGGCACAAAATGGGTGTTCAAGAACAAGAAGGACGAAGAAGGCATAGTGATAAGGAACAAGGCACGACTGGTCGCTAAAGGATATAATCAGCAAGAGGGCATAGACTATGATGAAACATTTTCACCCGTAGCAAGAATTGAAGCAATCCGCCTTTTTCTTGCGTACGCGGCCCACAAGAACTTTACTGTCTTTCAAATGGATGTCAAGACTGCCTTTCTAAATGGAGTCTTGGAAGAAGAAGTCTATGTCGCTCAACCCGAAGGATTCGTAGATCCCAGATATCCCGACCATGTGTACAAGCTAAAGAAAGCTCTGTATGGGTTAAAACAGGCACCAAGAGCTTGGTATGATGCATTAACCGAATTTCTGATTGACTCAGGTTTCTCAAAAGGGAAGATTGATACCACACTTTTCATCAAGCGACAGAAGTCTGACATCATCCTGATTCAAATCTATGTTGATGACATTATCTTCGCCTCCTCAAATCCACGCCTGTGCAAACACTTTGAGAAACTGATGAAAACCAAGTTCGAGATGAGCATGATGGGAGAACTGAATTTCTTCCTAGGCCTGCAAGTAAGACAGCTCTCTGATGGCATTTTCATCAATCAGTCAAAGTATATTCTGGAAATGCTTAAGAGATTCAACATTGATAGCAAATCTTCCATGACGACCCCCATGTCCCCAAACAACAAACTGGACTCAGACCCCTCCGGGAAGCCAGTTGATGCTACAAATTACAGGGCCATCATTGGATCTTTGCTATATCTCACATCAAGCAGGCCTGACATTGTCTTCTCCACATGCTTATGTACACGCTTTCAGGCAAATCCGAAGGAATCCCATCTGACCGTTGTTCGAAGAATTCTGAGATACCTCAAAGGCACTGTGAATCTAGGCCTTTGGTATCCCAAGCACTCAGGTTTTGACCTAGTCGGATATTCGGATGCTGACTTTGCTGGTTGCCGGATGGACCGCAAAAGTACATCGGGAGCTGTCCAATTCTTGGGCGATAAGTTAGTCTGCTGGTCTTCCAAAAAACAGAACTGTGTGTCGACATCTACGGCCGAGGCAGAATACGTCGCGGCTGCTAGCTGTTGTTCACAAATATTATGGATGAAGACCCAGCTAAAGGACTACGGTTACACACTCCGCCATATCCCGATCTACAGTGACTCTCAAAGCGCCATAGCCATCACCAGCAACCCAGTTCATCACTCCCGCACCAAACACATCGACCTGCGCTATCATTTCATCAAGGATCATGTGGAAAAAGGAGACATTGACATGTATTTTGTAAGCTCAGAGCTTCAACTGGCTGACTTGTTCACTAAGGCATTGGATGAAAAACGATTCCAGTTCCTAGTCTCCAAGTTGGGCATGTTGAACCTCGAGCCAGTTTAATTATGTCTCCACTGATCTAAAAAGTGTGTGTGGGACTTGTAAAAAGTGTGTGTGTGTGGGTTTTGTAAATAGTGTGTGTGCGTTGCATGTGTTGAGGGGGAGAAAACCAGAAAAATAACAAAAAATAGTGTGTGTGCGTTGCATGTGTTGCGTGAGTGAAAAATCAAAAAGAACAAAAAAATAGTGTGTGTGCGTTGCATTTGTACATATTGTTCGTTGCATTTTTTTTGAGGGGGAGAGAATTTTCACTAATTAATGGGGAGCTCTCTATTTTTTACTGGTTTGGGCCTCGAAAATCTTTTAAAAGAGCACTGTGTGCCAGCCCAATATTTCGGGCTAAACTGTTAAAGAGGAGGTCCAAAGTCTTTATGGGCTACGCCCTAGAATTAATGTAGATCTTCTCGTAGATCTATGGTTTGGGCTTCGAAAATCTTTTAAAAGAGCACTGTGTGCGTAGCCCTCTAAGACCACGTTTACGTCTTCAAAGGTAGGGTGACCAGTTACGGGGGTTGTAACTGTTGACACAGCATCAGTGAAGATTGCTGATGTGTGGCCTGCATTTAATGATGGAATCATTATAGGCGTAGCAGGGCTTCCAACCGTCATAGCTTGCGCTCTGGTTGTTGTGTTCAGGGTGAGTGCACCTGTATGTGCTGTGAATAGTGTAGGTGTCCTAGAAAAAGAAGAAAATGTGGGAAATGTGACACCTAGACTCGATGTGAGTGAAGAAGGGGTTTTGACCTTGGGAGATAGGTCAATTGTATGCTCAACTGATTCAGAAGGAACCAGCGAGGGGGTTGAATCCCGTTCTTTTGAAACAATAACCTTTTGAGAGGCAATTGAGTGGCTGGGAGAGGGCTGTGCATGCGCAGTTGAGCCAGATGCTGCGACTTCTACTCGGGAACCGAAAAGATCGGCTCCTGTGCTTAGGGATTCAGCTCGGCTTATCTGGATAAAGGAGTCGCAGCCAGCAAAGATGTGCTCGTCTGCCTTATCAAACAGACTCTTAGTCGCTCGAGGCTGGGGTCTGGCCTTAGCAACCTTGTCATTTTTGACTTTAGCTCTTGTCTCTCGGATGACAACTTCTTCCTGGTTGATTGATGTCTTGATGGAGTGAGCTGCCTCGTCGTAATCATCCTTTGAGCAATTTGTCTCGCTCGGATCAGCTCTTGGTTTAGCTGTTTCTTTAATAGTGAAGACTTGAGGTCTGCGAGCTATGATTGGTGCTGCGTCTTCAGCAGTGATTCTTCTCTTCTTTGGAGATTCGACGGGCAGCTTCCCTTTTCTAATTAGTGCATATGTGAGCTCCACATCATCACTATCATTGTCATCATCCGAGTCTGATTTGTCACTCTCCGTGCCCACGCTCTCGGAGGCCTTGTCGTCAGTGTTTGTTTGGGCTCCACTAGACGATTCACTGGTCGTTTCCTCAGCGTCTTCCTCGGTGCCCTCAGCCGCCTGACTCGTCTCTAGAGAGTCGTCAAACTTCCCTTCATTGGGCAAACCGGCCACTGGTTTCTGTGGCTTTTGGGCTCTCTTAATACCCTTACCAACACTCGGCTTTGTCCCTTGGGTAGGTCTAGCTGGGTTTTGCTGAACCATAGGGACGGTCTTCTCGGTGGCTTCTTTGTATTGTTGGACTGCTGGATTTGAAGATTTTACCAGCTGTAGCAGAAATCCAGGTATCTTCAGACCATAGGAAGGATTCTTGTCTGCTTTGAAGTACTGTAGCTTCGGTGCTGTGAAGTGTGGATCGGAGCTGCGTTTTGGGATTGTTGAATGCTCTGCCATGAGGTCGTTGATGATCAACCCAAGCCACCTAGCGTACGGAATGGTACCTGGCCTATTCTTTTCTTTGGCCTTGACCAGGTCCATTAGCTCTGAGAAGAAGAGCTGTGCCATGTCGTAGTTCTTGTTGAAGGCAATGCCATGGAAGATGAGCAGGATCTGCTTGTTGCATTTGTCGAATCCGGCATGCTTCGGCGACAGGCACTTGTTCACCAGCCCGAAAAGATTTTTCCACAGGTGACGGAGATATGCACCGTTGAAATTTGACAGTTGTGGCAGTAGTGATGTGTAGCCAAGGGATGCCACGTCTTTGAGCAGATCGGGGATGGTTGGCAGTGCATCATACGTCTTTGGCAGTGCATTATTGAAGACAAAAATAAAAGCGTAACTTATTATTTGAGCAAACTTTTTTTTGTTGGAAAGCTAACGAGAAGATCTACATTAATTCTAGGGCTACGCCCCAGAACCCATTCTCACGCGCCCTCACTCGCAGTCTTTGAGGGTCAAAACGTTAGTTTTCCGACAAACATTCTAAATCACCGATGTCCAGGTCAAAACTTAGGCTAATCTGTTCATATTCTTTCATTGTCAACCCTGAGGTCAAAACTTTTCTAAACTTCATTGTAAAGGTCTGAAAATCGTAGATAATTCAATCAACCTCGCGTCAACGGTCATCTTACAACAATCAACAATCAACTGCTGAAGCCTCTCCTGACTCGTCAACATTATGTGATCATCAATATGCTGAAATTCTACATGATGAGGTCAGGGAAACCGTCATGTGTGGTACTTGTTCAGATTGCTCCACACACATGGCGGGTATGACAAGCTGTGAGCAATCAAACCTTGCACATTCTGAGGGGGAGTTTCAGTTAATTCCTCCTGGCGCCTTACACCGACAAAGCAAGGAATCTCTCAAAGGATGCAACATTTTAGGGGGAGTGTTCAATGTTATCCTTCCCGGTGCCTAACAATGACAAAGCATACCGAGTACTCCAGTTGAGGGGGAGTACAGAGAGATAATGAAGAAAGTAATGAGAGAACATGTCCCTATGGCTTAGTAAACCCAACTAAGCCTACCCAAGGGACAAAGCCGAGCGTAAGTGCGTAAGTGAGCGAGTGAGTGAGTGAACATTATGAGCATTAGGAAGCAGAAGGCTCAAGTGAGAAGAAAAACTATTATCAATGATGAGTCTGCTACCTCAATTGCCTGTTATGAATTGAACATTTTCTCCTAGCCACTAAAATACTCTGGACTATCCCCATAGATTCAGGACTGAATTTATTCAGATCCCGGGTAGAAGTCGCTGCATTTTGTCCAAACGGCGCATGCACAACCCTACCCTAGACCACTCACTTGTCTCCCAACAGACAGGTGTTTAATCATAGTTCACGGGGAACCGCATCTCTCATTACTGTCTCCTTTCGAGGCAAGTAATACTGACTACAGTGGCCTCAGCCCCATGCCACTGAATTTTCATTGATCACGTCGTGTCTAGTTACTCACTTCCCAAATGTTTTTTGAAATTTTCTAGGACACAGACACATTTTAGAGTCAGTTGCTAGTCTTCAAGACTTGCGAGAACTTCCATAGGGCTCATCTATTACAGATGTAGACCAATAATTGGAAGGAAGTCCTGCTGTTGCAACATAAGAATTACCAACATTTTCAGGCCATTGCTTTAGAGTTTATCTCTATAGTGATGATAACGGGCGTCTTCACGACCCCGGGGGGCTACGTTATCTTTTTTAGATTCTGCTTGTTTTTCATGTTTTTATTTCCGCAGAATAAAAGAATAAAAGCATGACGTCCCGATTCATCGAATCGTCATGAGGGGGAGAGTATTCCACATGCTGTTAACATTGGACAAATCATTCTGGGACACTTCACTCCTCCATCACAAAATTCAACACCCTCTCTTCTATCTCCGCAACTCAAATCAAATGGTCAGCTACACTCACAAATCAACCATCATTATGTTCCGTTGTGCCACCGACAAGTTCTCCTCAAATGCATTCATTCCAAATAGTCAAAAAGACTACATTGTGGAGGAGACAGAGGTCAAATACTCCTGTCCTGAAGATGAATTCCATGGGCGTCTCCTATTCTCCAAAGAATATTCATTCTAGAGGCGTCACCGGACTTCATCCAAGCTGATCAAGAGCAACTTCTGGAAGGCAAGGACTACATGCAAGATACTGAAGGTCCCTCAACCCCCGGCATCAAAGATCAAATTGTCAAGAAGACATCAAAGGGGAGATTGCAAGGATTTCTTCGGATAGCCTTCCTCAGAAGTCAAGTTCAAAGACAAAGGAAGCTCAATAACAACAAAGACAAAGATATCTGCGCTGCAATGCTGATTTAACACGATTGATCACCAAGGGGGAGATTGTTGGGAATATTTATGGTGTTCAATCTAGTTAGTTATCTTTGTATTTGTGTAGTTATTAATTAAACGTGTAATACGGGCCACAAATGTGTATAAGCCCGTGGGCTTCCTTGTAACCCGTAAGTTAGCCAACTTCTCCTATAAAAGGAGGCTAACTTACGGGAACCCTAACAATCGAGAGAGGCTGAGACGCAGAGGCGTAGAGATAGAGAGAAATTAGTTTGCCGCTGCTCTCCTTCTCCAGGGAGAGCAGCGGACAGTATTCATACGGTATATCAGATTCGCGTTCAATCTTGTCGATTTCTTTCTATCTCTACGCCTCTGCGTCTCAGCCTCTCTCGATTGTTAGGGTTCCCGTAAGTTAGCCTCCTTTTATAGGAGAAGTTGGCTAACTTACGGGTTACAAGGAAGCCCACGGGCTGATACACATTTGTGGCCCGTATTACACGTTTAATTAATAACTACACAAATACAAAGATAACTAACTAGATTGAACACCATAAAATATTCCCAACAAACACCATAAGCAAAATGCTCAAGCTGAGAATAGTAACAAAATGGCAAGAAGAGACATAAGTCTAGAAATCGTGTTTTCTACAATAGTTGTAACCCTTGATACTTTATTCATAACTCCTCTAATTCGAAGAAGGCTAGGCAGGCTAGTGTAGCTGTTGAGAGAGATGATCATGGTGAGGTTTTGATCGTTTGTAATCATGTTAATTATGTGATAAATTCCTTCTCTGAGCATGAATGGTTAATTGATTCTGGTTACGCCTATCATATCATATGATAGGTGCAATGTGATATGAACATTGTGATATTGGTTATGCTTTCTTGGCTGACATGTGAGATGCAATGTTCATGGTGTAGGTGATATTTGTCTGATATTTTCTTGCGGCACTATGTTTACCATTAAGAAAGTGAGATTGTCTTTAATTTGTGCCATAACTTATTATTTGTTGTTTCTTTGGAGAGTAGTGGATTAGAGGGAAATTGGGGGATTGGTTGTATGAAGATTCTGAAAAGATCTTTTATGTTGTTCAAAGCTGGAAAGCTGAAAACACCTTTTACTGGTTTTCTAAATGTTGTATGTGATATAAGACGTTATTGTGGCATAATAGGTTAGGACATATGAGCGAGAAAGATTTATATATCATGCATGAGTGTGGTTATTTTGGTAAGGACTCTATGACCCACGTTCCTTTCTGTGAATCATGTGTGCTTGGTAAACAACATAGAGTAAAGTTTATCATATCCTCTTATCATGATGCATCCAAATGCTCTTTTGTGCTTGAGTATGTGCCTGCTAAAGTGTGGGGGCCTTTTAGTGTCCCTACATGGGGTAAAAAGTATTTTTGTCCTTGATTTTTGATTTCTCTATGAAAGTTTTGGTCTGATGGTTTTATGAAGTTTAACGTATGAAAATTGTTAGTTGAAAACCAAACAAGAAAGAAAGTGAGAATCATTATTTAGAACTGACAATGTCCTTGACTTCTCTAATAGGAAGCTTGATCAACTGTGTGCTAACTATGGAATTAGGAGACATAAGCTCATGCCTTACACCCTTCAATAGATATGGGTGGCTGGAAGGATGAATATGATCCTTCTAGACAAGGTTTATTAGGAGCATGTTATCTACCTCAATTCTACCTAAGAAGTTTTGGGTGAAGCAATAAATACTAGCTACTACCTACTGGCTTAGTGAATAGATCACCCCATGTTCCCATAGGAGGAAAATGCCTAGAAGTGATTTTCACTCGAAAACCACTTGACCTGTCCAACTTTAGAGTTAGGGTGTGATGCCTATATGCATCAGAAAGTTGATAAGTTCGATCTAGGTCTAAGAATTGTATTTTCTTGGGTTATCCTAATGGGATAAAAGGCTATAGGATATGGGGGTTGGTTTTAAAGTTGTGATCAGTAGTAATGTTATTTGTAATGAATCTGATTTTCCTTGTTTATTTAAACCTCTTCGTGCAAATTTTTGTGCATGAATCTGAGGAGACACCTTTTGAGGTGGAGCTCAGATTCCTTCTATGCCTACTATTGTTCCTAATATGCATGAGAGTGTTCTTGTTTTGTCTGATCATATGAATGAATTGCATAATGACCCTTTAGGTGCGACTACTCCAAAATACAACTAAAGTATATGTATAAAATAAAGGTGGTCATATGAGTGGCTAGCATACATATGTATATGTAAACCAGAAGGGAGACTGGGAGTGTATATGTAATGTGTGTAAGGTACATGCATATGTGTTAATTGGCAATTAGTACATGTATTTTGGAATAACAAATCCTATGTGTATATATATGTACTCCGGCGAACAAATTCTTTATGGGTGTGTGTTTGGATGTTCTCCTTAACCGATTACTGGGAAACACGTCGGTGGACCACCGGGAGGAAAGTATTGATTTCGACAATACCATGGCTAGGAGTGAGACGAGTGGACGTGAGAACTTATGGTCTGATATAAATAATGTTCACGTGAGCTCAAACAGTAATCTCCTTATCAAGGACTGTGTTGGAAAGCCGGGTTTGGGTTAGTCAATCTGTCTGAGCCGGGTTTGATCATTTTAGGCATAATTTAATTTGTTAACGAGGTGAGTGAGTCGAATTACTATATGCTTATAACTTGTATCTATACATGTGATTACCCAAAAAAATAACATTTGTTGGTTAAATTAAAATATTCATTTATTAGTTAAATTGTGACTATATTTGCTATAAGGGAATTTCATTGCTACTATCGCACACGGCGTACGTGCGGACGATCGAGGCGTGTGTCTCTTTTGGCGATGCAGAGTCACGCATGACCGTGCGTACATAATTTAGCCCAAATTTTATATGTTAGTATAAATAAACCAAGTCTGGTTTCCTTCATTCTTGACCCTTGTGCCAACTTTCTAGAGCTATTTTTCAACTTAAAAAACATTAAATATTACTTTAGAACTGTGGTTTGGGTTAAAGCCAATTTTGAGAATCTTGCTAGGGAAAGTAGATATGTTATGCATATACTTTTGGACATAATAGATATTTTGAAATGTATTTTGAGATCAATTAATTCTTATTAAACTACTATCAGGGGCGGATCCCATGTTGTTCAAAACTGTTCAGTTGAACACCCCCAAAAAATGAAAACAATGCACTATGAAAATGCAGTTTTGCAAAATGCAGAAGGCACTTTCTCTGTTAATTAACATCTTGATAAATTTAGTAATTTTTGTATGAGCTATTTTTTGTTTGATAGAGATATATGTGTAACGTTAATGCATACAATAACGCTTTAAAAAAAATAATTGTAAACTAATTTTGAACACCCAAAACAAAAACGCTAGATCCGCCATTGACTACTATGAACAATGAAATGATGTAACATAATATAGAACTAATTTGATAGTCTTCCTCATATCATAAGGAGCAACCGCAACATCTGTTCACTGAATTTCAGAAAAACAAAGAAATTAATTAATTAAAACTAATAAAAATAGCCAAGAAAGAAACAAAAAGATGTTGGAGCATAAAAGCCAAAGTTTGTGCTACGGACAATTTCCTTAAAACGTGCTCGCTGCCTCCCACGGTGCAACGAGCGTTGCAGCAATAGTTTCCCAGGATACGGTGGCTCCGAACAAAAGTTTGAGCACATAATCGGTTGTTCAACCAAACGGGAACAAAGCTAGAACACTGTTTTCATGGAATTGGATGTGTTTTTAGCTGAAGAAATACGTGCAAACTGTGTTCGGATCTTGTCTTGTTGCAAATAGCCTACCACCTATACATAGGGATGGATTTGTTGTGTGTTAACTGAACTTTAATGGACTTGAACGTTGGACATAAATGACCAGAACGTTGGACATTAATATGTCGAAAAACTGTTCATTTAAACATGCATTAAAGGAGAAGAACGTTGGGCAATAAAAGTCGTAACACCTCAGAGCAGTTCTGGTGCGACAAGGTTAGAAGCGCCATTGTGATTCGAACAGAACTGAAGTGGTTCTAATGCGAACACAATCCCCCTTCTGATCTGGACAGAAGCGGAGCGGTTCTAATGCGATCAGAACTGAAGCGATTATGCCAGTCTGGAAAAAATTAAGAACGTTTTGGGAAAAACAAAAATTAAATCGTATCTTTGAATGATATACTTTTGGATGACATTTGTGTCCGATGGTCACCCGTGCAAACAAGTCATGGTTTTTCTTCTTCGTTTTCGGCATTTAATCGACATCCCCCTGCGTGTTAAGAAAGTCTTTCCACCTAGAAATCTTAACTCCTTCAAAGAGGATCACCTTTTAAAGGGATTAAAATTCCTTGGATTTTCTGGTGTGGGATAAATCAGACTAGAAACTCATCATTTTCTCAGTTTTTCTATTTCAACGAGTGAACTTTGAGAATCAATTTCTCATTCACGCGTTATTCATTTTGAGTGTACCATATATCGAACTAAAGCCCTTGACAAGGAGAATCCGAAACCACTTTGACCCGACCCAAAGAGAAAGTGATCTTACTCAAATTACGTCCCAAATTGACCATTTAATGTAATTTTAACACATTTTTCCGACACCACCAACTTGGGTACCACGTAGCAAGTTAATAATGACCAAAGTACAAAAAAAACAATGCCTCAAAATCATTTAGAAGAATACTAGGGCGAAGACGGTGAACACAAAAGATTAATATTGGGTTCACTCAAGTCTCAGGGGTCGTTTGGTTCAGAGAATGTCAAATTAACACGGGAATGTCAAATTGCTGGGTATGTTAGATTGATGGGGATGTATCAAATTTATTCACGTGTTTTGGTTAAGATTAAGGGAATGTGATATTAATTTACTTGGTTGAAAGATATTTTATATTGCATATATGATGAATTACTTCAATGCCCTTTAAATATTTTATCTTAACACAATAAATCTATTACAACCTACACTTAAAGTAATTAAAATTAAAGAAAAATTGAAATATCTTGATAATAAATAAAATCAAACCTAATTGAATTATTTTTAAGTAAACTATGTTTAATTGTAAAAAGTTGTAAATCCAATTCAAAAGTGAAACAAAAATTGTTCAAATAGTAATCTACGCAATAAATATATTTATTATTATTTCAAAAAAAGTAAATCTAAAAATGTTCAAGTTATTCATAAAACTTCTTTTCAATTTAAAGAAAAACTGATCAATTTTGCCATTAAATTTTGAAATCAACTCATCAAAAACTTAAATAATCTATAAGTCCTATAAAATAAATACCTTGAAAAATTTAAATGTTAAGGATTATGAAAAAAAAATAGACATTCGAATATGATTAAATAAACATACTACATTTGTCCCACTTAAAAGGTTGTCACTTGTCACACAATCTACGATCGACTAGCCATAAAATTAACTGATCTCTTTCAATAATAAGATTATGTTTTAGTAAATAAAATTTACATATTTAGAAACTGCATTAAAAGTTTTTTAAAATCGCACTATATAAAGAAATTAATTGAAAAGAGATAATTAATTGAGGGTATTTTCGGAAGAAAATTAGACAATCCCCGGGAATGTAAGATAACCTAATGCATGGATAGTTATAAGATTCCCCTCCATATTACATTCCCGGGAATGTAACTTTTCCAATTTTTTCTCAAACTCATGAACCAAACATTGGTATTTGACATTCCATCATCACATTCCGGCCTTCACGCAAGATTACCCCAAACCAAACCGGCCCTCGAGGATGGACGTAGACGGTGAACAGAAATTTAGCTCTCTCACGGATTGAGGTGGATTTCTGGGAGTCCAGGTTAGACCAACGAATTAGAGATCATTTGGTGTTAAAAAAAACATATTTTTCAATGAAATGACACAGAACGATAGGAAACCTATAAATTAAAACTGTTTCGCCATCAAATGAACAAAAACGTGGAGTTAGAATTCAAATATTGAACGAGTTACGTCAATTTAATTGAACTAAGATTTCATGTTATATTTTCAAGGAAAATCATAGGATATCCCCAGAAAAATGAGGCTATTTTAAAATCATGAATACAACGCTCAATTTTTTTGAAAGGAAACTGCCTATATTAAAATACGAGGAACCAACGATATTACAAACTTTTCAATACTAACCAGCATCCTGCTACCTAACTCACCATAATCTGAAGGTCCCCTCACCCCCTGATTAGACATATTGGTGATAGGCCAAACCGCCATTTTTTTACAAAGCAAAATGTTGTTTTTAGCAGCAGTTTGGTGTGAAACCTCCAAAAAACAAACGGAACCATAGACACGACCACCCTAACTAGAGCGGATCGAGTCGCTAACCTTGCGATAGATTTGAATATTAACCCGACTTTTGAAGCCTTCTTACTTCTGAGCATAAACAACCTACCCACCACAGACGCATAACACACACAAATAACAAAGAATCCAACATAAAAGACAAACTGGAAAATAAAATTATTAAAATGCAAACTAATCAAGTCTGCCACTACTAGCCAAACTCCATTATTCTTAATCTCTTCTAGATGAGCCCTTCCACGAACAGCCAAAACACCATCTCGTTCTTTCCATGGCGGTGGTTCAGGAGGAGGCCGAGCCATCAGGATAGCTGTGAATCATGTGATTGATACTTCATCACCAGCCAAACTCTGCGCTTCACCAAACCTGTCGCCCGTCATCAATCTACTACTTGCTAGGGCCTAGGAACAATGCTTTTCCGCTCACCGTAATCTACATCTTTGATGTGGTGGTACCGACAAGTGCTAGACTCCCATGTACCGCACTCAAAGTCATGGCTTCGATCAATATAGACCCATCTTCTTCTTCCATCTCCATATTGTCGTACGCTTTGCACCAAATCGGCCAATACCTTGACTGTAGCCAGATTGCCCATGTCGCTTGCGCTTGAGACCTACTCACAGAGAATTCACTCATCGTCGCCCCCCCTACAAATCAACCAGCACCACAAAGGAACTGAATCGGCTTGCGTCTCGCACCAATGATACTCCACCGATTGTCCAATTCTAGGGCTGTATCCAATCTTCCGTCTGAACTAGGGATGGACTCAGGTCGGGTAAACTGGCCCGTAACTTGCCCGGCCCGACCCGGTACCCAAGTCTGTGCCCGATTCGAGCCACCCGGCCTGGTACTGTTTCGGGGCGGGCTCCGGGTCTCAAAAAAATGAAACGGTTCGGGCCAATTTTTTTTGTTTTTTAAAATTTGAAAAAGGTAAACGGGTTGGGTTGAGTATTTTGGACGGGCTTGGGGTGTGGGGGGTAGGAAGTAATTAGAAAATAAATAAAAAATAGGTAACCGGGGCTGACCCGACCCGGTCAGGGCCTGACCCGAACCCGGTAGCTACCCGATCGGGTTGGATTCGGTTCGGGCCACCCGGCCCGTGACCCAGCCCGGCCCGGTACTGTGCAGGCCCGGGACCGGCCCGGTCGGGCGGTCCAGGACCGGGTATGCACCCGAACCGGTGGGAATGGGCGGGGCGGGCTCGGTGCTGGATTAATGTGACCCGGTACTTGCCCGGCCTGACCCGGTACCCAAGTCTGTGCCCGATTCGAGCCACCCAGCCTGGTACTGTTTCGGGGCGGGCTCCGGGTCTCAAAAAAATGAAACAGTTCGGGCCAAATTTTTTTGTTTTTTAAAATTTGAAAAAGGTAAACGGGTTGGGTTGAGTATTTTGGACGGGCTTGGGGTGTGGGGGGTGGGAAGTAATTAGAAAATAAATAAAAAATAGGTAACCGGGGCTGACCCGACCCGGTCAGGGCCTGACCCGAACCCGGTAGCTACCCGGTAGGGTTGGATTCGGTTCGGGCCGCCCGGCTCGTGACCCGGCCCGGCCCGGTACTGTGCGGGCCCGGGACCGGCCCGGTCGGGCGGTCCGGGACCGGGTATGCACCCGAATCGGTGGGAATGGGCGGGGCGGGCTCGGTGCTGGATTAATGTGACCCGGCCTAGCCGGGTCGGGCCTAGGCCCGGGTCTGGTCTTATTTTAAAAAAAAAAATTGTTTGGGCTCTTGGGCTACTAGCCGTTGGGGGTGGGGCTGGGGACAACCCAAACGGCTATATAGCCATTGGGTGGGGTAAAGGGGGGGTCCGGGGGGGTTGGCTGGTGGGGGGTGGTGGGGGGGTGGGGGGTAAAAAAACCTATAAATTCTCCTAATCTTAAACATTTTTTCATATCTCTTCTCCAATTCTTCCTAAATCCTATTCTTAACTCTCTACTCTCTAATTCTCTTATTCTCCAATATATTATATTTATTATTTATATATCTACTTTATAGTTTATACTTAAGAAGTTAAGATGGAAAATCAAGATGCCATTATACGGTATAATTTTGATAAGCAGAAGGACCCGAAGACCGGGATGTGGTACGCAATTTGCAAATGGTGCGAGAAAAAATGTAGCATGGGGGTTTCTGGCGGATTCGGGATGGCAATCAAGCATATGAAGTCATGTGACAAAGCCAAAGGATCGGGAGGTGCGGGAAGTTCCGATTGATTAGAATTTTCAAAATGTTTATCTCTTAAAGTTTGTTTTAATTTTCAAATGTAGTTCCTATTTCATTTCAAATAAATGCAATTGAAGTTTATTTTTAATACTCGTATAAAACTATAAACTATAAAATATAAATTATAAAAAAAATTAACCGGCCCGGCCCGAACCGGACCCGACCCGTGACCCGGGCGGGTGGCCAGGCCCGGACCGGACCCGTCCAACCCTCGGGCCGGTCCCGGGCCCATGTCATACTACCCGGCGGCCCGACCGGGCCTAGACCCGAGCCGGTTCCGGGCCTCAAGAATCCCAAAAAAAGCCTGGACAGGTCCGGCCCGGGTCTATGCCTAGTCTGAACCGCACGTCACCGAAAAAGCTTCGGCCATCATTTTCAGTCTACTCTAGAGGCCTAGACTATAGCTAGATCCGTCCACTTAACACTCGATTATTAATTAGTGGGAAAGTTCCCGAAATAGGACTAAAACAGTTTGAAAATTCGAAAATATGACAGTAATATCTCTTAATTAGTGAGGTACGTACCCAACATTCACATTTTTAAATTTGTCTGAATGTAGGGACAATTTTAAGGAGTAAATAAATATAGAAATACTAGTATATACGTAGTATAAAACCTTGATTTACTCGATCATCATCAGTTATTATACAAAAATGGAGTGCGTGGCAAAATGAGGTCTTTTCAGATCATAAAAGCTTATCGGCATTGCCAATTTACGTATACAGTTACGTAAGGAGGAAGATATGGGCCGGGAAGCTGGCAAGGTCATCACGATCACAATAAGCAAAAAGACAAATTAACAAACATGATAGAAGAAGCAACTATCCATCTATTATGTATGTATATAATAATACTTTAAATGTTATGTAACTTATGTTATGGACATGGCGGAATTGAACGAAGAAGATTTGCCGTTGCCTCGATCTCCCCAACCTGGCCGATAAGGCTGCGTTCGTTATATATATGTCTCCTCCACTCACAATCATTTCAATATCAATTTATTTATAGGAGATAATTCCAATTTCCAATTAAATGAGAATGTGATGTAGCCATCCTTTGGATCTTTTCTATAAAAAAAAATAGATGCCGTCCATAACCTTGCTTCTATAAATTGAAGCCCTCACCTAAAGGCCATAATCCATCAACTTTACATTCTACGAACTAGCTCCACATATACTTTTCTTGTTTCAGTCCGGAGTTCTGAAAATGGCTTCACATTTCTCTGCGCCTTCAATGGTACATAGCCCTGTCTTTGTCCATCCTATCACTCGCAGTTATTCTTTTTTACTCATTTAGTACGGAATGGTTTCACATATTTGTGGTCATGACCAATTGTCAAATTGACCCCATCCAATTATCGTTGATTGTACGCACTGTGGAGTTACCGACTTGCCGCTTACTCCCGAAACTTTGTCAAGTTTGACCGAGGACGGATGGAGTACTATATGTACCGACACTTTAGCTGATTTTAGAGGTGAAAATTTGAATAAGAACCTAAAGTCCGATTTTGTGTGGGGTTACCTTTAAAATGAAGGGATTCCTTATGCACGTCAAATATTAGTTTAGCCTTTGGACCAGTTTAGTCACCCTAATTTTACCTCTCACCTATTTTATCAGGTTGCACGGTGAGACCCGTTGGAGGGGCTATTCCATCTTTTGATACAAGTATTAGGGTGTTCGGAAACTTTTAAATGTCATTAGTATTTGCTTTTAGGACAGATTGATTCTTAACGTTTTTAGTACAAATATATCTGTAACTTCACTAATATTGATTTATCATAAGCCATGACGCATTTATTCATAACGCAATTATTTCACTTGAAAATTACGTAGTTTTAAACACATCTCTTAGCTTAGCATCACAATTTAAAAGAGAAATCCTTTGTATTTTATTTTCTGTTCTGTTTTTTTTGTGATACGCTCCGTATATTTTGTTATTTGTGTAATTTTCATTGCTGTAAGTTTTTCTTTACTATTTTATTACAGGGGACGGGCCTTAGTAGAGACCCAGGGGCAACGGCACGCCCCAAAAAATCACTATATATACAAAAAAAAAATTGCCCCCACCTCCCCCCCCCCCCAAAAAAAAAGTATTTTGGCCTTCCCAAAATATAGATAAATGTAATATTTGCTTTCTCAAATCTTAAATATATATTTATTAAAAGTTAAAAAAGAAAGAAATCAAATACTAGAAATTAAAAAGTGACACATGGTCTATACGAATCTATTTAAACAAAAATAGATTCGTATTTGATCTATTTAATCTATTATGTACTCTTTTAAACAAAAATCTGAAAATTTGAGGGCCACTCCAATTCCTAAAAAATAGAAATTCAAAGTGACATGTACCTCAATACTCTATACTATGTATGAAAATAAAATGAGGCAATTCTCATAAGCTTTTGACTCAAAAGTTGTGATTGAGGAATTAATCTCTTTGGAGATTTCGTAACAGTATATTTGTCTTTTCTTTTAGATTTTGTTGTCTACTGTGTAATATGTGTGTGTGTGTGTATTAATGCTTCATTTTATATATGATGGAGTAGTATGTATAAAAAATTACAATTACAATAACCAACTTCTACGATTATTTTGTTTTAAATACGAGAGGGGGGCAGGGGGCCATTGTGAGGACTGAGGACAGTGGGGACAGTTGTCCTCCCACCCCAACTTTGCCGCTATATATTTAACCTTTTTATATATTTTAAAATTACTCAAAATACAAATTAAACATAAGAAAAATCTAAAATAGAATTAAGAATGTTTCCTTCCCTAAACATAGGATTTATGTATCCTACTAAAAGAAAGAAAGGGTAAAAAACTCACACAATTTTGTTTTGTTAACTACTACTATATTTAGGTAATTTTTTCAAATTTATCTACAATTACATTTTTACACACATGTAATATAGATTTATCTTCTTTTCATACATACTGCATTTATAACTTTAACTAGCCAAGTATAATCATAACAGTATAAATAAAGTGATTTACTATTGGTGAAATATGTCACTAAATTATAGTGTAAGTTGGCCATCACTCAGGCAAATTTTCTTCAACTCCCCCAAGATAAATTTCTTGGGTCCGTCACTGATCATATATCTTCTATTTTCATTTTCTTTTTATAAATTTACATCTATTAGCAAGTAGCAAAAAACTACGGAGTATATTAGTTAGAGAATAATAATAATGATAATAATACTAAAATGGATTTTTGTGAGAAAGGTATTACGACTTTGCTGATGTATGATCATTTTAGTTTTATATTAATAGCGTAACACTACAACTACCACCGAATTAGATAAAGTTAGGAACAAAAAAACTGCCCAGGCCATACATATGACATAACACCATCAAATACAGATAATTTAAAAAACTTAGTTTTATTTGATGAAAATATACCATTATAACTAATTATATGTGTGTAATCATCACTTTTTTTCATAATATAATAAGTTAAGAATTAGATTTCAGTCTACATGTTAAAAGGTGGACTGATAATCCAAACCTCAATCAAATGTGAAGGATACGTTTTCCCTTTATTTTTTGTATTTGGATATTGGATCATTTTGTCTTCGGCGTACAGATATTGGAAGAAGAGAGGAGATTTGAGGAGGAGGTGGCAGAGGTGGAAGCATGGTGGAACTCCGAGAGGTTCAAGCTGACACGCCGCCCATACACAGCAAGGGACGTGGTGGCGCTTCGAGGCCACCTGAGGCAAAGCTACGGATCGGACGAGATGGCAAAGAAGCTGTGGAGGACACTGAAGAGCCACCAAGCAAACGGGACATCATCGAGAACCTTTGGGGCGCTTGACCCGGTCCAAGTCACGATGATGGCGAAGCATCTGGACACCATTTACGTCTCCGGGTGGCAGTGCTCCTCCACCCACACCTCCACCAATGAGCCGGGCCCAGACCTCGCCGACTACCCCTACGACACCGTCCCCAACAAGGTGCAGCACCTCTTCTTTGCTCAGCAGTACCATGACCGGAAGCAGAGGGAGGCCAGGATGAACATGGGCAGGGAGGAGAGGGCCAAGACTTCCTTCATTGATTACTTGAAACCCATCATCGCTGATGGAGACACCGGCTTTGGCGGCGCCACTGCCACCGTCAAGCTCTGCAAGCTGTTCGTGGAACGTGGCGCAGCTGGAGTCCACATTGAGGACCAGTCCTCTATGACCAAGAAGTGTGGACACATGGCCGGGAAGGTATATCTTGTTACGAATAATTTATTAATTTATTCTCATTCAATAATGGAATATTTGAGATTCAAAGAATTTATTCATTTCTCAAATAATATCTACATATGAAACTATTTAAAATAGAAGTAAAATATAGACAAAGTTTTAAAATGGGAGTATGTATGTTTCTTTCAAAATAGGAATAAAAAGAAATATGTTTATAACTCAGAATAATTTCTATACATACGGAGTACTTTATAATCATCAGTTTCTAAATTAGTCCATTTCCATTGAAGAAAGGCAGTATGGATCCACAAAACTTCTATAATTAAGTATTATACATAATACTCCATATATTTAATAAATTAATCAGGTACTGGTTGCCGTGAACGAGCATATAAACAGGCTTGTCGCCGCTAGGCTGCAATTTGACATAATGGGCACCGAAACCGTGCTGGTGGCACGTACAGATGCCGTGGCAGCTACTTTGATTCAAACCAATGTTGACACCCGGGACCATCAGTTCATTTTGGGAGCAACAAACCCGAACCTAAAAGGCAAGGGTGGCCTGGCGACGGTCTTGACCGAGGCCATGGCCGCCGGAAAAACAGGGCCGGAGCTCCAAGCCATAGAGGACAACTGGCTATCAATGGCACATCTGAAGACGTTCGCCGAACACGTGGGTGATGCAATCAGCAGGCTGAACATAGGGGAGGCGGAGAAGCAGAAGAGACTGAAGGAATGGAGGAATCTCTCAACGTACGAGAAATGCCTGGCGAACGAACAGGGCAGGGAGATCGCGGAGAAGCTGGGAGTGAGCATGAACAGCCTGTTCTGGGACTGGGACTTGCCGAGAACCAGAGAAGGGTTCTACAGATTCAGAGGGTCAGTGGAGGCCGCCATTGTCAGAGGGTGGGCGTTCACCCCTCACGCCGACCTCATTTGGATGGAGACGGCCAGCCCGGACATGGTAGAGTGCACGAAATTCGCAGTGGGCGTGAAATCGGTGCACCCAGAGATGATGCTGGCTTACAACCTCTCGCCATCCTTCAACTGGGACGCGTCTGGAATGAGCGATGAGCAGATGAAGGATTTCATCCCCAGGATCGCCAAGTTGGGGTACTGCTGGCAGTTCATCACCCTGGCTGGCTTCCATGCCGACGCCCTCATCGTGGACACTTTCGCCAAGGATTTCGCTGCCAGGGGAATGCTAGCATATGTGGAGAAGATACAGAGGGAGGAGAGGAAGCATGGAGTGGACACATTGGCTCATCAGAAATGGTCGGGTGCGAACTACTATGACAGGGTTCTCCGGACTGTTCAGGGAGGCATCACCTCTACTGCTGCGATGGGGAAAGGTAGTTTCTTTAATCTAATTACTTTGTTTTGGATACACTTTGGTAACACTCAAATCTATTGAAAAAACATTTAAAGCATATTTTATTAATAAATATAGAAAAATTATACAAAAAAGGTTAGCAGATGGAACAAAAAAATACCAAGCATTGAGGTAGAAGATTTCAAATATACTATATTAGGGAATTCTCTCTATAAGATACTTTTTTACTAGAATACTAATTGATCATTTTTAGGAATTCTTGCCAAATACTCTTGTTTTCATATTCGTGCAGTTTAATGAATAAAATTGTTGGGTAATGAATAGGAGAAAGAATTACGAGTATGAAAAATTAGTACACTTATGAAAGAGATTATAGAAAGTAGAGATACTATGTATTTTCAAATAGTAAAAACTAAAGTTTGCCCATATAAGGAAATTGAGGAAACAATACAAAAAAATCTTAAAAGGAATGCTATGCAAGTAATAATTGAGGGAAGATATATTAATTAATTAATTAATTAATTAATAGTAAGCTGATATTGGACATTGTCGTAGACAACTTAGGGACAAATTAATGAGCTCTAAACGCAGGGGTAACTGAGGAGCAGTTTCAAGAAACATGGACAAGACAAGGAACAACGGACAGGGGAGATGGAGGTGTGGTGATTGCCAAGGCTAGACTGTAAAGCACACCACCCAAGAAGCAAAGGAAGATGATATGATATGGGAGCTTTGAACCTTTGTATTTGGAAAAAGTACAATAATCTTTTAATCTTTGTGGGATTGGGTCATTTGGGTTGGGAAAGGGGTGTCTTTCACTCATAATCTTCTTAAGCTGCCTCATACTTATCATACTGCTCCCTTATTTAATTTGTCTTTCACTCATAATCTTCTTAAGCTGCCTCATACTTATCATACTGCTCCCTTATTTAATTTGTCTTTCATTCCAATAACGTCTAAGTTTTATTTTAACCAATTCTAGATTTCTTGAGAACAGTTGTTGAATTAAATGAAATGGCGTAATTCCAAGGCTAATAGGCTATATCAAGTTAATGCGCTTGATCATGGGTGTAGTCATCAATGGGGGGAGGGCAACTCGTCCCACATCCTACCCAACTTTGGTAAAAATATTTATTTAATATGTAAAAATATTATATTTAGATTATCTATAAAAAAATTATATGAATGAATTTTAACGAAGCCCACCCCATTTTTCTCACCTGATTATGCCAATGGGCTTGAATTGATATAAAACTTGTACTGCTGTTGATTTTCTTCCAATCAATCCTTCAACAAAACCACCATGTTTTTATATGATTTATAAAAATATATTATACCTATGCACAATATGTTTTCTTTTAGAGAGTTCACAATACTTACAAGTTACAAAAGATCTTTTAGGGTTTTGAATATAATTGTTCTTCATATCAGAATTTGTTTTAACGATTGAATAAAACTTTTATTGATTATCCCGTTCGAAAATGAAAACCAAGCTCACAGCCTGGTAAGTAAAAATTAGAATTAAGTTATAATTGAGCCTGATTCATTTTAGCCATAAATAATAAATTACAGTTTATTAGGGAATTATTAAACTTGTAATTAAACCACCTTAAACTTACAAAAGCACACCTCATTTCAGGATGAATGAGATGACCTGAGTCCACTAAGCCCACTCTGAAATCCAACTTCATAGTGCTCATCATATGCATCCATGACCTAAGTAACCAAAACACAAGCGAAACTGTTTTAAACGCACTCCCAAATAATCAAACTTACGCTGAGAAAATAAACGACAGAATTAACTTAATTCCAGTCCATTCTAAACCGCTCACATTTGGCAGTTAAACTGGTATTACTTAATTGATCATCCTGTTCGAAAAAATAAAATCAAACTCACTCGAAGATCATACCATATAACATCAGGTTTCAGGCATACAACACATTTTTAAAGAATTATATAGTACTTTAGTTCGTCCAGCAACAATCATTACAACACAAAAGAATAAGGATTTTAACCTGCAACTAACTACAACAATAGTTTAACAAAAAAAGTTGAAACCAGTAACCATATCAACAAAATAACCCACCTAATAGTTATTGGTTCTTTCCCGAAACAATTTTACCAAGTGTTAACATTTTGTGGTTTCTATTTATTTTAGGATTTTAGGATTCTGAATGTTGACATTTTCATATTTGAATTTGGTTACAGCATGTAAATAAAACATGTAATGTAGTTTGAAAAAATATATGGATTTTAGTTCCAAACAGTAAATTACAGGTTATTCTGAATTACTTACCTTATCATCAAACCACCTTAAGCGCAAAAAAACACCTAATTTCTAGATGAACGAAATGCATAACAATCGACGCTTGCAATAAAGTTGCTGTTATCAATTATCATAAAATTAAAACTAAGAAGCGCAAGACTCACCTCAGTCTGATTAGCCCACTCCTAAATCCAACTTGGCAGTGCTCATCATATGCATCGGTGACATATGCAATCAAAATCATAGCCCGAAATAATTTTAATCACACTCCCAAATAATCAAACTTACTCTGAAAATAAACCAAACAATAATCTTAACAAACATTTATATATAAACTAGTTTCAGACTCTTTTGACGCCAAACAATAAACTTAAAAAACACTTCCATAACCAAGAGAATCAAGCCATCTTCTTCCTGCTTAATGCAACAACAGGTCTCTTGCTAATCGGCATCAGACCACGAAATATTGCTAAAAAAGAAAATCCTAAGAATGGGTAGTACATCATCAGTAACTTTTCTGATGCTCTCTTGGACTGTGTTTGCTCAGCAAGGATTGCAGCCTGAAATAATGGGCAGGCATTTTAGTTAAAATATAGACAAGCAAATACAAGTCTAAAAATATAACAAATTGTACAACAAATATACAATATTAGTGTTACTATTGCAACACCCAAAAAAGTAACTTGTTTGCCTATTTGTGTTAGAAACGCAATAACTCATTTTTTGTATGAGTAGTCTAAACAAAAAATTGATATTTCATTATAAGAAACTAATTTAACTTGCTATTTAAAGAAATAGAACAATATTCATCAAGAAATATTTAAATGAAATTTGTAATTGAATGCTGTTGTAATGCTTAGGCTGATAGCAAAATAGTGAGCTGTGAGTCGAGCCATAGACCTGTCAACACACATCTTTAGCTTATAAGCTTATGAAGATAGTAAGACAAGACACAAAGCCACTGCACTTGCTAATTACTATAATGAATGCAAAAATGAATCCAGATGATACCAATCCTTCACTATTCATGGGATGGATATCTTGAAATACAAAAACAGTCTAAATAAGTAAATTTTTATTGGAAAAAATGTTTTTATATAAGCTAGGGCATGTTGTTCGAAGTCTAATAGTGAAATTGTTAGTTTTGCCAGCAAGGGAACTTAGGAGCGGAGATTATGATACAAAGATTCTTCATTTATTTATGATCTCTGTTTTCCCAAATTTTGCTTCCATTCAAATTCCCCTAGCTCTACTTTCCACCATATTTTTTCCCTAGCATTTTCTGGGTTCCAAACGGACCCCAAAAATTACTTTAAAAGAAACAAATGCTACAATGAATCGCAATCTGAGCAAAACTAATGGAACTTTCTTAATTATTTTACCATGGAAGTGAGAGTGGAGGCACCATAGAGCAAGCAGGTGGTGCTGACCCAAGATTTCCCAGCGGCGATTCCGTAGAGACTGATTACAGAGAGAGGCCATGCGAAGAGGAGCTCAAGCCAGATCAACCCGACGAAGAAATGGGGCTTCTCGGAAACCAAATAGTCACCATATTCTTGAGTGTACCAGGCCTTCAGGTCCACAACGAAGGTGGGGAAAATGTCTTGGGGAAGAATACATTGGGCATCAAAAAGCGGTGCTACGATTGCAATCAAGAGGAAGAAGATGAACAATATAAGGTCTGTTAGCTTCACAAGAGCTCCCATGTCGTTTTTCCGATGTTCCCTTTTTATCCAAAATCGGAATGTAAAAGGGATAGATAAGGCAAATTAGAGCGGATATCCTAGATCTACAAATTTTGGTGTACACCTTTTTACATTGGCGTACGTGCGACATACGAGTGTACGAAAATTGTACATCTAAATGTGTACACAAACATTTTTTGTTTCAATTAGAGTTTAGACACCTGCTACAAAAATACCTCCAACTAAGGTTAACCGCAATCTAATCCGCCAATAAATCTAATCTCCCACCAATTTATATGTATTCACTCAGTCAATTCAGTTTTTCTCTGAAACCCAGAATTGTCAATATATATTCACTCATCACATATTTTTTTAGTTAAATGTGTAAATCCTTACTTTTTTTATTATCATCTTTTATGTGATAATTTTATTTTTGTCAATAATTATGATTTAAAAAGTCAAACATCCTGATATAAAAATATAATGCAATTAGTACAATTTATGTAAACTGTCTTTATGAATTTAAAAATATAAATATAATAACACAACTAGTAATTATGAATGAACAAAAATGAGAAGGCGAAGAGAAATAAATCTCACCTTGGTTGATAATTAACAATACGGAGTATTAGATTTCCTATCCTTGCACGGATGGCACTTGATGTGCTAGCAATGCCTATATTTACAAAAAAAAAAAGATGACACTCCATTCCTGACGGTCCTCAATCCCGACCGGACGGTATACATTTTTAGCATAGTAACTCTCATCGCAGTTGTCAGGAGTCAAACCCGAGACCTAACCCTTGTGGCACTCAATTGCTACTAGTTGAGCTACGCTCACCGGTATGTCTACATTTACTAGCTGCTTCAGAGTCAGCTTTTAGTGCCAGAGAGCGTCATTTAGATCAATTCAGAGGCTCGTTGACGCCGAAGGTAAGACCTCCATTTTATTACAAAATTCACTTTATTATTAAATTTGAACATAATTAATTTTTTTATTTAACTTTTGTACTCCATGTTTTGATGAAAGATGGTACAAGCTCGTATATGTGGTCACTTCGAGCAGCAATTCGTCAAACTAAGATCAAAAAAATCTCTTTGTACACACTTTAATACACACTACTACACACTATAAATACCTCCAAAAAAATTACCCCCTTTCTCCTGAGTAAAAAACACTGCAGCCACTCCCTCTCTTCCGCATTCCCCTCCTCTGGTACGCTACTCTCTCATCTTCTCCCTTTCCTCTCTCCCTATTCTTACTTCATATTCTTTTCGTTTTCTTTCTTCTACACTCCCATCTATCAAATTCATATTCATACGATTTCTACATAACTTGCCTCTACCAGAAAACACATGAATACTGACGTGAAGTTCCTCCAAATGTGTCAATATTTTGTCCCTCACTTGTTAGGTAATGCCAGGGTTTTTTATATCTAACATTTTTTTCAAAAAGAAGAAGATTTATTTCCTTTTGTGGTTTATGCGATGTAGGGTTATACTAGTTCATAGATTTACATTTTTCTGATTTTGTATTTTAGTTGCAAATTAATGTTTAGGTTTGACTAAAATAATTCTAATTGTTATACTTATTTACGTTTCCCGATTTTAAGTAAATTATATATATTATTATAATGTTTAATTATTGACTACTTTGTGACATTGATGCAAGTGATATAGGGATGTGATGTTAATTGTTGAAACTTTACTCTATTTTATTTTGTGCCCATTAGATGTTTGTTGAAATGCTTCAATGAATTTATAGTTCATTTTTAAGGTTTTGAGGAAGGGGGCTTTAGTAAATTGTTTATTTTTTTAAAGATTGATTCTATCCATTTGATATTTTGGTGAATGACATTTTGTTTTAGAACTTATGTTAGGAAGCATCATCTTTTTTCTGTAGCATGATCTTTTTTTCTGAATCGAGAAAGAATCCACCACCGCAGAGCGAAATGAGCTTTCTTGCATCAAGTTTTCCAAGAAACAGTCAGATTGTTGTCTTTGCCTCAATCATCCTCACCTTCATGACTGTTTTCATGGTTTGCTCCTTCCAGTTTGAAGTTAGAGGCAAGAATCGTTGGACCAAATCCATTGGAAATGAGTCTGAGACCTATAACGAATGTGATGTTCAAAACCGCTTTTGAATTGGAGACCAACTTTGCTTGGTGTACACCTTTTGTGTACACACGTCTGTCCCCAGCAGACGAGTTGTCAGAAAACGTAAATAAGTATAACAATTAGAATTATTATAGTCAAACGTAAACATTAATTCGTAACTAAAATACAAAATCAGATAAATGTAAATCTATGAACTAGTGTAACCCTACATCGCATAAACCACAAAAGGAAATAAATCTTCTTCTTTTTGAGAAAAATGTTAGATATGAAAAACCCTAGTAGTACCTAACAAGTGAGGGACAAAATATTGACGCATTTGGAGGAACTTCACGTCATTATTCATGTGTTTTCTGGTAGAGGCAAGTTATGTAGAAATTGTATGAACATGAATTTGATAGATGGGAGTGTAGAAGAAAGAAAACGAAAAGAATATGAAGATAAGAAATAGGGAGAGAAGAAAGGGAGAAGAGGGGGGTAGTGTACTGTTAGGAATATTTTATGGTGTCCAATCTAATTAAATATCTTTGTATTTGTGTAGTTATTAATTAAACGTGTAATATGGGCCACAAATGTGTATCAGCCCGTTAGCTTCCTTGTAACTCGTAAGTTAGCCAACTTCTCATATAAAAGGAGGCTAACTTTAGAGAATAGAGGCGCAGAGATAGAGAGATTAGGGTTTGCCGCTGCTCTCCTTCTCCAGGGAGAGCAGCGACCAGTTTACACGGTATACCAGATTCGTTTGATTATCTCCATATCTTTCTATCTGCTTCTTCTTCACTGCTTATGTTTGTTGTTCGTTAAGTATACTGGGTTTATCAATTGGTATCAGAGCCGAGGCGTGAAACATGTTGAATCTGTCTGCGATTTTTTGGATCTAACGAAGAACTTCTCTGCTTTTCTTCTCTTTTTCTTCAATATTGAGTTTTGCTCCTATAATCTTGTTTGTGAACGAAAATCTGAAAAAATTATACTGTTGGAATCGCCTTTCAAAACCGATTCTACAGCATATCCTCGTTTTCGATTTCTGCAAATTTTCATTTTTCGAAGAACTCTACATGAATTGCGAGTTTATGCTTTTACACTGCTGCAGAATCATTTTTTTACTTGAAACTGATACAGGAGAATCTCGACCTTCAGGGCTATTCAGAACAGTTTTCAGATTCTCAAAATTCGAAGTTTTCATTTTGCAGGAACTCTGCATATTGGGTCTCGAATTCCTAAACTCGATAGGTTTAAAATCGAGAGTTTTTAAACTCGAGTTCTGACCTAGAGTTTTAAAACTCGAGTTCTGACCTCGAGTTTTAAACCTCGAGTTCTGACCTCGAGTTTAAAACCTCGAGTTCTGACCTCGAGTATTAAACCTCGAGTTCTGACCTCGAGTTTTAAACCTCGAGTTCTGACCTCGAGTTTTAAACCTCGAGTTCTGACCTCGAGTTTTAAACCTCGAGTTCTGACCTCGAGTTTTAAACCTCGAGTTTTAAAATTTGAGAGTTTTGGAATTTCGAGTTTTGGAATTTCGAGTTTTAGAAACTCGATGTTTAGGATTTCGACATTCTGAAAAATTTCAGAATTTTTGGAATTTCTCGATGTTTTGAATCTTTCAAAGTTTGCAGTTTCTTGGAACTCATAATTCGAATCTTGACATCTTTCGCAGTTCATCGAAGCTTTACATTATAGGATTTCTGAATGATTCCCTGCTTATCAAAGTTTTTAGAAGTTTTCGATGTTTTGATATTTTTCAAATAGCAAGTTTTCGATATTATGAGGTTTTCGAAACTCCAAAGTTTTCAATGTTCCAAACATTTTAAAATTTTGAAGATTTCGTTATTCGGATGTCTGTTTTGGAGGTGGATTTCGCCATTACTCTTCAAGGCAAACTCGAAATTAAAATCTCGAGATTAGGACTTCGCGTTTTTGCCTTAGAATTTTGTTTAATTTCACCTGCTCTCGAATTTCAACATCGAGAATCTCAACCTCAAAGAATTTCCTCAAAAACTCAAAATTAGAGATTTTATGCGACACCGCACTGTTTTGGCCATAACTTTTGACTCGGTGATCCGATTTTAGCAAACTTTTTTTTGTTGGAAAGCTAACGAAAAGATCTACATTAATTCTTGGGCTATGCCCTAGAACCCTTTCTCACGAGCCCTCACTCGCAGTCCTTGAGGACAAAACGTTAGTTTTCTGACAAACTTTGTAAATCACCGATGTCCAGGTCAAAACTTAGGCAAATCTGATCAAATTCTTTCAAAGTCAAACCTAAGGTCTAAGCTGCATTGTAAAGGTCTGAAAATCGTAGATAATTCAATCAACCTCGCGTCAACGGTCATCTTACAACAATCAACAATCAACTACTGAAGTCTCCCCTACTCATCAACATTGTGTGATCCTCATACATGCTGAAATTTCAAATGGTGAGCTTAGGGAAACCATCATGTGTGGTACATGTTCAGATTGCTCCACACACATGGCGGGTATGACGAGCTGTGAGCAATCAACCCTTGCACATTCTGAGGGGGAGTTCCAGTTTTCTCCTCCTGGCGTCTTACACCGACAAAGCAAGGAATCTCTCAACGGATGCAACATTCTAGGGGGAGTGTTCAATGTTATCCTCCTCGGTACCTAACAATGACAAAGCATACCGAGTGCTCCAGTTGAGAGGAATACAGAGAGAAAATTAAGAAAGTGATGAGAGAACATGTCCCTATGGCTTAGAAAACCCAACTAAGCCTACCCAAGGGACAAAGCCGAGCGTGAGTGAGTGAGTGAGCGAGTGAGTGAGTGAACATTATGAGCATTAGGAAGCAGAAGGCTCATGTGAGCAAGGAAACAATTATTACTGATAAGTCTGCCACCTCAACTGCCTACTATCCATTGAACATTTACTCCTAGCCACTCAAATACTCTGGACTATCCCCATAGGTTCAGATCCCGGGTAGAAGTCACTGCATCTTGTCCAACAATGCATGTTTAACCCTACCCAAGACCACTCACTTGTCTCCCAACAGACAGGTGCTTAATCATATTTCACGGGGAACCGCATCTCTCATTACTGTCTCCTTCTGAGTCAAGTGATACTGGCTACAGTGGCCTCAGCCCCATGCCATTGAACTTTCATTGATCACGTCGTGTCTAGTTACCTCACTCCCAAATGTTTTGAAATTTTCTAGGACACAGACGCACTTTTAGAGTTAGTTGCAGGTCTACATGACCCGCGAGAACTTCCATAGGGCTCATCTATTACAGATGTAGACCAATGATTGGAAGGAAGTCCTGTTGTTGCAACATAAGAATCACCAACATTTTCAGGCCATCGTTTCAGAGTTTATCTCTATAGACTATAGTGATGATAACGGGCGTCTTCACGACCCCGAGGGGCTACGTTATCTTCTTTACATTCTGCTTGTTTTTCCTTTTTTTATTTCCGCAGAATAAAAGAATAAAGGCATGACGCCCCGAGTTATCGGATCGTCATGAGGGGGAGAGTGGTCCACATTCTCTTAACTGTCAAAAAAAAAATCATTCTGGGACACTTCTCTCCTCCAACACTCTCTCTACTATCTCCGCAACTCAAATGGTCATCTACGCTCACAAGTCAACCATCATTATGTCCCGCTGTGCCACCGACAAGTTCTCCTCAAACGCTTTCATTCCAAATAGTCAAAAAGACTACATTGTGGAGGGGACAAAGGTCAGATACTCAAACTATTGAAGATGAATTTCATGGGCGTCTCCTATTCTCCAAAGAACATTCATTCTAGAAGCGTCACCGGACTTCATTCAAGCTGATCAAGAGCAACTTCTGGAAGGCATGAACTACATGCAAGATACTAAAGATCCCTCAACCCCCGGCATCAAAGATCAAATTGTCAAGAAGACATCAAAGGGGAGATTGCAAGCATTTCTTCAGAAAGCCTTCCTCAGAAGTCAAGTTCAAAGACAAAGGAAGCTGAATAACAACAAAGACAAAGATATATGCACTGCAATGCTGATTCAACACGATTGAACACCAAGAGGGAGATTGTTAGGAATATTTTATGGTGTCCAATCTAATTAAATATCTTTGTATTTGTGTAGTTATTAATTAAACGTGTAATACGGGCCACAAATGTGTATCAGCCTGTTAGCTTCCTTGTAACCCGTAAGTTAGCCAACTTCTCCTATAAAAGGAGGCTAACTTACGGGAACCCTAACTAACGTTCGAGGCTTTAGAGAATAGAGGCGCAAAGATAGAGAGATTAGGGTTTGCCGCTGCTCTCCTTCTCCAGGGAGAGCAGCGGCCAGTTTACACGGTATACCAGATTCGTTTGATTATCTTCATATCTTTCTATCTGCTTCTTCTTCACTGCTTATGGTTGTTGTTTGTTAAGTATACTGGGTTTATCACGTACCAGAGGAGGGGAATGAGGAAGACAAGGAGTGGCTGTAATGTTTTTTACTTAGGGGAAAGAGGGTAATTTTTTTAGGAATATTTATAGTGTGTAGTAGTGTGTATTAAAGTGTGTAAAAAGAGACTTTTGATAAAATAACGTCTATAGGATTTAGAGCAACTCAAAAAGGTACTCCCTAATAAATGGACATGTTGTTTGTGTATATCTTTATGTGTTTGAGAAAGATTTTTATTTTCTGTTACACATTCTTCAATCCCTAATATTTGTTCTTTTTATTTACAGATTCGGACACATTATAAGATGAGACCGTTTTTGTCTCTGAATCTTTGGAGGGAGCCAATTATTTTACATACTGTTGTGAACCGAAAAATAAAAATCAACGGGGTAAACCGTTGCCTAGATAATCAATGATAAAAATACCGTTGCCCAGAGCCAAAAGGCTAAAACAAATTTTATTCCAAGATGATCCCGAATGAATCCTAACAAGGGGTTTAAATACCAATCTACTAATTCTCAAACTAGGAAACAAAATCCTAGAAATCCTAATCAACTCCAACTAGGAAACAAAATAATAGAGATCCTAATCAACTTCAAGTAGGAAACAAATAATAGAAATCCTAATTAACTCCTAATAGGAAACAAATATTAGAAATCCTAATTAACTCCAAATAGAAACAAATCAGGGAAATTAAAAATAATAAATATTAATTAAGCAGCCCGCAACCAGCCCACGAAGGTGGGCTCTAGCCCGTTCCCGCCTGCAGTAAACCGACAGCCCCTTGGGTCTCGGACCCTCCTCTTCCACACAGCCCCCCGCTCTCCCTGCTCTCTATCAATCCATCCTCCTTCAAAATAACCTTGTCCTCAAGGTTGGAATCTGAAAACTGCCTCATAAAGCTCTCTTTAATCCTAGGATCGGATTTAAATTGACTGTTTTCTCTTTCTTTGCGCAGAAGAGGCACTTCTTCAGCTCTTACATCAAAAAGGAAAAAATTATCTTCCTCAATTTCCTCTCTGATTTCCATATTCGCCCCGTCCAGTGTTCCTATGATTAGGCACCCATTCAGTGCAAAATTCATATTGTTATTCCCACTGGCCTCTAACCGTACAACTTTTGAGGGGAATGAAGACCAATCAAGCCTACCCTTGCCATCATTCCTCTCTTTAAATATGTATATGGTATCGTGAAGTGACGCACCACTTAGCAAGAATTGTTGTGTAAGTCTTAAAAGTTATCCACTTTCTGTTGCATCGCCGGGATCAAAGACAGCACAAATATGGTGAGCACTAGAGTGAAACTGTGTAGCAGATTCATATTGACCACCGTTAAATTGAAATAAGTTTATGTCCTCTGCACTAGCTTTGGCCTTCCAAAGTCTAAGACTATTTCTGTTCTTTGTTTTATAGCCAGGAATTGGAACATCATATGCAACCACCTGTATGACCTCCCCACCAATCACTTTCTAATCATACCTTGCAACTTCCCATGGACTGAATTTCTCAAGCCAACCTTCAGTAACTTCCTCTTGTCCAGCTTCCGTTGCTTATGTAGTCCATACTTGTACCTCAGTCCATAACCCCATGCTGGCGAATCTAGGGTTTCCATGGAATCAAGAAAGCAAGAAGCAAGCCTTCCCAACCCACAACTTCATAGTGCTGCATCTTTCTCCGGCTCAGCAATCTCCTCAAGTTCGCACACAGATGCTGATGCAGAATCCAGTGACGCGGCTGTCGATGAGTGCCCTTCTGCCATTGGCGGCATAAACGTCTTCATGAGCGCAGTGACCGCAGCCAAGGAGGTTGTGATCTCTGCCAGTTGAACTCCTCGAGCGTCCAGTTTCTGGTTTAACAAGGCTAGTTTGGCCTCCACCACTGTCAAAAGCTCCATGTTCGATGTTTTCATTCCGGCGGGAACAGGATCCGGCAGGTCAGACCAATTATTGTGAACCGAAAAATAAAAATCAACGGGGTAAACCGTTGCCTAGATAATCAACGATAAAAATACCGTTGCCCAAAGCCAAAAGGCTAAAACCAATTTTATTCCAAGATGATCCCGAATGAATCCTAACAAGGGGTTTAAATACCAATCTACTAATTCTCAAACTAGGAAACAAAATCCTAGAAATCCTAATCAACTCCACAAAATAATAGAGATCCTAATCAACTTCAAATAGGAAACAAATAATAGAAATCCCAATTAACTCATAATAGGAAACAAATATTAGAAATCCTAATTAACTCCAAATAGAAACAAATCAGGGAAATTAAAAATAATAAATATTAATTAAGCAGTCTGCAACCAGCCCACGAAGGTGGGCTCTAGCCCGTTCCCGCCTGCAGTAAACCGACAAACCCTTGAGTCTTGGACCCTCCTCTTCCACACAGCCCCCGCTCTCCCTACTCTCTATCACATGCTTTTCAATCAATATTCAAGATTGAAGACTCATGCATTAGATTATTTTGATGTCATCATTTTACCATTGAATGACTTTTGTTTTTTACTTGAATTAGACTCATTCCGAAGTAGTTACTTTTTAAATTTGAAAAAATTGATCATAATAATCCCAACTATTGGTGGTCCGCTTATAATAATCTCAACTATCGATTATCTCAGAATAATCCCAACTTTTGCGACCTTCCGCCAATAATGGTCCGATATGATCGGCTATAAATAAATTCCTATAGTTTCTAAAGTGAATGAGAAGAGATATAACAAGTAATCCCTATAAATAATTCAACTTTTAATTTTTACGCTTTATTTCTATTTAAAAATTATTTTTTATAGCAGGTCATATCTGGTCATGGACCATTATTGGCGGAAGGTCACTAAAGTTGGAATTATTCTGAGATAATCAATAGTTGGGATTATTATAAGCGGACCGCCAATAGTTGAAATTATTACAATCAAATTTTCCTTTAAATTTTACTAATGATAAAATTATTTTATTTGCAACCCCGGTCTTTACCGGTCAGATCCAACCCGGAATTTTCCGATCTAGTCTTAGGTCCTTATTTATTTCTGATTCCGATTCTGGTCCAAGTTTGGACCAGTGCTCACCCCTACCCACCTTGGTAAAGCAAGGAAGGCCTAGTGAAATACTCTCTTCGTCCTGATAAGATTGTCTCATTTTACTTTTTCGGTTCGTTCCACTAAAATTATTTCATACCAAATTTGGTAAAATTTATATGGCTCTAAATCTTTTTTACTTTATTTTTAATTTATCCATTAAATAGCAATCACATAAACAACTTTTTATTGGTTGTGTGTCACTCCCTTTTGACTCACGGAGGGAGTAGTATGTTGAATAGACTCAAAATCGATAGAAATTGCAATATATCTTTATATGTACCATAAAATTCGAAGTAGGGGTGGACTCGGGCCAGGCCAACCGGCCCGGAACCGGACCGGCCCGCTACCGTGCGGGCCCAGCCCGGCCCGGTGAACCGGTTCCGGGCCCGGTTCAGACCAACCGGCCCGGTGGGATGGCAGTTCGGGCTCGGGCCCTTCAAAAGGTGAACCGGCCCGGCCGGTTCGAGCCCGGGCCCGGCCAATTTTTTTTTTGAATTTTTTTAAGTTTTTGGGTTGGGCTGGGTATTTTGGGCCATTTGAGGTGGTTAGGGTTGGTTTGGGATGAGGGAGAGGGTTGGGGGTTAACTAGGAAAAGCCAAAAAAAAAAAGAAACGAGGCCCGGCCCGACCCGGACCCGGGGGTTACCCAAGCCGGTTCCGGGCCTCCCCTTCTTGAACCGAGGCCCGACCGGACCCAGGCCTAATTCGAAGTACTCTATAATTTGAGGTAAATACAAATACAACCACTTTAAAAATTGATTATGGAGGGGCATTCGTAGCACTTTATTTAAACTATGTTTGATGATCATTTTATTTTAACTCAAAATGAGGAGAAAGTTGATCAATCCATAAGTCACATGTGATCCAAATTGGATGAACAGCTTAAAAGTTAAAATGACTGAATCTAAACTTAAGTGAACTAATTCAAAATGCTACTAATGATAGGGTTTCATGTCTACTCTTTGATACACGGCAACATTTTTTCAACTTGACACTCATTATTCAAACATTATTTTGTTTATATTTATATACGGAGTATTTATTTTTGTCATAACTATACATTTTTCAAAAGGTACTTCAGCTATATAATCAAACAAGTCTAAAACAATTGTCTCTAAGCAACTTTATGGTTGCGATCAAACAAAGGACAGGAGCTCAAGAGCGAAATAAACTCATTTATTTTAAAACAACAGCCTGATATCAGGCAGGAACACACATAAAAGATAACCATTACAAATGTGTTGAAACTTCTTTCGATCGAATCCCGGGATTCGGCCTACTTCCGAGTCCAAATACGTAAACCTTCATGACAATTGGAAGAGGAGAAACAAATTAACCAGCGATTTAGCTGGAGATGTAATATCCTTGGTATGTTTGCTCCTTTCAGTTCTTCAAAAGGGGCTGCTTTTTTGTATCCCACTGATGCAATCTTTTTTGTGCTACTTCCACCTACACCAGTTTCAACATAAAGTTTGACTTTGCCTTTCTTTTCATTTCGTTGGTAAAAATCTCATACTCCCTCCATCACATAGAACATGATCAAATTTTCTTATTTAAAGTAAGAAATAAGTGATAAAAATTGTTTCATTATCTTGTGCACAAATCTCAACTATACACTTTTTTTATTTTCTTATTCCAAGTTCTGCTGAAATAAGAATTTAGAACCCGTTTGCTAACACTGAAATTGGCGGAATTGGTTGATTCTGCTGAAATTTATGAAGTTCTGGCTGAAGTAGCTTTATTGGCTGATTCTGCTGATTTATGAAAAAAGTATATTTAAAATATATGTTATCAATAAATCAAATAAAAAATTATATGAAAAAATTATATTTGATAAAATGATCCTCTACAGTAATTTCAGCCAACACAATCAGAAAAGTAACTTCAACCGTACTTTTTCTTATTTATTACTCCCTCCGTCCCTGAATATACTTCCAACTTTCCCTTTTAGTCCGTCCCAAAAAGAATTTTTCTTTCCCTTTTTGGCAAAGAATTTGTGGTACACAAAAATTCTTACACATTTCTCTCTCCTCTGCAAAACCTCCACCACACAAAACCCATTTTCTTAATCCGTGTGACATTTGTACTACGGAAGTAAATTATGGGATGGAGGGAGTAACAATTTAGCGCGCGAAATAAAAAATTACATATTTGATGAAAAAGCTAAACGAAAAAATGTGCCGCCAAAGGGACGCTTATAGTCCGTATAAATGAAGTGATAAAAAGCCAATGCGAAGTAGGTTACCTCTTTGGTCCAATCAGTCCGAAAGGTGACCCATAATAATATGATGGTCTGCATCACTGTCCCCCCGATCATCCCACACCATAAACCCTACAAATCAAAAGTTCGCATCAGGTCAGAATTTCGCTGGGAAAAATCCTTTTGCGTGGGTGCGAACTCCTCACCTACCCCCTCCACGCTAACTACCGGTACGAGACATTTCTATGGTATCGGACACTATTGGTAATATTGGAGACCAAAACACAAATATTGTGATGGAGAAAGTTAGAAAGGTAACATCCAAATTACCTTTGCCCCTAAGTTGAAATAAAAGCCCATAACAGATCCTACAGGAACTCCAACTATGTAGTAGCATCCCACGTTCACATATGCTACAAATGATTGCCATCCGCATCCAACCGCCACACCTTCAAAACTTTCACAAGTTAGAATGTAGAATAGGACTAAATATAATTTGGAATTCCAAAATAGGACTACCATATTTTTCTTCTCAGAGTAGGACTAAAATGTCATTATTTACTGTAATCTTTAAGTCATGACTGCCAAATAGTTACAATACTATGCATTCAACATGACAGTATTTATTATAATTAATGACAATATTTTTTAATCATGGCAGTATTTTTCAATCATGACAGTAACGACTCCTATTTGGGGAATTTCCAAAGTTTTTTACTCCTATTTAGGGCAATTTTCCTAAAATAAATTGTTCAAATTATGATTTCGTGTGATTTTTTAATTGTGATTTTTTTCTAAAATACTACTAGTATCATGTATTTACTTCCATTAAAATAATAAAACAATGAAAACTTCTCAAAATAAGAATGAATGAATGGGTCTTGTTTGAGGAACTATGCTATGTTACTCCTATTTAGGAGCTTTTCCAAATAATATAATGAACGAAAGATGTTTTAAATTGCAAACACAAAAGTCATATACTGAAAACATAATTACTCAAATTAAAATTGGAGATAAAAAAAAGATTTATGTTTATAAGAGCAAAAAAGTTAACGATTCGAAAGATATAAACACATAAAAGTTAAAAAAAATCCCAAAACATCAATAATAACAAAATGGTTCGTCTCCATGTGAGTAGTATGCTATTGTTTGTCATTCTAATCTCATGCTCTTTTATTATGCATTATCAAGCATTAACATGGTACTATCATATTAATTTGACAATATTTATTAAGAAAACTCATACTTACAATACTCTTCTTTTTTCCACGTTCTTCGTGATTTTAGGTAACCCGTTCTCCACAATTTCAAACAAAACGACTAGGCATCGACATTATTCTTGATATTTTGGAAAAAGCATAACGAAAAATTATACTCCGTAGAACACAAAAACATATAGGGAGAAAATTTATTAATTCTTATTCGTCAGTCTCTTTTATGAACATATGCATTGTGCATTTTGTTATATTGGAAATGCTCTAAGCTTGTACATTACTGCACCAGAGATGTTCTAAACTTTCCAATGGCAAAAAAGATGGCTCAATCAACTGAAATGACTTTTGTGGTGTGTTTGGGAGTTGAGTTTTGGAGGGGAGGAGGAGGTTAATGGGGGTTTATAACCCTCCTTTTTATGTTTGGGAGTTTAAAAAATGGAGGGGATGGTTTTGGAGGGCTTTTGTAACCCTTCAAAACACTCCAAATGCTTAATTTTTAAGTTCGCCCAATTTGGAGAGTTTTGGAGGATAATTAACAAGATGATAATTTAAGCTAAATTAAAAATGAATATCAGCTCAATGATTTGAATTCTTCATATTTCAAAGTGATTTTAATTATAATTCCTTCAAAAATCTTCTTCTTCCAATTTTATTACTCCCAAATACAAAGAAGGACTTCCTCACCCTCTTCTCCCTTTGCCCTCCAACAACATACCTCCAAAGTCTTCCCCTCCCCTTCCCTCCAAACTCTCAAACATACCCTTAGTTGTTTGGATGAGGTCTAATAATCCTTCAAAATTTTAAAAACGAAGCAACTCTAAAATATTTGTAAGAATGTAATTGAGAACTTGGCCAATTTGATAAGCTTAAACTAAGAAATGATTAAATGTACCAACCACCAATGAAATGAATGCTAAAAAATAGAAAGAGGCTTGCAATCAGTGATTGTTACCGGATAAAACGGGTTGGATTCCATTGAGAACCAGAGTAACAGCAAGCAAGGGAGTAAGATCAGAAACAGCATTGGCCACAGCTTCCCCCTCAGTGAAAGCATAGCTGATAACATCACGCAATGCCATAACCACAATGGCTGCAATCACTGAGATGATAAAAGAGATGACATTCACAACCACCACTGAAAATGCTGCTGATTTTGGGTGTCCTGCTCCCAGCTCGTTGCTCACCCTCACACTGCACACATTCAACTTCTACTTCACATGAACAGAAAGTTTAATATTTTTATATAACACTGGCCAACAAGCTATGTGTTCTCACCTTGCTGCTGCATTGAATCCAACAGATATCATAAATACCCATCCAGAGATAGTGGTACTGCAAATATTCAAAATAAAAACATAAGATAATTTTAACTACAGTCCCAGAACAACTTTTTACACAGCCCTCCAAGAACTGAACATTATTGAAGTGCACTCGTGAAATTTCTGAATATCTACTACTACTTGCTAACACTAGAATGTGCTGAATTGGTCAAGTGCCCATTTGGCAAATCTTTATCGACTCATGAGCAAACTTCTCTTCAAAACATTAAACTTTTGAATTGTTAAATAATCAAATTTACTAAGACTGAAGTTACATTCACAACATTGAGTGAAGACTACTATTTTAACTTTTTAAGAAATTGGCCTGAATAAAAGTAAAAAAGTTTGGAACTCCAAAATAGAAACTTTTAAAATGAGAACTCTTTAAAATGAGAACTTTTAATCTCTACCTTTCATTTATTGCAATCATTGGTTAAGATTCACATGGGGTCACATTCATCATTTTCATTTTCATTTACCCCAGTGCCGCAAAGGCTCCCACCTACGGTGGGGTAAGGGGGGGTCGGATGTACGCAGCCTTACCCCTGTACTAAAGCACAGAGAGACTGTTTCCTGATGACCCATAGTGAAAATCCCGTCCAAAATTGCATGGACTGACTGCTGCTTCATAACAAAGAAGCGCAGACAGTTTAGTGAGCCATTTTGCTTTATTCCATCATAATCTCAAGCCAAAAAATAATGAATCTTTATTCATAATTACCCTAAATTCAAGTGGGGCTTTGATGCAATAATCCTGAATAATTACCAAAATGTCACCTTGTCATTATAGCCATTGATTGTAAAAATTAAATAATGGAGATTAGAAGTTCTCATTTTAAAAAGGGTTCTCATTCTAAGATGGGTTCTCACTAGAACCCTCCCATTTTTCCTTAAACGGGCTTTAAATACTACCATATTTAAAGTCTGGTAATGCCAAATTATGACAGTAAATTTTAAGATGGTAGTAACATGCTCCTATTTAAGAGGAAAATGTAGTACTTCTATTTTGGATTTTTACATTGTTTTTACTATTATTCAGAAATTTTCTCTAACTTTTTTCATATATCTTTTTCTTTTTTATTGATAATATTCTGTATACATTTTTAAATATATAACATGTTCATCATGCAATCCATTAAATACATTTTTTATTAGAACAACTCTAAGTTGGAGCTGTATATATTATTCTGATCCGTGCTAAACTCCAAGAGCTTTTTCTTTAACACAACCCTCCAAGAACATTGTTGAGTATATAATTAAATTAATTTTATAAAGGCAGAAAAAAACAAAATTGACATAACCAGTACATGACAAACTGTTCTTGGACGACTTGGGGACCATTGAACCATAAAATCTGCCACTGACTGAAAGTAATTGTCTTTTACTTATTTCTTCGAAATTTTATTTGTTTGTTTGCTTAATCACTTCTTAATTTTCTCTGTCTGGCGAATATGGCTCCCAGGACTTCGAAGAAACATCCAAATAATATGTATTTGGATTTTGTACGCATCTATACAAAGACAGGATGGATACTATATGTGGGAATGTATGCTATGCATAATGAAAGAAAGAGGATTTTGTTTTACCAAATAGAGAGAGCGTCCAAGGCCAACTCTGGGTTTTCAAGCAAACCAGCCAGCAAAACAAGAACCTGAAAATACCAAGTTTCCAAACAGAGCATAACAGCAGAAGCAGCAGACAGTTTGAAGAATCCCCAGAGGCTGGAAAATGCTTGGATTGAGAACCCGCTCCAAGTCTTCCTGCATTTCTCACTCTTCACTATATACACAAACTGTGCTATCACAACTACCCACCAAGAAAGGCTCAACACCAGCGACGCCCCGACCAGGCCAAGGCCCAGTTTGTAGACGGCGACCCAACTCACTATGACGTGGACCACCAGCGTGACGGCGGATATGTAAGCGCTTGGCGTCACAATGCTCTGCGCTTGAAGAAACTTCTGAATGGGGAAGTTGACGGCGTAGGCGAATATTTGGGGGATCAGTCCGTACACGAACAGGGACGCCGCCGACGCAATGTCCGGTGCCTGTCCGAGGAAGACCAGGATCGGCTCCGAGAAGATATATACTAAAGAAAGAAAAACTCCGGTTATAGACAGAAGTACGGTCGATCGTTGAAGGTATATTCCGAGCATTTCGTATTTCCCTCCTCCGAATGCCTGCCCGCATAGTGTTTCCACTGCACTCCCCATTCCCAGCTATCAAACATCTCATTAAACAAATAATTAATCAATTTCATGTAAGATGGAAAGCTCTAATTTCAGTTATTTATTTGAAAGGAAAAACAAATCGACGGTAGAATTGATTAAATCTAGGTTAAATTAAATCAAAAAGTGCCTTTAAAATCAAAGCTGGAACTCTTTTAAGCTCTGTTTGGGTACAGATAGTATGACCGAAATAGGTGGGCCCTTTTTTGGGCGGGCATACCATGAGACCATAAGCGAAGATCTGAATGCCGGTGTTGCCGAGGGAAGCGGCGGCGAGTTCCAGATTCCCAAGGTGGCCGGAGATGATTTGGGTGGACATGGACATGAGGTAGTTGATCATGTAGACGACAACGGCAGGGGCGGCGAGGTAGAAAAGGAGCTTCAATTCGATCCACGTGGCGAGCTTGAGACGCTGCCATCGCGGGATTTCCGTTTCGAGAAGGATGCTCTCAAGCTCATTGCTGGTTTGGTGCTCTGCGTGGGAAGACTGAGCTGCCCCGTTGCTTCCCATCAAAGGCTCGTAAACAGAGCCGTTTGACGCCTCCATGTACAGAGCTGCTTCTTGACTCGCGGGGATGGCGGCGGCGGAGGAGGTCACGCCGGCCGTTCTAGATAAGAATTTAAAGAAAGAAAAAAGGTGTAGTAGATGAAGATCGAATCAGTGGTTGAATGCATCAATCTGTGTATTTAATACCGGGAAGTACGAAATGGTGTTTAATTAAACAAATGAAGCACGGAGTATCAACGATTTACATTTGTCAGGACAAATTTAACAATATTTTTTTCATAAAAAATATCAATACATTAATAAATAAAGCGTAATCAAAGTACAACATGTGAATAGTCTAAAATTCAACAGATGTTGCATTTATTTAAGAAAAGAGGTACTATCTCCGCCCCAGAATGAACTTTCCATTTTGGATTACGATGTTTGACTGACGATAAAGCAACTCGATCTCTGATCATACTCAGATTACTTTTAGTAAATAAAATTTACATATTGAGAAACTACATTAAAACCGCTACAAAGATTGATAAAAAAATAAAAATTTGATAAAAATTTGATATACAAAACATAAGATTAAGAGTGATTTAAGTTGACCATATGAATAATGACTGTGAAGTTCATTTTGGGACGGAAGGAGTAGTATATAATACTCACATCATAAGAAGTGTAGTACGAGTGGCTATTGAAATTGTAGGTTTAGTGTGATGTGAATATTAGAGCCGTCAAAATTGGTCAAGGGTGGGGATTATAATTTTCTGACTCAGCTAATTCGTGTGTTTGGGGGCTCAAGATGTTTTTATTTAGACCGAAATTAGTTGGTCTGGTCCGGTTTGTTTGAGCCTGATCTGGTCTGAATTGATCCGATCTGGTAAATATATGGTCTTTGTGTATTTTATACCCATAGAATTCTAGTCTGGTCTAAACTGAAAACAGTCCAAATAAAATCATCGTCGACCCACGCGGGTTGCGGCTTGGGTCACGGGCCAATATACAAACATATAATTTTGACTTTTTTATCTTAAATATTGTTCTTTTACTACCAAAATTATTATAATTACAATTTAAAAATTACAACAATTACAAAGTAATTATTATTTCTATAATAAATATTCGATTAAATTGTTGAAAGATACAGATATATTATGTAAAGCTCGATGTATTACTTAACAATTAGTAGCCATGATCTACAAATAATCACTCAAAATGTTTAAGTACATCTTTACTTTTACACAATGAGTATTTTTGTTACATACCCTTGATGGATCGCCGACCTGGGGGTAGCCGGAATCCGGGAAAAGTAGTAGAGAAAATCGGAAAGGCTTAAGTGAGATCAAGGAAATATTTTAGCAGAGTAACAGCAAAAGAATTCTATTGCGGATCCCTTTCCACGGGTTGGAAGGTGATATTTAAACTAAAGGAGTAATACTTGGTCAGAGTTCGGATGCTCGCGCTCGTTGCTAGAGGATATACCTTTGGTCTTCGGTCTTGTCTTGTAACGTTAACTCTCTTGTTGACTTCGGTTGATCTTGCGTCAGTACCCGAGATCAGAGCCGGTACCGAGCTCGGTGTGCTCGAGGTCGGCCTCATATCTTGCCTTGTCTGGGTAATTCCCGAGCTCGGTGTTTCCGCCGACCTCGGAGGGTCGAGGTTGAGCTCGGTTGGTCTTCTGTCCTTCATTGATTCGTCGTCTAGTGCTTTGTCCCGACCTCGATGGGTCGGGGTCGGGGTCGGCCTCTGCTGGAAGTTTGGTACTTTGAGTATTTTAAGATGCCCTTGTGGCCTTTGACCGGCGATTGTGATACCCTTGGGGTATGTGAGAATATACTCCATCAACGCTCTTATAGTTTTCAAATTCTGGTATAACTAGTATGGAGTACTTAATATTTTTTAATTAAACTTAATAAGTATTGATTTTGTAGTTTTTTTTACTCCAGGGGGCGTCTGGGGGAGGGGATCTGGCGGTCTTGAGTAATTTGGGTTGAAACCCACTCCATTGAGTTTCGAACCTAAGACCTCCCGTAAGGGAGAGTGAGTCGATGACCAGCTGGACTGGACTGTTTCCTCAATTATTTAGTATTTTGATTTCTTATATTTTCTTTACTACTACTTACTAATATAAATATATACTTCAGGGTAATTATTTTTTTTAAAAAAAAAACTTTTGTCATATACATAGTATATATTTGCATCGGCTAGCAGGCCAACACGTTTAAGCCATGAGTTAGGTTGGTTAGGTTAGGGTTGTAGACTTTATGGCCCGTCATTAAATGGGTTGGCCCGACCCAACCCACATAAAGCATAACCTGTTACGGCTAGGTTGGGTTGGATCAGGTTGGTCAGTGTGACAGCCTTAGATGTGATTTGTTTAAATTTTATTTGAAATGGTCTAATATGATCTAGTAAATATCTGATCTCTATGTATTTTATAATTGTTGAAGTCTAGACTGGTCTGTTTAGATCTTGTCAGGTCTGGTTTGTTCAAGTCTGGTCTGAGATGCTCTAATATGAGACTACAATAAGTCCAAACAAATATATCCTAAAGCTATATACTCTTTTTCCTCCCTTTAGTTGTACGTAGTATTAACTTTGTTACTTTCTCTTTGAATAAATTAAATTGTAGTAGTTCTTTTTGTAATTTTTTTAAATTACTATTATTTTTAGTTTTCTTTCCTTCTGCACAAGCCGAACAATTCTCCCATGGTTCCCAATGATCAATTCACTCAAGAATACATGTCATTCGAAGATGTAAGATGATTTAGAAGATTGATTGCAAAACATAATTATTTTGCAGTCACTCGTTTATATTTTGCTTACTCTCTAAGCTGAATCAATATATGTTATCTCTCATCATTGATAATTGGGCTGCTATAGAACACATACTTCTTTTGTCCCAAAAATGATTGTCAAATTGACTTTTATTGATCAATGATAACCAACTTTGACAATTGATATTTTTAATACGAAATTATTTGAACATGAAAATTATATAAAAATGTTTTTTATTGAAAATATTTTCATAAGAAATTGTTCATAAAAAATGTTATTTATTTAAAATATTTTTCATATTTTGAACATGACATGCACAGTGGAGCAATTAGTACATACACAACACATCAATAATTTTATGAGTGTTTTAGTTGATTCTTTAACAAATACAAATTGTGATGAAAAATATTTATGACATGTAGTTGGCTTTAGCCGAATCAAAATTGCATCATGTAATATAAGTTTATAAAATGTTCTTATGCAAACAACAATAAGCCTCTTGCACTTTCATTCACAGACACCTTAGTCGCCACCACCTCTTCCTTTATTCTCTTCTTTCAATCTTCTTTTGATCCCAATCATGAAAAAGGTTTCGTTAGATCACTATTTTCAATTCCACACATACTTTCATTTCCTTGCGTTTTCTAGAGATGCTATTTTCGATGGCAAAGTCTCGGTCGTCAGATGTATATTCCTCGTCATCATCATATCGGTCGGGTGTTCTTATCTGCTAGTAAGAAGTTTGTATTCCAAGAAGATGAGATTGAATGAATTGCTTTCTTTCAGGTGGCTGGTGAAATCAGAACAATTTCTGCACTTGGCTCTTTACCGCCTTACCGGTGGCTGGAAAAACCGGCAAGTTTAATAACTCATTTTTTATGGCTGATCAAATCGGACCCATTTCAAGTAGCACAAGCGGTCAAACTACAGTACGAGTCCACATAGCTGCAGGGTTAGCGAATGTGATAGCTTTTATATGGCTTTTTTGTTCTTTGTCACATCTTAGTGTAGCACTGAACACCATGATTGTAATGCTTCGGCTTTTTATTGTTATGTTTCTTGTTATTTTTTATCAATAGTAATTAAGTTACTTTGTTTTCAAAAAAATATTCTTATGCAAATGAAGGTTATCTAAACTTCATCAATTATGGTCTAGGAATTAATAAATTAAATGTAATTGTTAATGTTAGATTTAGTAAGACCATTTTGTGAATGCATGTGTGGAATTGAGTGTTCTACTTACATCACAATTGACATTCAATAATAATCAATACAAGGTTTGGATGTAACTTCCTCATAAAGTCAGATATTCTTTATTGAATGATTCAAAACTCAAAAGATAGAATTTTACAAGAAGGTTCAAATGTGAAATTAACAATCAATAAATGACCAAGTGACCAAGGTTCGAAACCCGCGGCGGCCATGTGGAGGTTACAGAACTTGAAATAAGGTTGGACCTCTGGTGTGCACGTGTATAAGGTCTACCGCCGCTTTGCTGACTGAGTCACCGTGATTAACCTCCCCACCATCCTGTCGGGTCGGGGTGGGGGGCTCCTGGGGTGGGAGATTCCACCTTTTTGGACCAAACAATCAATAAATGAGTAACTTGAGACCTACGTGGCTACGTCTTGAAGAATTCAGTTAACACAATAAAATTTTGGAACCATTTATAGAGTTGGTACTCGATAACTCCGGTAAGAGATCTACCCTAAACTCGAAATGCTTTCTCTGTATTCTAAACAATAAACCCATATATATGGGACTAAAATATCACTTCTTAAGACCACTCGGAGTGGTGAGGTATTAGGAGTCCAAAATGTTAAAAGTGGAATTTTTGGTCACGAAGTCACGAAGTTTTCTTCTGATTAAGTCAGCGAAAAATGTCATCGTGTATGTACTAAATGTCAGCGAAAAGACTTTGTCCCGCTACACTAGCGAATTTTTTTCACCTCCTACACTAACAAAAAAAGTTTCCCCCTTGACTTGAAATCCTGAATCTGTCCCTGTTCGGAAGTACACCAAAAGAGTGTCATCACATGTGTCATGGTTTTCTGTGTGTTATTGGTCTAGTTCTAGTATTAACATAAATTTATTTCGCTGTTGCCTTCTGCTTGATTCAAAATTGAGGGAAAATTCCCAAAATAGGAGTAAAAAAGTTTGAAAATTCCAAATTAGGAGTGCCATGTTTTCCCCCCAAAATAGGAGTAATTATTGCAAAGTTTGGAAAATACTGTCATGTTTAAAGTCTGGTACTGCCAAAACATGGCAGTAATTAGTCCTATTTTGGAAATAAAAACTTGATAGTCCTATTTTGGAATATACAAACGTTTTTAGTCCTATTTTGGGTAATTTCTCATTTTTATTATAAAGTGAGTAACGTACTTTACTTTATTCTTTAATTTGGACTCTGTATAACTCTTTAGACCATTTGGAGTGGTGAGAGAGTCTAAATGTCAAAAATGGACTCCGTTCATATGAAAACAGTGTTTTGACTCATATTTCTCTGCATTCCAGCACCGTCAATAAAATACACTCTGCACGTTTTTTACATATCAATTTAGTAAAACATTAATTAAATTATAATAAATAATGTTTTTCCTTTAATTTTTTCTCTGATTAAATATAAAATAAAAAAGACACATTTCGATGTAAAAAAAATCAAATTTCATTAATCAGAAGAAAACTGTATGGGTGGGTTCGGTTGCTTCGGTTCGGTTTTGACCTAAAACCAAACACAGAACCAAAGTGAAATGTTCGATTCAGTTTGGTTTTTTTGATAAAATCAAAGAAACCATGGTTTGGTTGGTTCGGTTAGTTTCGGTTTGGTTTCGGTTTTTATCCGGGTTTTTTAACCAAAAGTCCATGTATGAAAATAGGAGGAGGAACAATTGGCATGCAAATTTAGTAATTTAGTCTAATACAGAGTAATTGAAAACACATTAAAGTAGCAGACAACTAAATGAACACCACCATTTTCAAAAACATCGTTTTAACATGTAAAGTAGTAACCAAGCATGAGCTCCATTTTAAAAACAACTAAAAGTAGGTAGTTAAGCTAATCTGCCATACAATATTAAAAAGTATAGTACAAATTTCAGCATGAACAAGCAACAGGTAAAATTAACCAATTCACATTTAGTAAGTTATTATCATAAGTTCAATAGGTCTTCTGATTTGATGGTTTGGAGAATAAGATCATGCAAAGAAACTTTTTAGAACAAATCCACACAGCAAAACCATTTACTCATAGAGAGTTTATTGAATCTTATTGAACAACTATTTTTTCTCAAATGCAGTTAACGAATCTAATACGTAGTATATAAAATACTAATCATAGTAGACCTCAAAAAAATTACAGATAACAATAACATCATAATAATCTCAAATTGTAAAGGTGGAATGTTACCTCTGTTTGAAAGTCTTCGATCGGGATCAACTTGTGATAGAGGAGTGAAAGCTGATGAAGAGAAGTGTAGTTTCTCATGAGCTCATCTCTCCTGCCGTAGATTCAAGAAGAAAATCGGAAGAAGTTCAAAACTCTGCTACAAGAGGTGAACTGCATCTGCGAGATACTCTACGCCTCTAACTCCTCTAAGGTGCAAAGCTCAAGTCTGTCTAGAATAAAAGTTAGTAGACCGTAACTTGTTCAACCACTAATTGAGCCCAATGTTGGACAAAAGCCCAAGTGTATAAAAAAATACTTAGTTTTTAATGTTTCAGTTTTTCGGTTCGGTTCGGTTCTGGAGAGCCAAAACTGAAACCGAAACCGAATAGAAACGGTCCGGTTTTCCATTTTGGTTTTGGTTTTTTCTCGATTCGGTTGTTTTTGGTTGTGATTCGGTTATTTTTTAATTCGATTTCGGTTTTCGGTTTTCCGGACCCAGCCTTAACCTTACCTACCAAGTGAAGGGAGTGTATTCAGGCAACAAATAGAAGCCATTGTGAAGCATGTTGCCTCTTTGGTCCTTGATCCAAAAGGTGGAATCTCCCACCCCCGGAGCTCCCCCACACTCCGACCCGACAAGGCACATGGGAGGATGTAAATCACGGTGACTCAATCAGCGAAGTGGCAATAGACCCATATACCTGTGCGCGCCAGAGGTTCAACCCATTTCAAAGGCTGTAACCTTCACATGGTCGGTGCGAGATTCGAACCTTGGTCTCTTGATCCAAATTTCATACCACTCAACCAATTAAGCTATCGGTGCGAGTATTACCCCTTTGGTCCAATCAGTTCGAAAGGTGACCCACAGTAATATGATGGTCTTCATCACTGTCCCCCCAATCATTCCTGACCATAAACCCTATGCACCAAAAGCTGGCATCATGTCAAAATTTGGTGATTGCACAAAAAAGTCCAAATAGGACCTTTCTCTCTATTTCTTTTTGCTTTAGGTGTGAATTCCTTCAAATAATATTGGAGTCCAGAACACAAATATTGGTATCAAGAAAGGAAATATACAAATTACCTTTGCCCCTAATTTGAAATAATAGCCCAAAACAGATCCAACATGAAAGATGTTTTTAAGCACGGACACAAAGAATGAATTAAAAAAAAATCAAAATTGCAGACTAAAAAAGAATTATGTTCATTAGTGCAAAAGTGCAAAGGAGAATTAAAAAAAAAACAAAACATGAGTAAAATGATGTGACTTTTCTAAATATAATAAGTATGTTTCGATGCTAAATAGAAATAAAATATTCCCAAAATATTATTATCGAAAAGTCATGTTATCATGCTATGCACGAGCAGCGATCCTGTCAGGCTGATTTGACAGGACTTTTTGTCCGAACGAGGCCATTTGAGATCTTTCCTGGTGGAATTTTTTGGCTGAAATTTGGTGGGTATAAAACTAGACTGATGAAGAACATGTTCAAAAAACTTCATAGAACAAATCCACCGGGAAGGGCCCCAAATGACCTCGGTCTGATAGCGGTTCCCGCTAGACAGGCCTAATATGATGTGCCCTCAACTATGCACTATCAAGCATTAATATGGTAGTATTATTTAATCACTAGTGCAAAATATACATTCTATAACTAGGTTTTAATATGGGTTCACTTAAAACCGTTATAATATGTAGGCACGGGGTCATCTTTATAAATAATGAAAATACGAGTAAGTTAGACGGGTGAGTATTATAAATATAAAAATGTTTTTATAAGGGTTAAAAATACAACCGACATATATAGTAAACTGAAACGGGGTCTTATTTATAAATTCCGCAAACTTAATTTCAAAATGGGGTCTCTTGTATAATTTTAAAAAATGATGTTCTAGTTCATTTTTGACCCTTACTGAAAGTGGCGTTATTCAATTCCACACCGCAGACTAGGGCAAAAACATATACAATCCGCCAACCTAATCCATCCCTCTGCCTAAGCCACGAAGACAATCCAGCTGCTTTTCCTGGCGACTTCGACGAAGGCGACGGCCGCTGCTTCTCCAGGTTAGCAGAAGATGAAGACGACGCCGCTGCTACCCCCGGAGACATCGACGAAGACGATGACCGTTGCTGCTCCAGGTTAATCGACGAAGACACCGCCGCCGTCGCTCCCGGCGACTTCGACAAAGACGGCGAACGCTGCTGTCTAGTTTAACTCTCTAGGCCTGCTCCCTCGTATTGCAGGTTCGCCACTCTTGCTTATTTTAGCAGCTTATGGGGGTATCTATTTATTTATTGGTGATTATCATCTTCTTAGATATGATTTTTAAACTATTTTTCAAACTTAATCGGAAATTTTCATCTTTGTTTGCTTGATTTGTATTTTTGTAGTTATTTTATGAGAATTTTAAGGTTGTTTTCGCTTTTTAGGTGATACTTTGTAATAACGCCCTTTAGTGTTTAGATTATTGGACAGAATACTAATTTACCCCCAAGTATATGACCGTTGCTGCATTTTTCTCAAAATTGACTGCTTTTCTTTGTTGCATTGGTCACTAGAGTTGTTGCTAATTATAAGACTCTGTGTTTCCTCGCTGCATTTTTTCTTGAATTTTAAGGTTAGTTTTTGTGCTCCTGAATAGTGTTTTCTTGCTGCATTTTTTCTTCCTGGTTTTAGCAAATGTAGTCAATTTACAGAAATTAAATGTTACAAAACATCCCTTATGCTTGTCCAGATTTGGAAGTCAAAATTGAATATACCGTACATGTTTTTCACTTCATTAACTCTATGTAGTTTAGCTAATCAGATTATGTTTAGATGTTGATTTTTCAGCTTTACTGTACTTTGGGGCTGATGAAGTATTAACTGAGAGCCAGTTTGATATGAAAAAGATCAAGACTCTTCTGGTATGCAGCAACTTCATTTACTTTTTTAACAAGATGTTATCTCTGTCTCATTTTGTGTTTTATTTTTTATTATTTTATTTTCTCATTGTTTCTTTAATCTCACTCAATAATAGACTTTATGTTTTCCATTTGTCTCATGTCTGATATAGGGCAGTATACTTGAACCTGCAATGGGGCTCAATTGCATTGGTGGAAATGCTGCTTCATTAGCCCTTAACTTCTATTGGTACTTGTAAGCTGCTTTCTTTGATTTTATGTGAAACATGAACTAAAGTAGTCATATTTTTGTTATCAACTTTTCATCTAGTCATTATTATGCCAAAACCTCTTTCTTTTTCTTAGTCTTGGCACCATTGTTTAAATCTATGATGTTATACCTTGGCTTAAATGACATATTATGTGGTTATGTATCATTAATGTCAAATTTATATTTCTTGGGATACTTTTTGTTCTCCTCTTCTTCCCCCTTCTTTACCAATGCAGGTGTTGGGTAGATCACAGTGTCATCCCCCGGGTTATAGAATTATAACCGGCGCTAGTGACATTCGGTTTCCATCAGGTTAAGCGTTCACTCTGTGCAGCACACTCTTACACTTCCCATTGGTGATAACCTCACTCTGTGTAGCAGTTGACCTTTGTCCCATAGTTTGGACCCTTGGACCCGTGGAAGGCATTCTTCAGGTAACTTTTCTCCAGACCAAGATTCTCACATAGCAACTCAAACCATTAAAGAGTTTTTATATTCCAACACAAACCATTAAAGAGTTTATACAACCGTATATTTTTTCCACCGTAGATTTTAATTACTATAACATCTCATTTTTTCCATTGACTAATTTGATGATTATTATTTTAATGAGTTTATTGCAGATCAAATGGATACAAATTCTACCAAATGAGCCACCAAAGGTAAAGTCAAATAAGAGGAAGATTCCTAGAGTTATGGAGCCACCAAAGGTAAATTCTACCAAATGTCAAATAGTGTTGTGACAGTCAATTATGGTAATCTTACTATCACATTTTTATTTAATGTCAATTTAGTATAATTTTCAGTAAGTGTTACTCATTGTATATTGTAAGTTTTATTATATTTGGCACTTTAAAATGATACAAAAGTAATGATTGAATTCATGGTTAGTTTTTCTTTTGTCACTGAAATGTTGTTTACTCGTTGATTTCTACTGATGCTTGCTTTCTTGCAGGTGAACAGTGATGCTAAAAAGAGTACTGATGTACAACCTATTAGCTAATTATGTTATGAAGCGTAATTGTTCTGTAACTAAACGGGTGTTGTTGATTTTCTTTTGACTGAAAATTAAGAAAGACGGGATTAAGCAAGTTTGTTAACCCTACGTCTCTTCTTTTATCTTGTGGCATTTTCAGATTCACAGTTCATAATTGATCTGTTATACAAGTTTTTGTGGTTTAATGTCATGTTTGTCTAGGTGTGAGGTATGAACTTTTCTATTTTTTCTATTATTATTATTATTATTGTTATTATTATTATTATATGAATTTGGTTGTATTATTCTATTCGATAGAAAATTAGGAAATTCTGGATTAAACGAGTTTTATTGAAAGCCTGAAGTATTAAAGTGCAAGAGAAGTGAAACTTAAGTTATTTGAATAGTGTGCTTGTAGATACATAAAATTGTAATTATTATATACGGATTATTCAAGTCAAATGTCTTTAGATATAAATTAGGTGTTTGTAATTTTTATAGGTTTATATGCCTTCATAAGCAAATTCAGAGGGATGACACCACATTTGAATTGTTGTGCTTCAGGATTCAGGAATGGTGGGGTGTGGACTTTGAGATTAAAAAAACCATGCTCAGTAGATCTTTGAATTTGACTATCAGAAGATATGAAGATATTCATGTCTCACTTAATTAGTTTAAAGAGAAGCGTTAATGTTAATGGAGCTTCATGTACTTCGACAGGGCAAATGTGCCTATTGTTTTTCTGTTTTGATTAATGGAAGAATATTGTGGCTTGCGGGAATGAAAAGATGTTATTTTTTTTATTTAAAAATAGCATATTCTATAACGGTTGCATTAGCAACTGATATCAAAAGTATTCCGTATGGGTTACAACACCTGATATCAAATATTTTCAATAACGGTTATATTAGTAACCGTTATAAAACCATTCTATAAGGGGTATGACTACCCGACACGAAAAGAGCCTGACTTTCTATGTCGCTGGCTACTATGTCGTTACGGGAACCGACATAAAAAGTGTTTTTTAACCCATATAGAAAGTGTTTTCTACACTAGTGAATGTCATAAATAAAGTGACAATATGGTTCAATGATAGTAGTAGTCAGGGGCGGAGCCACCATTGTTCAAAGGTGTTCACATGAACACCCAAAAATTTGAAAAATGGCAAGTATACATGGGTAAATTTAGTGTAATTATTTATTGTTCTTTAAATTCTTAATTGTGAAAACAAATTGAACACCCAAAATGGAAATTCAAGATCCGCCACTGGTAGTAGTTCCTCATGTTTATCAAGAAAGTAATCAAATTATAACACTCCTATTGAGGGAAACTACATTGTTAAAAAATAAAGCAACCCTAAACTAGTTGTAGGACTTGAACTTAGCCAAATAGATAATCTAAGAAATGAATGGTAAAAGATGCAAAGAGGCACATGCAAAGGGTCAAGAGAGTAAGATCAGAAACATCATTGGTCACAACTCCCCCCTCAGTGAAAGCATAGCTCATATTAGACCTTTTTTTCTTCTAATAAATTAGAACCACTATCTATCAAGATGAGCAAATGAAAATAGTAATTAACTATTAAAAAATGTGGAAAATAATCAAATTACCCCAAACTTTGAAGGGGTGTGAGGTAGGCACCCCAAACTTTATATAAAAATTTATTTTAGCATCATGTTCATGTTTTATTATTTTTCAAAAATTTCAAGTTTTGGTGTTAATTTCAAAATTTAAAATATTTTAGCATTCCTGAAGATACAATTAACATTCTAAACTTCCATTGTGAAATAAATAGTATTACCCCCCACTCTATATAATTGTAATGTTTTCAATTTTAAAATTAGCATCATAAATTTACATTTTTGAAAGGTATGATACATGACCATGGTGTTAAAATAATTTTTTATATAAAGTTTGAGGTATTTAAATAACATGTGAAACTTTGGGGTGTTTATCTCACACTCCTTCAAAGTTTGGGGTATTTTAATTATTTTTTCCTTAAAAAATTATGTAAAAAACAAGTTACTATGTAGTAAGTAATAATTACCATCTCAAAAAAATATATTTACTTATAAAAGTATAATAGTGAAACAATTATAAATTTAACAACCTAATAGTCCAATAATATAAATTTGTTAAATCAATTACAGAAAGAACATCTAACCACCTAAGTGTGTCATTAGATCCCCATTTTATTGGCAGAATTAGCTTGAGCTATGTATACTACATAATACTCCATAATACTAATTATTTTTGGGCCTTTATTTTTATTGGATCCTGTGACATTGCACTTGGAGCACGTGGCCAGGCCGACCCTGAATTTACTTGGAGGGTTTTCACAACTAGACACAAAGTGAAAATAATATCACTTTTTTTCACTTTCAAAATTCTTTTCAAAAATAGTCCATTGAACTTTTCCTTTCAAAAATAGACTATGTGCTCCGTGCATTGAACCGACTTACTGTAATATTCAGTTCTTCACTTCAAAGAAGCCTGAAGCCTGCATCGGCAGTGACTACTTTCACACATTTGATAAATTTGTATAAACTACAATAATTACTCAATTCATTTTTTTAAATAAAAGATATAAATATGTGGTAAAAAAGATGAAGATAATTAGAAAATAATAAAAGTATTAAAATTAGATAAATTAAAAAAAATAAAATAATTAAATTAAGAAATCACATAATGCATAATAAAAACTGAGAATGAAAACTCCTGAGCTAAATTTAAAAAATCAAATATGAATTTAAAAAAAATCTGATTATTGAAAATGTATAAAAATTTGCAAATACAACAATAAAATGTAAAAATAGGAAATATTTAAAATGGTTTATGACTTGGAAAATTTGTAGAAATAGAACAATTTCTGTAATTTTATTTCTTAAAAGACTTCATAAAACCTATAATTTGATTAAAAAGTACTTAAAGCATTAAAAAAATATAAATAATTGATTTTTTAGAAGTAATTAAAAAAATTCAAACATATAAAGAAAAAAGTGAAAATAAATCTCAAAAAAGAAAAAAGAAATTAAACTCTAGAATATTTGAAATATTAAAAATAAAAAAAGATTATAAAAAATGGTTTTTGAAAATTATAAAATATTTGAAGATATTACAAATTATCATAGGCAATTATAAACTATTATGAAACAATTATTATTTTAGAGACCGATATACATACAAAGTAAAAAAATAAAATAAATAAATTGATAAGTTTGAAAAAAGTTTAAAAATAAAATGTAAATAGTAAATTGTTTAAAAAATTAAAAAGAAATTAATATAAATAAACTCAAAACCATAATAAATATAAAACTGAAAATTCAAAATGTGTAAAATAAAATAAAAATTAAAATAGAATTAAATGTTGAAAATTTTTAAAAATTTAAAATATGAATAATAAAAAATATAAATAGATTTGTTGTTTCTTTTTGTTTACTATTGTTTCTTCTTGTTTCCTTTTGTTGATAACTCTGAATTTTTTGTTTTTTATTGTTTCTTTATGTTTCAAAAAAGTTTAAAAATCAAATTAAATGCTATAAAATAAAATATAAATAGTAAATTGTTTAAAAAATTAAAAAGAAATTAATATAAATAAACTAAAAAGCATAATAAATATAAAACTCGAAAATTCAAAATGTGTAAAATAAAAAAAAAATTAAAATAGAATTCAATGTTGAAAAATTTTAAAAATTTAAAATATGAATAATAAAAAATATAAATAGATTTGTTGTTTCTTTTTGTTGACTATTGTTTCTTCTTGTTTCCTTTTGTTGATAACTCTGGTTTTTTTTTGTTTTTTATTGTTTCTTTATGTTTCTTGTGGTTGGTTTATATATAGAAAATCAAATTTATCATTTTACCTGATTAAATATGAATCTATATATGATTTTTTACTTTAGAGAAGTATCAACGATAAGTAAAAACCTAAATATACAAAAAACAAAAACAATTCAACAACAAAACAAAAATAAGTAACACAATGCAACAAATAGCAACATGATGCAACAAAAAACACCAAGATGCAACAAAAAGCAACACATTCAATACAACAAAAAACAACAAAAAACAATATATAAAAGTATCACAACAACTATGTAGTTCAATCTAGTATTTCAATATATTACATATATCTATCACATAGTGTGGTTTTCCTTCATATATTTTCTTTATACATCTTGTTAGGCTGTCATCATCCTTCGAAGGGAACTTATAAGGTGAACCGGCAAAACTGGCTCCAGAGTGGGCATATTGTGAGTAGCCAAAATGTGATGTATGGGACAAATGAAAATCAAAGAGTAACATCCGAGCAGTTATTTTTGTGAAGGATAACATCCGAGCAGTTAAAAACATCATTTGTGAAATTATATTTCAGAAAAACAGTAGCACCTCGGATATAAATCCATGCAAATCAAAATTGAGAACACTTGAGTCAACATGATAGCCTAAACCACAATTGAAACTTAGATGGAAGGCAATCCACCACATCTCAATTCAAAATCATAAGAGAAAGTCAAATTTAAAAATCGAGATGTAACAGTAATGAAAAAATGTAAAGGTTTCGTCAAAGAGATACTTAATCACCAGAGTCGGTGTTAGAATAGTCAACCTGGTAGAACTACAATCCGACGAGCTTAATCTTGTGTTTCTTCACACCACCGTGGAGGAAGATTACAATGAGGAGGTCGGACTGTCTCTCGATCTGGTAGTCGACAGGGTGCGGCCGTCATCAAGTTGCTTCCTCGCGAAGAGGTCCTCTTGAGCATCGATATTGCGTGAACCGCTTTGAATTTGGATTTGGGGATGCGGTGGTTTTGAATTTGGAGGTTAGGAAGATGAAATACAAAAAGCCTATTATTGAAAAGAGGAAAGTTAAAATTGAAAAAAAAAAATTAAGATGAGCCATAAATGAAATTGGGAACGTATTAATGGTTTAGACGGGTAATTTGCACAATATACTTCGGCATCACCATACAAGACTCCACGTATTTTATGCCATTGAATAGAAGGTGTTAAAAGAGAGAAAAATTAATAATCATAATAACTATACGTTTTCTTCACAAAATAATTCCAATACAATCCAAAATTTAGGTGAGCGCTTCTCAAAATGCAATAAGGCGACTCAATTTAGAAGATTGATATAACGAAAATCCAATGATATGCATATGTACGAAAGTCATCACTCATCATTGTCATGCTCATTAAGAAATTATTATTAATAGCATGAGTATAGTATGAGCATAGTATGAGCATTAACACAATATATACTCCGCAAGTGTTAAGATAGAACTTTTGACAATGGTTCAATGAGAATACTAATGAGTAAATTCCCTAAATAGGAGTACAAAAATTTTGAAATTCCAAAATAGGAGTATCATGTTTTTTATTACCTAAATAGGAGTAAATTTCTGCCAAGTTTGGCATTACTAGGCTATTAAACATGACATTTTTTTCCAAACTTGGCAGATTACTCCTATTCAAGGAATAAAAAACATGATACTCCTATTTTGGAATTTCAGAGTGTTTTTACTCCTATTTAGGACAATTTCTAAATAATATATGTAAGTTTCTATTAGCCTTTTAGGCGTCCTTCCTCCAACATTTTATTCTATAACGAGCCCTTTTATTATGGAAGTTAAAACTAAATAATGTCTTATTGATGGCTAATAGATAGATATGGACCCTACAATTTTACATGTTTTGGGAGATCTTATATTTGACTATTTTGACGTTTTTGCAAAAACTTAGGTTAGCGTTTCACATTTCGGAGGAAAAGATGAATAGAGGTGGAACTTAGACGAGTTTTTTCTTTAAGATAGAGAGCACTATCGGAGCTAGATTTCACACATTGCAGATGGGTTTTTGATTGGTTTCTGTTGGAAAACCGGACCGGCTCAGACCTCAATCACCACCAAACCCAAAGACTTGCTCACACTCACCACCAGGGATACAACCGGGGAAGACAGAAGGGCGATAGCCAACAAGCCCTCACACAAAGAACCCAGACCCCAGCCCAGAGAACCCACCGGAGCTACAGATAACCCACCACACTACCAGACCAGAGTGAAGCCCACAGAAGGATTCCAAAGGTCTCACCGGAGCAAAGCCGGAGCTAAAGCTCAGAGGAAACCGGCACTCTCTCACTCTAGGTCTAGGGTAACCGAACTGAAGCGTCATTTTAGAGAGAAGGCGGAGAGGCAGAAATAGGAGGATTCCAGAAGAACCAGCCAAATATAAGGGAGGGCCACAAGGGATAGGCTGAGTTATAAGACAAAACGGGGGGATGGGCTTGGTCGGGTAGACAGCCCATTTGGGCCAGGACAATTAATAGGAGACCAACTCCATAAATGAGGTGGACCAAAAGGCAGCTCAGGGATGGCCCATAGATGAGGTGGACCAATACCACAACAATCTCCACCTTATTGGTCCCCCTGGTGGTGTAGAGCACAACGTGAAAGGGAGAATCATCATCGCCGGTTTTTCCTGTTTTACAGTTCTTATCTAGCCACAATCTAAATTAAGAATACGCTTACAAGACAACAGTTTTTCAAAAGTGAGACATTTAGTCCCCATATCTGCAGGGTTAAATTCTGAAGGTATCTTGGACAGCTTTATCCAACCTGCATCCACAATATTCCTAATAAAATGAAACCTGACATCAATATGCTTGGTCCTGTCATGGAATACAGGATTCTTGCATAATTGGATAGCAGACTGGCTATCAGAGTACACTGTCACAACCTGCTTAAGAAAACCAATTTCAGTTAGCATTCATTTAAGCCAAATAGCCTCTTTAAAGGCCTCAGTGGCTGCCACGTATTCAGATTCAGTAGTGGACAGTGCAACAATAGGTTGAAGTTGAGATTTCCAACTTATGCAGGAACCACAAAGAGTAAAAATGTAGGAAGTAGTAGACTTTCTATTGTCCCTATCATTTGCATAATTGGAGTCAACATAGCCAGTAAGTAAGATGCCAGTTTCAGTTTTAGAGAACACAAGACCATGAGAAGGTGTACCCCTTAGGTATCTAAGAAGCCATTTAAGGGCAGTCCAGTGAGACGTACCATGGTTTGCCATATATCTACTTAAGCAACTAACAGCATAAGCTATATCAGGCCTTGTGCTTACCATGAGATACATGACTGACCCTATAGCACTGGAATAGGGTACAACCTTCATCCTATCTATCTCAGGAGCAGTCCTTGGGGACTCATCCTTGCTTAGCACAAAGTGGGGTGCTAAGGGAACATTCACAGGTTGGGCAGAGTCAATTTTGAATTTTTTCAAGACCTTTTCAAGATAGGAGGTTTGGTTCAGGGTAAGGGTACACCTACTCCTATCCCTAAGAATATTAATCCCTAGGATTCTCTTAGCATCTCCAAGATCTTTCATAGCAAAGTTTTCACAAAGGCACTTTTGAACTATCTTAATAGCATTCACAGAAGGGCTAATGATAAGCATGTCATCAACATAGATTAACAAGAAAACAGGTACAGCAGCAGTATTCTTAAAATACAAACAAGGGTCAGAATCAGACCTTTTGAAACTCAGGGAAGACATACACTGGTCAAACTTGATATTCCATTGTCTGGGAGACTGTTTCAGGCCATAGAGGGCCTTCCTAAGTAGACAGACATGTCTGGGGTACTTAGGGTCAATAAAACCCTCAGGTTGGCTCATGAAAATCTGTTTATCTAGTTCACCATGCAGGAAAGCAGTGGTAACATCCATCTGCTTCATCTCCCAGTCATTATGGGCAACTAGGGCAAGCATCATCCTAATTGTTGTGAATTTTACTACTGGAGCAAAAATTTCAGCATAGCCTACCCCTTCCTTTTGAGTGAAACCTTTTGCCACTAACCTAGCTTTAAACCTAATGTCATTTTGTTCTTCTTTAACTTTGAAAAGCCATTTGCACTCAACAACAGAACAATTAGGAGTCCTAGGAACTAGGGTCCAGGTTTTATTCAACTTAAGAGATTCTATCTCACTTTGCATAGCACATAGCCAATTTTTAGATTCTCTAGAGGCAAGGGCTTCCTGGTAGGTTTTTGGCTCATTCAACTCAAGAGTTTCAAACACAGAGAAAGCAAATAATGAAGTATCATACAGGTGAAAAGCATAGTCAGTCATACTATCAGAAATCCTTTTAATGTTTCTTCTAGTCCTATCTCTGGCTAACACATAATCATCTAGACTCTCATTCTCAACTTGGATTTCTCCAAGTTCTTCATTATCAGCAAAATCAGATTGAACAATCACATCATGCAAATTTTAATCATTACTACTGGGCTGCTCCACCTCACTAGAGGTGGAGTGAGTGTCATGCATAGTGTTGGTCAAATCAGGAGTACTAGACTCATTCACCAAAGGGGCAGCAGTGTTCTGGATGGGCTCCACCTCACTAGGAGAGGTGCCATCATGCACAGTTTGAGGGTCAGTCACATTTTGAACTAAGCAGGGAAAGTCATTTTCATTGAACACAACATTTCTGCTTATAATGACCTTAAAACCACTCTGGTTCCTATCCCAGATCCTATATCCTTTAACACCTTCAGGATATCCTAAGAAAATGCATTTCTTAGACCTAGGGTCCAACTTATCAGACTATTGATGTACATAGGCAGCACACCCAAACACTTTTAAGTTTGACAAGTCCAGGGGTTTCTTAGAGAAGACAGACTCAGGGCACTTACCTTCTAAAGGTACAGAGGGGGATCTGTTTATCAGGTAGGTGGCAGTATTGACAGCTTCTCCCCAAAACTTCTTGGGGAGGCCAGAAGTGGCAAGCATACTCCTAACTTTGTCTAGGAGGGTCCTATTCATTCTCTCAGCTAAGCCATTCTGTTGGGGAGTATAGGGCACAGTCTTGTGTCTCCTAATCCCACTCTCAACACACAACCTATCCATATCCTTATTGCAGAATTCTAAGCCATTGTCAGTCCTAAGGGTTTTAACCTTACATCCAGTTTGATTTTCTACCATAATTTTCCATTCTTTAAACTGGCATACACATCAGATTTATGTTCTAACAAACAGACCCAGAATTTCCTAGAAAAGTCATCAATTATGGACAGAAAGTACCTCCTACCCCCATGGGTAGGGACACTGGAAGGACCCCATACATCTGCATGTATGTAGTCAAGGACAGCTTTAGACTTAGGCTCACTAGAATAGCTAGAAACAGGAAACTGAACCTTATGTTGTTTACCTAGGACACAACCCTCACAGAAAGGTATGGGTGACACCAAGTCATTACCAAAACATCCAGTTTGTTTCAAAATATTCAATCCTCTATTACTCATGTGACCCAGTCTTTGGTGCCAAAGCACAGACTTGTCACTGAGTACAGCATTAGCATTTTCAGAAAAAGGTTTGGCATGCACAACATAAAGGTTATTTTGTTTCAAGGCTTTAAACAAAACAAGGGAGTTTTTCAAAATCTTCATACACCCATTTCCCCATTTACCCTCAAGACCACATTCTTCAAAAACAGAAATAGAAAGCAGATTGTGCCTAAGATCAGGGACATGTCTAACATTTTTTAATTTGAAAACAGTTCCATTTTCAAACTTAAGACTTATGTCACCCACACCATGGACCTTACACTTCTTATTGTCAGCTAGGGACACATAACCAGAATCACAAGCACTATAAGAAGCAAACAGATTTTTAAAAGGAGTCATGTGGTAGGTACAACCTGAATCTATTAACCATTCAAATTCAGTTAAGTTGCTTAGGGCAGAATTAGCATGATCACATATCATGAACACTTCTTCACTAATTTCCTTATCAGTCACAGAGTTGGCCTGTTCATTTCTTTTGGGTTGGGGACAGTCCTTTATGAAATGATCTGGGTTCCCACAGTTATAGCACACCCTTTTCCTAGACTTATGCCTCTTCTTGCTAGGTTGTCTACCATTCTTATCCTGATTGTCCTTTTTAGGGTTTTTAGACCTGCTTTTAGACCTTCCCCTAACAAACAAAGCTTCCCCAGATTCCTTATGATGGTTCCTAGAATGTTTTAAGTCAAGTTCTTTACTTCTCAGGCCATTAATAACAATATCAAGGGTTATGTCATCCCTCCCATATTTTATGGCAGACTTAACATCATTATAGGAATCAGGTATAGCATTTAATAAGACTATGGCAGTGTAGTCATCTATATGTTTATCCCCAGCCTGCTTAATGTTTTGGATTAGTTTGTTAAAAATATCTAGATTTTCATCAATATCTTTTGATAGGTCAAGCCTAAACCTAAAAAACTTTTCCAACAAAAACAGTTTGCCAGGAAGGGAAGTATCAGTATATAGAGACTCAAGTTTATCCCAGAGGTCTTTAGCAGACTCAATGACTCCAACCTTTCTAAGGACAGAGTCAGACAAGTTTAAATATATGGTTGAGCAGGCTATTTCATTCATTTCAACTTGTTTGGGTTTTTCCTCAGTTTCTAAGTATTGCCCAGTAATGGCTCTATGAACTTTCTGTTGTATTAACACACATTTTATCTTTTGTTTCCAAATGTCAAAATCAGTCTTACCATTAAAAGGCATCATACCATACTGGTTTGAAGCCATGATAACAGTTACAACACAACAGCAGAGATACAGGTAATAAGGGAGCTTAACCCTGATGGTTTGGGCTGCGGACTAAGTGACCACACAGTTCCGAGGCCACTGAAGTGGCTGGCAGGGAATCACTTAGCCCTAACCTCAGGTTCCCTAGCCAAACAGGGGTTAGGAAACCTCACAATTACCAGAATTCAGCCCACACAGAAGCGGAAGCAAAGTTGAAAAAAGTCTGACAGAGCAGAGGAAAAAAAACACAAAGAAAAAATAATACAGCAGAAAATAAGTAGGGCACGATACAACAGGTTCAGAGGTTATCACACAGAGGATAAAATCAACACAGGCAAGTTCACATATATTAGTGGCCAAGTTTGACACAGATTGGTCCACTCATGCACTGTATCACCAACCTAGGGTTTCTGCAGGTCTTATCTAAATAAGATCTACACATGCAACGGTTCAGAAACTAGGGATTCTAACTGGTAGTTCCTCCACCTAGGGTTTCGGAATACCCATGCATCACAGAAGCCGGTGGCACTCCGGCAGCCCAAGAGTTAGGGTTTGAGTTTATACCTGAGCGGGTGTCCCGGAGAGACAACCCGACTTACCTTCTCCGATGGCGCCTTCAGACGTTACCGGTGTGGGAGTTCTCCGGTGAGCTTCCGGTGTCCGAGAGAGGCAGCAACGTCCAGGCTCTGATACCACTGTTGGAAAACCGGACCGGCTCAGACCTCAATCACCACCAAGCCCAAAGGCTTGCTCACACTCACCACCAGGGATACAACCGGGGAAGACAGAAGGGCGATAGCCAACAAGCCCTCACACAAAGAACCCAGACCCCAGCCCAGAGAACCCACCGGAGCTACAGATAACCCACCACACTACCAGACCAGAGTGAAGCCCACAGAAGGATTCCAAAGGTCTCACCGGAGCAAAGCCGGAGCTAAAGCTCAGAGGAAACCGGCACTCTCTCACTCTAGGTCTAGAGTAACCGAACTGAAGCGTCATTTTAGAGAGAAGGCGGAGAGGCAGAAATAGGAGGATTCCAGAAGAACCAGCCAAATATAAGGGAGGGCCACAAGGGATGGGCTGAGTTATAAGACAAAACGGGGGGATGGGCTTGGTCGGGTAGACAGCCCATTTGGGCCAGGACAATTAATAGGAGACCAACTCCATAAATGAGGTGGACCAAAAGGCAGCTCAGGAATGGCCCATAGATGAGGTGGACCAATACCACAACAGTTTCATTAATTATTTAGGTATGCAATCTAATTTTTTTTATAATAAATGCCTTGAGATTGACCGGATCGTAGTCTTTGAACATTTAAATAGATACGTTATACTAAAGTGACTAATGGACATGGAGCAATCCATTACATGTAACATGAGCATAAGATTCTAAAACATCACGTGTGTTGAACAAATAATTTAACTTAAAAAATTAAGTTAATCTAGTATTGAGGTTAATTTGAAAAATACCCTTCTTGAAATTAAGTACCGAATGATCCAAAGGCCCAACACAAGCCTTGAATCTATGGTAAAATTGCTACAGTATCGTATATAAAAGAAATATAAAAAGCGACAGGGCGCTACGACGACGGGTCGTGTGAGCGTCTCCGGCAAGCCTTTTTGAACGTGATTTGTGCGCCGGTATATGCGATTTGGGCGGGCGACGCTGTTCATTCAGCGTTTGGGAGTCCCAATTTTGCTAGCCTCTCTGTCTGGGAGAAAATCGAAGCATCGACGTTTCCTGGAATTGGGCCTCTCGACGAAGTTCTGCTGCAACACAGGACGAAGCATCATCCTTTCGATCCTTGCAGGCCAGGCAAAGTGCAGAGGACTTTAAAAGCGGGTGGAAAACAACACCCCTAAAAGCAGCAGGAAGGAACAAGGGCAGACCTTTTCTTGCGTGTTTAGGAAGAACCTAGTCTCTTTTGTGCATCAATTTCAACAATTTTAATCAGGTATGGCGGTAGTGAGTTGGAATTGTAGGGGTTTGGGAAATCTTGCCACTGTTCAGGTGTTGGCTGATTTAGTACAAAGAAAGAGACCGGATATACTATTTTTTATGGAGACTAAATCAAATGCTGCTTATTGTGAAGATATTCGGAAAAAACTTGGATTCCATGATTGTGTGTCGATTGATAATGTGGGCTTAAGTGGTGGTCTTTGTCTTTTCTGGAGAGAACAGGTGTATCTGAAAGTCAGAAAAATGGAGAGCAATTTTATTGATTGTTCCGTTAAAATGGGGGACGATGAACCCAGATGGCGTTACACCGGCTACTACGGCTTCCCGGAACGTAGTCGGAGACGTCAATCGTGGGATTTAATAAGAAATTTGGCTAGGGAGAGTACTGAGCCTTGGTTGATGATGGGAGACTTTAATGATGTTATGTTTGATAATGAACGCAAGAGCAGTGTATCGTCCTCACCATGGCTACTCAGGGGTTTTTGGGAGGCAGTTTGGAGCAGTGGATTGGTCAATGTATCTTTTGAGGGCTATCAGTGGACATGGGAACGGGGTAGGGGAACCCCAAGATGGATTGAGGCCAAGCTAGACCGGATTTTAGCTAACGAGGATTGGTTGACTTTATTTGGAGGACATCAATCTATGTCTTTGGAGGGTCCCACTAGTGATCACCTGATGCTTTATACCTGTACAACAGGAGGAGGAAAGTGTTCAAATTTGAAAATATGTGGGTCCATGAGAACGATTGTCGGGAAGTGATACAGAGGGCATGGAATAACTCCGTTGTGCCGCAAATTTGGCAACGATTAAATGGCTGCGGATTGGAACTCGACCAATGGAGTAAGAGCAAGAAAGTGGGCTTTCAAGCCTGCATTGATGTTTGCAAAAAGCGTTTAGCTGTCCTGAGAGTGGAGGGTGGCAGATGGAATGCGGCTGAGTTCAACCGGGTCAAAGAATCTCTTGTTTATATGCTAGAACAACATAATATTTTCTGGAAGCAGCGAGCAAAATCCTTTTGGTTAAAGGAAGGTGATAAGAACACAAAATATTTTCACAACGCTGTGTAAAACAGAGACGTAGAAGAAATAAGATGAAAGGATTGAGACTCTCAAGTGGAGAATAGGAGACGGATCATACCATACTTGGGTGTATTGTGGAATATTATTTTACATAGATCTTCACTTCTCATGGCACTTGGATGGACAAGAGGACAATGGGGAACCTGTCCACGGTGAAGCCCGAGCAGAACCACGAATTAATAAAGCCAATTACGGCTATGGAAGTTAAACGAGCTGCTTTCGATATGCATCCTCACAAAGCTCCGGGACCAGACGGATTAAACCCAGCTTTTTTACAACACTACTGGGAGATTGTTGGTGAAGAGGTAGTGCGCTTTTGTCAGAACATCATGGAGACCGGTAGAGTCCCCCGTGAGGTAAATCAAACTAATTTAATTCTTATTCCTAAAAAAGACAAACCTGAAGGTATGGGGGATTGGAGACCAATAGCTCTATGCAATGTAGTTTTTAAAATCTTCAATAAAGTTCTGGCTAATAGATTAAAGAAAATACTGAATGAGTTGGTCACAGTCTGTAACATCGACCCCGAGCATATTTACTTTTAATAAATTATGTAATAAACCTTGAAGGATGATTTAAGAATTTGCGTGATTGTAAATTTTTAATATTTCTTTTACGTGAATAGTAAATTGCATGTGGGGCCCACAGCGGGAACGGGGACCGCCTGATAATTCTCAAACCACATATTATATTCATCTTGGTCTAGATGACGTCTATATGGAGGTGGATATTTTATTTGGGCCATAAGAAAGGCATGGAGTTGAACGGTTGGTCAAACGAGGCCCAATTACCGGTATTGGTAATGTAACGGATAACAGCCCGAAATGAGTTTCGGAGACTCCTAAATTAATGTTGGGGAATGTACATCTATTCTAAAGGCCCATAATTATTAGGAACACGTGATATATTTTATTTGGCCCGATAAAATAAAATATGACTAAGATAGTCCGAAAAATACAACTTTCGGGGCCGATTGTACATACCGGGACATAATGGGATGACCTCCCACATAAGTGGGGGCCACCCCACATTTTTATGGGTGCTGAATGACCAGATTAATGGGAATGGGACATCCAAATATGGCATATGCGGACTTATGAAGGAGAGGGTAGCTGGGGGACAAAACCACACCCCTCCTTGTCTCATTCATGCACCATCCTCACAAGGTGAGATGACTTGATGGACTCCTCCCTCATTCTACACCATAAGGAGGATAGAATAGAGAGATAAGGTCCAGGGAAGAGCTCTCAAAGTTCTGGAGCTTGAGGAGCCAAGAAGAGGGAAGAATCCATAGAGGAAAAAGCTAAGCCTTGAGGTAAGAACACATATGGCTCTTCTAACTAGTTTTATTGTGTATGATTTTTAAGAAATCATATGGGGGGATTAAACCTCAAGTTCTTCACGTTTAAAAGTGTAGAATATTGTTATAAAGTGGTGTTAATTAACTTAGAAGAGTTGGTGAATCGATAGGAGTCGAAATCGCCGGAAACCGCCACATATAGGGAGCTGTTCGTATCTGCAGAACACGAAAGCCGCCCGGCTTTCGTGAAAGCCGCTCGGCTTTTGCCCAGGCAGTCCAGTTTTGCCTTTTCATCGGGTTAAAACGAGGATTTATCGGGGAGCTCAACAAAGGCAACTATTTCAGCACATCATAAGGTGAGGATGGCTGACTATATTGCTTATAATTAGTGAGTTAATTTCATGAGATTACCGAAGGTAATTAAAAGTGTTTTTATGGATTATTAATGATTAATAATGCCTAAAAATGAAAAGACTAAATGTCTAAAGAAAAAGGAGCATGATATACAAATTTAAGAGTAAATTATGTATGTTCATGTGTTATGAGTATGTTGACTTGAAAGTGGAATTTATTATGAAACATATGTTGAAATATACTTTTTCTTCATATTAGAATATATGAGTGATTAAAAGTGATATTTTGAATATTGAGATAAATGATATTTTTCAAAGGAAAATCAGTTGAACTTGTCTATATGACTATGAGTTGAGAACTTGGTTTGTTGATATTAATTTGACTAGTATTAAGATACTAGTTGGACATTAAAATGAAATGTTGTTAAGATTGATCCTAAGGTTGGATTGTGAAATGTTATGCCTTAAGTAGTCTTAAGAGATGCTTTAAGGTAGGAAAGCATGAACTTTAAGTTATACTAGGGGTAGGCCTTAAGGGATACCCAAGATAATGTAAATATTAAATTGATCCTAGATATAGGATTGGCCTACGGGTGTGCTCGGTAGTCCTTGTGGATAGCCGGTTGAATTATGGAAATAAGTAAGGACCATGGCCCTTCCCGACTCTAGAGAGCGGGGTTGGATAGCATGGACTTACATCGTGATCACGGGGTAGGGTGGAATCCGAATCGGAGACCTAACTAGGTTCCGGTAGCGGTAACACATAAGATAGGACCCCGAAGGGCCTTACCTTCCTACGGGATGATGGGTATGAGTCCAGGGGCGGGATGTTGGAGTCCGAACCGGAAGCCTCATGAGGTCTCGGACAGCGGTAGCAAGTCCCGTAGAAATAATAAGACCCAAGGGTTGGGTTGTGCAAATGATAAATGAAAAGGAACATATAAGAAGGGCCGTGCGCCGACAGATAAATAAATTCACTTATTATAAAGATAATAAGTGGGAAATATAAATTGTTATTTATATTATGATATCACCCTATTTTGAGGGTCTTGGAAATTAAAACGTTGATTATACTTAGTATAGTTGCTATTGTACTTGTCAAATATTTCCAAGTACTGACCTCCCCTTCACGGGGGAGGTCACCTCACAGTTTCAGGTAGAACTTGAAGGTTGCTACCGGCGCCCGTTGCTTCGGGGATATTCAAGGGAGAAGACGTGGTTCGTGCTTCTTCTATTTCCTGTTTTCAAAATAATTATAACAATGCTCATGGATATTATTTTATTGAATAATTACTTTGGGGGCTTGTATGCCGAGTTATGCCAAGTGTGGGTTGAACAATTGTATTAATGCTTCCACTATTTTAAATGAATGTTTTACATTATGTTTGTTTATGGATGTACTATGTGTGAATGATATTCATGACGCCTTGTATAGTATGGATGAGTCGGACTGCGGTTGACTATTCGTACTGTACGGCGGGTTGTTGACGTGTCCGGCTAGGTCCGGGGCGTGACAATTTAATTGGTATCAGAGCCTTAGTTCGTAAACATCATAATGAAACTTCAAAATCCTTTTTGAAAATGAAATTTAAAACCATGAGCATAAGAAGTTTTGTACTTATAGAACTTTTGGTACTTGAGTTGTAATGTCTCCAATTGTTAAGATGGTACCCTTAGCAATTGGTATGGCGGTGATTTGAGCCAAAAGATGTCTTTAAGTGTCTATCCGTCAATTGACATTTGATACGAGTCTAACGACTCATTCTAAATTTCTTTCAGAAATGGAACGTACCGGGAAGGTTACTCAACGAAACCCGACTGGCCAAGCACCAGGAGGATCCCAACGTGGCAGTCGGGGAGGATCGAGGGTGTCTAGGAGACAAGACCGTGCAGGCCACTCACTGACCGTGAGTGAGGGTCATGTGGAAACTATAGACGAGCACTATGAGTCCGAGGAGGATTCAACTTACCAGCCGCAACCGAGCCGATTGAGACCCCATATGATGGGGAATACGATGATGCTAGTGACGAGAGCGATGATAATGAAGCTCTCGAACGGATTGAGGAAATGCTCCGGCAATACCACCAATATCGCCAAAGGCGCCGGGCAAGGCGTGCTTTGGAAGGGGCTTCAAGGAGAGGAAGCCGCGTGACTCCCCGGGAGATCATAGAATCCCGAGGAGGGGGAGGTGCTGAAGTCCCTATAATAAGGATCTCAAAGTACCTCAAAGAGGCAAGAGACTTGGGATGTAAACCGTTTGATGGAACGGGGGACATCTCCGTGGCGGCCGAGTGGATCAAAAGATTCAACGAGGCGGCCCTCGACATGCAACTACCACCCCACATGAAGTTGAGAGTAGCCATGAGGCTACTAGAAGGCATGGCGTCCACATGGTGGGATGGAACAAAAGGGAAGTACGGCGAGGCCGTCACTTGGGAGAATTTCCGACAGGAGTTCTTCAGCCAATATTACTCCGACTTCGAGGTGAACTTGAAGAGGAGGGAGTACACGAATTTGACCCAAGGAGGTGAATGTACGGTGAAGGAACTTGAGCACAAACTCAGAAAGCTCGCTGAGTTCATACTCGAGTACATTTGTGATGAAAACCGGATGGTGAACCACTTCTGGGATGCCTTGGACCTTGACATACGCGAGAGGGCAACCCAATTGCCTAATATGACGTTTAGTCAAGTGGTTGAACAGGGCTTGAAGGGGGAGAAAGAGTGGGAGGAAAGGAAACGAAGGAATGTCGAGGAGGCAAAGAAAAGAAAATGGGAGAACCATGGCCCTCAAGGTTCCAACAAGAAGGGGAACCACGGGGGAGGCGGATCCTTCAAAACCCCTGCACCACTGGTAAGGGGAAATCAAGGCCCGAGCTGGCAAAGCTCTATGTCACAAGGCTCAGGCGTGAAGAAGTGCAGCAACTGCAAGAAGAACCACTTTGGCAAGTGCCGCGATCCCCCGAGGTGTTATCAATGCAGGGAGGTCGGGCATTTGAAGGTGAGTTGCCCACAACTTGGGCGAGCCATGGGGGTCGGACCGAGTAGTGGAACGACGGGGAGCAGGAACCGAACCGGAGCACCAAATGCTAGCGGTGGGCACGGTGGGGCGAGTGCAAGCAACGCGGCATCCGTAAATCAAGGAAGGACCCAAGCTCGGGTCACGCTATGACGGAGGCGGATGCTCGTGCCAACCTGGACTCCGTTGCAGGTAATTCCTTAAACTCACGTATTAGTATATTATAAACAAAGGAGTGTAGAGCTTGTAAATTTATAACCCCGACGAGTTTGGTCGGGTTTGGGGAGAAAAAGGGGAGGAGAATCCTCGCCCTGGGCGAAAACCGCCCGGCTTGGACGAAAGTTGCCCGACTTTCGTCTTGATTTATTGGGAATAATACCACGGCAACGAATGCCGGCCGGCTTCCACCGAGAACTGCCCGGCTTTCGTCAAGATTAAATCAAAAAATTCTCGCAACCAAAAACCGGCCGGCTTTTGTATAGACCGGCCGGCTTTCGTAAATGTCTCACCTGGAGAATTTCTCGCAGATGAAAGCCGCCCGGCTTTCATGGAAACCGCCCGGCTTTCGTTGGGCCTGGGGATTCCTACGCTGCTGAAACCCGGCCGGGTTTCGTAGAAACCGACCGGCTTCGAAACCATTCCATGAATAAAACTACGGCGATAAAAACCGGCCGGCTTTCGTGATTTATGTACAAGGAATTGTTCTCGCAGATGAAACCCGGCCGGCTTCCGTGAAAAGCGGCCGGCTTTCACCTGGATTGGTCCTAAAACGGTCCTAAAGGTTAGAAACCGGGAAATTTCGGAAGGGTACCGAACGGACTCCACCCGAAACACAACCAACATACTCTACCACTCAAGAAACGAGCCTATTAATTAGATAGTGTGTCTTACATTACTTATAAATGTAGGAACACTAAAGATAAAAGAGAGAGACGCAAGGATCCTTATTGATACCGGGGCGCAACGATCATTTGTGAGTGAGGCGTTCGCCAGCGGATTCAACGGACCACTTGTACCGATGACTCAAACCCTATTGGTATCCACGCCTCTAGGGGATGATATCGAAAGAGATAGCCACTATCCATCGTGTGAGGTGGAGGTGGAGGGACAGAACTTGACGTGTGACTTCGTACCGCTGAGCATGATCGAGTTCGACGCGATCCTTGGGATGGATTGGCTAGAGAAGCATCATGCTAGGATTGATTGTTATACGAAGGTTCTTGAACTCGAAAGCGGTGAAGGTTTGACCTTACGTTTCGAGGGAGATAGAGGCAAATCAAACAGTTGTATCATATCCGTCGTGAGAGCGAGGAATATGATGAGAAAGGGATGCCACACATATCTAGCTTACGTGGTGGACAAAATCAAAGAAGAGGTAGACATCAACGATGTGAGAGTTGTGTGTAAGTATCCGGATGTCTTCCCAAAAGACTTGTCGGGACTTCCACCCGAAAGGGAGATTGAGTTCGTGATCGAGGTCGAACCCGGCACCAAACCAATCTCTATACCGCCATACAGAATGGCACCCGCTGAACTTAACGAGTTGAAAACCCAATTGCAAGAGCTATTGGACAGCGGTTTCATAAGGCCGAGTCACTCTCCGTGGGGAGCACCGGTCCTTTTCGTGAAAAAGAAAGATGGAACGCTTCGAATGTGCATCGACTATCGTCGACTGAACAATGTCACAATCAAGAATAGGTATCCCTTGCCTAGGATTGATGACTTGTTTGATCAGCTCCGAGGAGCGACGGTGTTCTCGAAGATTGACTTGAGGTCGGGGTACCACCAACTGAAGATAAAGGAGGATGACATACCGAAGAGTGCATTCCGCACAAGGTATGGTCATTTCGAGTTCCTAGTTATGTCGTTCGGGCTAACCAACGCCCCGACGGCATTTATGGACTTGATGAACCAGGTATTTCATAAATACTTGGACCGGTTTGTGATTATGTTCATAGATGATATCTTGATTTACTCGAAGAGTGCAGAAGAGCATGAGGAGCACTTGATACTTGTTCTTGAGACACTACGGGAGAAGCAACTCTATGCCAAGTTTTCCAAATGTGAATTTTGGCTAAGGGAGATTGGCTTTCTCGGGCATGTAGTTTCGGGATCAGGGATTGCCGTAGATAACAAGAAGATTGAGGCCATTACTGAATGGGAGAGGCCAAAGAACGTCAAGGAAATTCGTAGCTTCCTTGGATTGGCAGGGTACTATTGAAAAATTGTGGAGAAGTTCTCAGTTTTGGCATCGCCATTGACAAAGCTCACTCGAAAAGGGGCCAAGTTTGTATGGGATGACCAATGTGAGAAGGGATTCCTTGAACTGAAGAAGAGATTGACCGAGGCATCGGTACTCGCACTACCCAAACAGGGTGTGGGGTACGGTGTCTACAGCGACGCAAGCATCCAAGGACTTGGATGTGTCTTGATGCAGAATGGGAGAGTGATTGCCTATGCTTCACGACAGTTGAAGAAGCATGAGGTAAATTATCCCACTCATGACTTAGAGCTGGGGGCAGTGGTGTTCGCATTGAAGATTTGGAGACATTATCTCTACGGGGAAACATGTCATATATACACCGACCACAAAAGCCTGAAGTACGTGTTTACTCAGAAAGAGTTAAACATGAGACAGAGACGGTGGATGGAGTTGATAAAAGACTACCATCTAGTTATCGAGTACCACCCCGGTAAGGCCAACGTGGTAGCGGATGCCTTGAGCCGAAAGAATTCATCTGAGGCATTATTGACTAGCTTGAGGGCATTGAGAGCCCAATTGGAGGCATCTAGCGATGGTGCCTTGTTAGCTAGATTCGAGGTGAGACCTACATTACTTGATGAAATCAAGAAGGGTCAAGAAACCGACGAAGAACTTATGAAGATCCGTGAACGTATGCTAGCAGGACCAGTTGAGGACTTCAGGGAGAGAGACGATGGTCTCTTATTATTTCGTGACCGAGTATGTGTACCGTTGGATGATGAGCTCCGAAAGTCCATCTTAGAGGAGGCTCATTCATCGGCGTATGCCATGCACCCGGGAGGCACGAAGATGTACCGTGACTTGAAGGAAAGTTACTGGTGGTCGGGCATGAAGAGGGAAATAGCCGAGTACATCAGTAGGTGTCTTACTTGTCAGCAAGTTAAGGCAGAACATCAGCATCCGGCTGGGTTACTACAACCACTTTCCATTCCTGAATGGAAATGGGAGCACGTGACTATGGATTTCGTGGTGGGGTTGCCTCGAACGGTTAAGAACTATGATGCCGTATGGGTTGTGGTCGATAGGCTCACGAAGAGTGCACACTTTCTACCTATCAACACTACCTATGCACTGGAGAGGTTAGCCAAGTTGTATGTGGACGAGATCGTGAGACTACATGGGGTTCCTATAACCATCGTATCTGATAGAGATCCACGATTCACATCACGATTTTGGTCGAAGTTCCAAGAATCTATGGGGACCAAACTGAAATTCAGTACAGCTTTTCATCCACAAACGGATGGGCAATCCGAGCGGGTTATACAGATATTAGAGGATATGCTGAGGGCTTGTGCATTGGAGTTCCAAGGGAGTTGGGACAACCATTTGGCACTTGTGGAGTTTGCCTATAACAACAGTTATCAGGCGAGTATAGGCATGCCTCCATACGAGGCATTGTAAGGGAGGAGATGTCGTACACCTTTGTGTTGGGATGAGGTTGGCATGGCCAAACTCGAGAGCACGGAACTGGTGGAAATCACCAAGTCAAAGGTGAAGATGATTCGTGATAGACTTAAGGCAGCACATGATAGACAGAAAATTATGCCGATAAGCGCCGAAGAGCCTTGGATTTTAAGGTGGGAGATGAAGTATTTTTGAAAGTTTCACCTTGGAAGGGAATCATCCGATTTCAGAGCCGAGGGAAACTTAACCCACGATACATAGGGTCATTCGTGGTTCTTGAGAGGATTGGGGCCGTAGCATACCGATGACAGTTGACTCCAGAATTGGAGAAGATACATAATGTATTCCACGTGTCCATGCTTAAGAAGTATATGCCGGATCCATCTCATGGAAATACGGGAAAACTTGAATTATGTCGTGCAACCAGTGAAGATACTTGATAGGCAAGTCAAGAAATTGAGAAGCAAGAAAGTTCCAATGGTTAAAATCCTTTGGAAAAGTGACCGAGTTGAGGAGGAAACTTGGGAAACGGAAGCTTTGATGAAAGAGCAATACGCGTTTTTGGTTGAATGAGCATTGTGAATTTCGGGGACGAAATTCCCGTTAAGGGGGGGTGAACTTGTAACACCGACCCCGAGCATATTTACTTTTAGTAAATTATGTAATAAACCTTGAAGGATGATTTAAGAATTTGCGTGATTGTAAATTTTTAATATTTCTTTTACGTGAATAGTAAATTGCATGTGGGGCCCATAACGGGAACGGGGACCGCCTGATAATTCCCGAACCACATATTATATTCATCTTGGTCTAGATGACGTCTATATGGAGGTGGATATTTTATTTGGGCCATAAGAAAGGCATGGAGTTGACCGGTTGGTCAAACGGCGCCCAATTACCGGTATTGGTAATGTAACGGATAACAGCCCGAAATGAGTTTCGGAGACTCCTAAATTAATGTTGGGGAATGTACATCTATTCTAAAGGCCCATAATTATTAGGAACACGTGATATATTTTATTTGGCCCGATAAAATAAAATATGACTAAGATAGTCCGAAAAATACAACTTTCGGGGCCGATTGTACATACCGGGACATAATGGGATGACCTCCCACATAAGTGGGGGCCACCCCACGTTTTTATGGGTGCTGAATGACCAGATTAATGGGAATGGGACATCCAAATATGGCATATGCGGACTTATGAAGGAGAGGGTAGCTGGGGGACAAAATCAAACCCCTCCTTGTCTCATTCATGCACCATCCTCACAAGGTGAGATGACTTGATGGACTCCTCCCTCATTCTACACCATAAGAAGGATAGAATAGAGAGATAAGGTCCAGGGAAGAGCTCTCAAAGTTCTGGAGCTTGAGGAGCCAAGAAGAGGGAAGAATCCATAGAGGAAAAAGCTAAGCCTTGAGGTAAGAACACATATGGCTCTTCTAACTAGTTTTATTGTGTATGATTTTTAAGAAATCATATGTGGGGATTAAACCTCGAGTTCTACACGTTTAAAAGTGTAGAATATTGTTATAAAGTGGTGTTAATTAACTTAGAAGAGTTGGTGAATCGATAGGAGTCGAAATCGCCGGAAACCGCCACATATAGGGAGCTGTTCGTATCTGCAGAACACGAAAGCAGCCCGGCTTTCGTGAAAGCCGCCCGGCTTTCGTGAAAGCCGCCCGGCTTTTGCCCAGGCAGTCCAGTTTTGCCTTTTCATCGGGTTAAAACGAGGATTTATCGGGGAGCTCAACAAAGGCAACTATTTCAGCACATCATAAGGTGAGGATGGCTGACTATATTGCTTATAATTAGTGAGTTAATTCATGAGATTACCGAAGGTAATTAAAAGTGTTTTTATGGATTATTAATGATTAATAATGCCTAAAAATGAAAAGACTAAATGTCTAAAGAAAAAGGAGCATGATATACAAATTTAAGAGTAAATTGTGCATGTTCATGTGTTATGAGTATGTTGACTTGAAAGTGGAATTTATTATGAAACATATGTTGAAATATACTTTTTCTTCATATTAGAATATATGAGTGATTAAAAGTGATATTTTGAATATTGAGATAAATGATATTTTTCAAAGGAAAATCAGTTGGAATTGTCTATATGACTATGAGTTGAGAACTTGGTTTGTTGATATTAATTTGACTAGTATTAAAATACTAGTTGGACATTAAAATGAAATGTTGTTAAGATTGATCCAAAGGTTGGATTGTGAAATGTTATGCGTTAAGTAGTCTTAAGAGATGCTTTAAGGTAGGAAAGTATGAACTTTAAGTTATACTAGGGGTAGGCCTTAAGGGATACCCAAGATAATGTAAATATTAAATTGATCCTAGATATAGGATTGGCCTACGGGTGTGCTCGGTAGTCCTTGTGGATAGCCGGTTAAATTATGGAAATAAGTAATGACCATGGCCCTTCCCGACTCTAGAGAGCGGGGTTGGATAGCATGGACTTGTTGGGAAATTGATGTAACGTACCTCGAAAGTACGGCAGCAGAAGTTTAAAATTTTCCCAAACAGATCTTCCCTGATTATGACAAAATAACGAACATAATAATAATAACAGATCTGAGTTAGAACTTACAGATCTTCCAGCCTAGCGGTGATAATCCTTGACCTTTGGTATCCACGTGATTTCTCCTTCCCGAAAGAACGGTTAGATCTCCCTAAGAGAAAGGCTAGGAAATCTCTTCGCAGGGAAATAAACTGGTAATACTGAATCTGAAAACTGGTCTACAAATTATGAAGGAGAAGGATGTATTTATACTAGTTCGAAACTAGTTTCCCAATCACAATGAAAGTCTTTCTAATTAATGAGTTCTAATCCTGCTAGGACCAATACTCCTAATTAATTAAATAAGTAGATAAAACAAAACAAAATAATAATAATAATAATAATTGAGATGTGGCTGCACGCCACTTTCTAATTATTATATATTAATATTTATTTTATTTACTTTTCTTTTAATTCCAAATTACAAAAGAAAATATCTACTTTATTTAATAATAAATACATCTTATTTAAGTATGATAAATCTAATTTATCTTACTTAATTAATTCTATCAAATAGGACTCTCCTTCAGCTTCATGAATTAAATATGTTTAATCTAATTAATATTTAATTCATTTTCAGTATCACGAATTAAATATTATTTAATCCAATTAATAATATTTAATTCCTTCTAACAATTCAATTGGAAGGTATAATCACTTGTTGTGTGACCCATAGGGCCTTATATATTAAACACTAATCAAATTAAGGTCTTAGCGAATCCCTAGACGATTCTCCAGACAAACTTAATATATAAGGACGTTTGCGAGGACTATACAAACTCCATGTAATATAGAGCTCATAGTGATACGATCCTTTCATTCAGCGAACATTCAACTAAGTCTAGAACATGATATAGTGTCTATCCCAATAACTCAGTCTCTGTCTCTCAATCTTTCTAGATGATCCATAACGATCATATTCGATATCCAAAACGAATATATCTTTGCATTGGCCAATGACTTTATGATCCATCTAGATATGAGAAGTAGAATGTTCTCTCTTAATCTATTATGAGGAATGAATCCTTTCTTGGCTCAACTACTACTCCATGTGCTTCGTGATGCACCCAACACATGCCGTATCTACCCCGATTGAAGTGCAAGCGTTGGTCATGGTCAAAGTACATCACTCCGCACATGTAGTACGTATTGACCTCAAGTCGGAGGACTATTACACTACTTTATACGCCGATAATCCCATAGACACATGAATAGAACTTATCAAATGGTTTCTCGGTGGGTATGCCAATATTCTCTAAAATATCTATGTGACCATCATGAATTACAGGAACTCATAGTCGTGAGATCAACTATACTTTCTAAAAGTATGATGCAGTCCACATACCAATCTTATCGTATATCATCAATATCCCATTCTTGATGATCATTGATTGGGGCTATTTTAGGACCTTATGTTATATCATATAAGCTCCCACTTACTTATTGACAACATAAATCCAAGGGAACACAATTATGAATAAAACATTGACAATCGAAAACAATCATTCATAAAGTGTAATACCGTGTATATATCAAATATAAAAACTAAATGTGATCAAGTACATATGTCTTTAAAGAAATGATTGTCGCTAGGACATATATACTAACAATCTCCCACTTGGCCTAGTGCCAATCACCAATGCGTCTAACACCTAGATTCTCAGAATGTCTAGTATGTTTCTCACAGCTCAAAGGTTTGGTGAAGGGATCAGCCAAATTGTCCTCAGTGGAAACACGTTCTATTGCAACCTCTCCTCTTGCTATCTGCTCTCGAATCACATGATAGCGCCTCGGCACATGTCCATTCCTCTTGTCGCATCTTGGTTCCTTTGCTTGTGCAACAGCACCAGTATTGTCACAATAAATGGTTATTGGATGACTATCATTTGGAACAACCCCTAATTCTTTGAGGAATTCACGTATCCATACGGCCACTTTAGCTGCTTCTGATGCAGCAATGTACTCGGCTTCTGTTGTCGAATCAGCTGTAGTGTCTTGCGTGGAACTCTTCCAGTCTACTGCTGCTCCATTGAGATTAAAAACATATCCTGATTGTGACTTATAGTCATCCTTATCTGTCATGAAGCTAGCGTCAGAGTAACCAGATGCTATTAGTTTCTCTTGTCCACCATAAACCAAGAAATATTCTTTAGTTCGTCTAAGATACTCAAGAATAGTCTTAACAGCACTCCAATGCCGTTCTCCTGGATTATTTTGATATCGACCAACAATACTAAGCGCATAAGCCACATCTGGCCTAGTACAGATCATAGCATACATGATTGAACCAATTGCAGAAGCATATGGAATCCCTCTCATGCGTTTGATCTCATCATCAGTTGAAGGACTATCCTTCTTTGATAACGATATCCCATGACCCATCGGGAGGAATCCTTTCTTAGATTCTTCCATTTTAAATCGATGTAGTATTTTGTCAATATACGTGGATTTTGAAAGACCTAACATCCTGTTAACTCTGTCTCTATAGATCTTAATCCCAAGGATATAACAGGCTTCACCTAGATCTTTCATCATGAAGATATTGGATAACCATTCTTTCACGGACTTCAATAAGGGGATATCATTCCCTATGATCAGAATGTCATCAACATATATGACCATAAAGACCACACTATCCTTGCTGCGTTTTGTATATACACACGCATCCTCATTGCTTCTGATGAAGCCAAACAATTTGACCGCTTCATCAAAATGGATATTCCAACTCCTTGAGGCTTGCTTTAGCCCATATATGGATTTCTCCAATTTACATACTGATTTGGGATTTGACTTGGATATAAAACCTTCAGGTTGTACCATGTACACCTCCTCCTTGAGGTTTCCATTAAGGAAAGCAGTTTTGACATCCATTTGCCAAATTTCATAATCATAGTATGCTGCTATCGCAAGCACAATTCGAATGGACTTGAGTTTTGCAACTCGCGAATAGGTGTCACTATAGTCAATTCCCTCTCTTTGACTATAACCTTTAGCCACTAGCCTAGCTTTGTATGTTTGCACCTTGCCTTCGGCATCAATTTTCTTCTTGAAAACCCATTTGCATCCAATGGGTCTAACCCCAACAGGCAAGTCAACCAAGTTCCATACTTGATTGATATACATCGAGTCCATTTTAGATTTCATGGCTTCTTGCCACCTCTCTGAATCAATATCTAATATTGCTTCAGTGTAAGTCTTAGGTTCATCCTTGTCAGGAATTTCAACATCATCATGATCCTCCATGAGGAAGCCAAACCTAGTTGGTTCATGACGAATCCTAGTAGACCTACGAAGTTGAATATTTTGCGATTGTTCAGGCTGCTCATTCTGATTGTGAAGAGGTTCTCTTTCATTGGACTGTCCAATGCTCGGAGAATTTTCTGGTGCTACACTTTTAAGTGTTTCCAGAGAAGGAGAAGTAGGTGCAGAAGGAATGACAACCATGTCATTTCTTTCATGCCTAATAGGAACCACTTGCTGGTGCGAGGTGCTTCCTATATTACTCCCACTAGCTGAAGGATATCCTCCTAGGGACATACTTCCGCTTAATCCTCCCACTGAATCCTTGTTTTGACCATCTAACAAGTCTTCATCCTCTATGTTATTTTGTGATTCTTGAATTTCTTCTAGTACTATCTTCTCACGATTGAATTCCTTGAAGACCAAGTCTTCTTCTAGGAATCGTGCCTGTCTGGAAATAATGATTTTATGTTCCTCAGGATGATAGAAATAATATCCCCTAGTTTCTTTAGGATACCCCACAAAATAACATCTCTCACTTCTAGCTCCTAACTTATCAGTGTGCAATTTCTTTACATAAGCAGGGCAACCCCACACTTTAATATGTGAAAGAACAGGCTTCTTATTACACCATAACTCATATGGTGTCTTTTGCACTGATTTAGATGGAACTCTATTCAGAATGTATATCGAAGTTTGCAATGCATACCCCCAAAGAGATGTTGGAAGAGACGTGGAATTCATCATGGACCTAACCATGTCTAACAAGGTTCTATTTATCCTTTCAGAGACACCATTCAATTGAGGTGTTCTTGGAGGAGTCCATTGTGACTGAATTCCCTGACCTTTTAAGTAATCGAGAAACTCCTTACTCAAGTATTCCCCTCCACGATCAGATCGTAGAGTCTTGATACTCTTGTCAAGTTGCTTCTCTACTTCAGCTTTATACTCCATGAATTTCTCAAAAGCTTCTGATTTGTGTTTCATAAGATACACAAATCCAAACCTAGAGAAATCGTCAGTAAACGTGATGAAGTAAGAAAAACCTCCTCTAGCTTGAGTTGAGAATGGTCCACACACATCTGTGTGAACCAATTCAAGCACTTCTTTGGCCCGTAGTCCTTTTCCAAGAAAAGGTTTACTCGTCATTTTAGCTGAGAGACACAAATCGCAATTACCATATGATTCAAAATCAAATGGCGTTAAGTAATTTAATTTACTTAGCCTTGCTATTCTGGCTTCATTAATATGACCAAGCCTACAATGCCAAAGATATGTGGTATTTTTCAGATTACTTAACCTTGGTCTTTTATTTTGTACATTTAATATGTCATGTCTACAATTAAGAACATATAAACCATTCATAAGAGGAGCATTTCCATACACAATACCATTTTGTGAAAAACAACAAGTGTTATTAGCAAAATGAAAAGAAAAACCCTCAATGTCTAACATAGGAATGAAAATTATGTTCTTTGTTATAGAAGGAACAAAATAACAATTATTTAGTTCTAATCTATAACCACTGGGTAAATCTAATATATAGGTCCCTACACGTTCAGCAGCAACTTTTGCTCCATTTCCTACACGTAGGTCAATCTCACCCAGCCTAACTGCTCTACTGTCATTTAGGCCTTGCACACTATTGCAAATGTGTGAGCCACAAGCCGTATCTAATACCCAACAGTGAGAGTTAGTTGTAGACATATTAATATCAATGACAAAAATGCCTAAGCTAGAAGCACTCGGTGCTTTGACTAGATTAGTCATGTATATCTCACAATCTCTCTTCCAATGTCCTGTCTCTTTGCAATAGAGACATACATCATTTGGTACCTCAACAATGTGATTCTTCTGAATGTCCTTATCAAACATGGCTAATTCAGAAGAACTAACATCAAGGATCTTGGGTACACATGTATCAAATACATGTTCAATATTATTTTCTTGCCTAAGAACGAAACGCATATTTTGTTCCAAGTCTAGAAAGTTTGGTTCAATCAGATTATTTGTATCCAATATACTTCTCAATGATAAATTCGACATACCTAAAAGGCCTAAAGAAGTTCAAATAGAACGGAATTAAAATCATATATTAATTCCTATGATCACATCTAGTTAACTAAATAATATGGACTTTTAATTATTTAGCTCCCACTAATTTTACATGCTCTTTGACCCCAATAAAAGGAACATGGAATGTTTTACAATCATAGTGGCCAAAATCCTCATTCATACTATTACAGTCCCAGCTTGGGCTGATCACTGCAATAATATAATGGGTAGGTCCCTAGACCAATTGCGTCCAAGCAACTTTTGGTTGATCAATTTTTAAATTGATCGACATCCCTAAATTAACACTGACGCTTGGGCGACTCGAGTTAATTTAAGTAAGTCAAAACCATCATACGATCACAAACATATGTATCTATAAATTAGTTCTATATTTTGTCGAATGGAATAAACACTTGGGTGAAATATTCTTCAACGAAAAAATATTTCTACTAATTTAATTATGACGGGTGATGTCGTTATCCTAGATAAGACTTAAAATTTAATTTATGGGGAACATTTAGCGGGTATTAAATTACTTTATTTAATCAAGATGCTAAAACATATCATCAAATAATATGTTGATGAGATCTAACTCAAACTGATCAACTAAAGCATGCAATATAAATCTAATTTATAAATAGATACAATAATCAACAATTAGAGTAAAAGCATGTAGTTTATACGAAGTATGACGAATAGACCAAGCCCATAGCAAATTAGAACTCCCGGAGTCCTCTGTCATGCACTCATCTCAAGCGTCTAAAACAACTTAGAATCTTAGTAGAACTGCAATAGTCCTTGGGTGTCTCTTAATTCATAAAATCTACAAACCCGGCCGTAGTGAAGTTCGTCAGGCGCGACCGCTTCATAAGCAGTTGGCTTTCCCAGATGTTCGTCGTCCTTCATAGATCGTTCAAAGGAAAGTTCATCTAAATAGATCTTCTATGATTCAACTGCCCTGCTGTTTTATTTGTTTATTTGTACTCAAAACAAGAGAAGGGAACTTCAACTCCGACTTCTCCCAGATCCACATGAGAACAATTTGTTCCAAGGACAGATTTCATTTAATTTCTAAAATCAGAATATAATTCCTTACTTTAATACGTAGTAAGACTTGTAAAACTTTATGGTTCAAACCCGGTAGGAATCCAGCTCGTCCTAATCGTGCATCTCAAACTTTGGTCGAAAACATAATCCCAAAATTATGTATTTTGGATCCAGCAAAATAGCTCAAAATTCGTATAATGTCATTAAAATCAGTTTGGCTATGATACCACTGTTGGGAAATTGATGTAACGTACCTCGAAAGTACGGCAGCAGAAGTTTAAAATTTTCCCAAACAGATCTTCCATGATTATGACAAAATAACGAACATAATAATAATAACAGATCTGAGTTAGAACTTACAGATCTTCCAGCCTAGCGGTGATAATCCTTGACCTTTGGTATCCACGTGATTTCTCCTTCCCGAAAGAACGGTTAGATCTCCCTAAGAGAAAGGCTAGGAAATCTCTTCGCAGGGAAATAAACTGGTAATACTGAATCTGAAAACTGGTCTACAAATTATGAAGGAGAAGGATGTATTTATACTAGTTCGAAACTAGTTTCCCAATCACAATGAAAGTCTTTCTAATTAATGAGTTCTAATCCTGCTAGGACCAAATACTCCTAATTAATTAAATAAGTAGATAAAACAAAACAAAATAATAATAATAATAATAATAATAATTGAGATGTGGCTGCACGCCACTTTCTAATTATTATATATTAATATTTATTTTATTTACTTTTCTTTTAATTCCAAATTACAAAAGAAAATATCTACTTTATTTAATAATAAATACATCTTATTTAAGTATGATAAATCTAATTTATCTTACTTAATTAATTCTATCAAATAGAACTCTCCTTCAGCTTCATGAATTAAATATGTTTAATCTAATTAATATTTAATTCATTTTCAGTATCATGAATTAAATATTATTTAATCCAATTAATAATATTTAATTCCTTCTAACAATTCAATTGGAAGGTATAATCACTTGTTGTGTGACCCATAGGGCCTTATATATTAAACACTAATCAAATTAAGGTCTTAGCGAATCCCTAGACGATTCTCCAGACAAACTTAATATATAAGGACGTTTGCGAGGACTATACAAACTCCCTGTAATATAGAGCTCATAGTGATACGGTCCTTTCATTCAGCGAACATTCAACTAAGTCTAGAACATGATATAGTGTCTATCCCAATAACTCAGTCTCTGTCTCTCAATCTTTCTAGATGATCCATAACGATCATATTCGATATCCAAAACGAATATATCTTTGCATTGGCCAATGACTTTATGATCCATCTAGATATGAGAAGTAGAATGTTCTCTCTTAATCTATTATGAGGAATGAATCCTTTCTTGGCTCAACTACTACTCCATGTGCTTCGTGATGCACCCAACACATGTCGTATCTACCCCGATTGAAGTGCAAGCGTTGGTCATGGTCAAAGTACATCACTCCGCACATGTAGTACGTATTGACCTCAAGTCGGAGGACTATTACACTACTTTATACGCCGATAATCCCATAGACACATGAATAGAACTTATCAAATGGTTTCTCGGTGGGTATGCCAATATTCTCTAAAATATCTATGTGACCATCATGAATTACAGGAACTCATAGTCGTGAGATCAACTATACTTTCTAAAAGTATGATGCAGTCCACATACCAATCTTATCGTATATCATCAATATCTCATTCTTGATGATCATTGATTGGGGCTATTTTAGGACCTTATGTTATATCATATAAGCTCCCACTTACTTATTGACAACATAAATCCAAGGGAACACAATTATGAATAAAACATTGACAATCGAAAACAATCATTCATAAAGTGTAATACCGTGTATATATCAAATATAAAAACTAAATGTGATCAAGTACATATGTCTTTAAAGAAATGATCGTCGCTAGGACATATATACTAACAGGACTTACATCGTGATCACGAGTTAGGGTGGAATCCGAATCGGAGACCTAACTAGGTTCCGGTAGCGGTAACACATAAGATAGGACCCCGAAGGGCCTTACCTTCCTACGGGATGATGGGTATGAGTTCAGGGGCGAGATGTTGGAGTCCGAACCGGGAGCCTCATGAGGTCTCAGACAGCGGTAGCAAGTCCCGTAGAAATAATAAGACCCAAGGGTTGGGTTGTGCAAATGATAAATGAAAAGGAACATATAAGAAGGGCCGTGCGCCGACAGATAAATAAATTCACTTATTATAAAGATGTTTAGGGCCAGGGAACAGGAATGTGAGGTTATTAAACATGTTTTGCATACTTATGAAGGGTGTTTTGGACAGGTGGTGAATTACCAGAAATCTAATATTAAATTTTGTCCAAACCTCGATGAAGAGAGGCGGAAGTTTGTTGGAGATTGCCTGGGGGTGAGAACAGAGGGAAACAATGCTTGTTATCTGGGTTTACCTTCTCTCATAGGAAGACATAAGAAGAAGATTCTTAGTTATCTGAAAGAAAAAATCATTTCTAGGGTGAGGAGCTGGACTAATAAATTTCTTTCTAAAGCTGGCAGAGAAATTCTGCTCAAAACTGTGATCCAAGCTATGCCGACTTATGCTATGAACGTTTTCCTGCTGCCTAAGGAATTGTGTGCTGAGATCGAGGTAATCATGAATGACTACTGGTGATGGGGAGCTGATCAAAACAGAAAAGGAATTATATGGAAAAGCTGGCAAAAACTTTGTATTCCGAAACAGTAAGGCGGAATGGGATATAGATCGTTAAGAGAATTCAATCTAGCCATGTTGGGCAAACAAGTTTGGAGATTAATCAAATATCCGGACTCGCTTGTGGGAAGAATCTTTGAAGCAAAGTACTTCCCTAATTCTTCTTTTTTGCAGGCCAAATTGGGGAATAATCCTTCCTTCATATGGAGCAGCATGATTCAGAAGCAGGAAATGCTTGAGAAAGGCATAAGGAGGAAAGTGGGCAATGGTCAGACCATTTCGGTCTGGCGTGAGCGCTGGCTACCAGGACAAGGGTCAGGACGAGTTCAGTCAAGACCTCCGGACGGAGTGGCTGACATGAATGTAGCGGCATTGCTTAATGAGCATGGGAATCAGTGGAACAAGGAAAGAATCAATACCATTTTTTCAGCAGAGGATAGAAGAGCTATTTTATCTATTCCCATCAGCAGAAGGAGACCTGCGGATGGAATCTGGTGGAATGAAGACAGTAGAGGAATTTATAAAGTGAAGAGAAGTTACAGGGTACTTCGGGGGGGGGGGGGGTACACGGGCCAGGGGTGGATGGGTTGGACGAAGAAGTGGAGCCTTAAAATACCACCAAAAATGAAGTGCTTTGTGTGGCAGGTGATGACGGGTTGTTTACCTACGGCAAATAATCTGCGCCGCAGGCATGTGGAGATTGACAATGTGTGCAAGGTTTGTGTAGAGGAGGATGAATCAGAAGATCACATATTCAGATCTTGCAGGATAGCTGACATGGTGTGGAGGAAATTGGGGGCCCGTTATGTCCGGCAAAGGCAGACTTTTACTGACTGGATTAAAAAAAATTTGACAATTTGCAGGATGAGGATCTTTGCATTTTTGTTGCTAATCTTTGGAGCATCTGGAAGCTTCGGAATGACAAAGTTTGGAAGAATCAAGACGCGGATTGGCGCCACTGCTTGGAGATGGGAGCAATGGTTCTACGGGGATGGAAAACAGCTCAGATAGAGCCCGATGGAACAACAAGGGTGACATGTCAAGCGACTGGTTGGAAAAAACCAGCGGAAGGCAAGATTAAGATCAATGTGGATGCGGCGTTAGATGCACAAAATAATAGACGAGCTTGGGCTTGAGTAGCCAGGGATTCTCAGGGCATTTTTATTAGTAGTGGTTGGAATGTGGAAGGCGCTAATTGGTCAGCAGAGATCACTGAAGCAATTGACGTTCGCGAAGCGCTGGCCTGGGGAAAAACACTGAGTTGGGGAAGGATAGAGATTGAAACAGATTCCCAAGTGGTAGTGGCTGGTTTAGATAAACGAGATGGGGACGCTTATTTGGATACTATTTTAGATGACATAAGACTTAGTCTTCATAATGAAGCTAGGATAGAAGTCATTCATTGTAGACGGTCCGCGAATGTAGTAGCTCATAAGTTAGCCAGGTCTACTCTTTCCATGTAGGATAGTTTTTATATGGTCTGTAATCCACCTGCTTGTATTATCTCTCAGCTACACACTGAGAGTTTGAGTTGATTTAATGCATTAGTTTCCTTTCAAAAAAAGAAATATAAAAAATGATAGATTCACTCAAATAGTCTTGCTTGTATCAACGCAATAATAGTGATTACACGAAAATGGCCGAACGGGTTTTACGGTCCAAAGGCTAATACAAGAGCTAGAATACAATATAAGCTTGTGAGTAAACAAATGCTAACCCTTACAATGAATTAAATGTTGCTATTTATACTAGATGGGATTATGGGGTGCTCTAATATGATTGGTTGCCTCTCATGCCACTTGATGCCCCATGATCCGGCATTAACTGCAGTCGGTTACTCGAGAAATGTTCGTTCGGGGTTAAGTCCAGCTAAGCCATCAATCAGGAATAAGCGAATTAACCAAGTCTTAAGTACATCTCGTTCGGGAGGTGCCGAACGGGGCTTTCCGTTTGGGCCTGATGATTCTCCCTGGGCCTTTGCTTGCGTCTGGGCTTCAGGGATATTTTGGGTCGCCATATTGGGCCGGACCTTAATATCTCATCAACCCTTTTAGTTTATAAAATATATACTCCAATTACACATATCTGAGATCATTATATATGATCGAACAAACTATGATAAGTAGGATTATAATATGAATATATCTAAAGCATAATCAATATTAAGTGTGCATATGCTAGGTTTCTTATAATTAGAAATTAGAATTAAAATTAGGAATTACATGAAGATATGACTTGATTCATAAATAGTAACTAAAATACTTCTAACATGATATAAAATTAGAAGTTTTGCTTTATTTCGAGAATTAGATCATACTTGAATTTCTCGCCCATGAATGTGTCTAATAGAAATAATAGTTCTAGTTCTATATACTTTTAAAAGTATTTAAAATATAAAATGTGTGTCAACAGTATAAATTTGATTCAATCTAATTGTTATTGAGAAACAATTAGTTTATCCCATTAGCATTACTATTTAGTATGTTATGGTGAAACCACCATTGACAATATATTAGTTAACCTCTAACACATTGTACTTAATGGAGGGAGAATGATTTCAACATGTCATATCCATTTTATGTAAATTAAACAAGGTGTGGAAATTGGTAAAACGCACATACATTGGCATGGACTAAAACAAAAAATTCCATTATACAAACGTATATCAATCAATTGTGTGCCCCTTCTAGCTCTTCAAGAGAGGCTCTTTTGTTGCACTTGCACCCCACTGTTGTAATCTTTTATCAGCCGCTTCTACCTGTCACACATAATGCTATCAATATGGAACAGAATGTATGATATGCAAGCATCTTGTGATGCGATTAGATCACAATGTCTCTCGTAATTTAATCCTTAATGGTGAAAATAAATTCCTCTTTACAATGTGTCATACCAAAGCAATATAATTTGATATTAAAGCAATTCAATAACTTAGTTTAAGTTATTTTGAAAAAAACTATTGCACATGAAAAATAAATTATTTAATTCAAACTATATTTTCTGAACCATAATTCATAGTAAGAACTTAATATAATAATATTTGAATATATATATATATATATATATATATATATATATATATATATATATATATATATATATATATAATTTATTACCTCTTTGTCCCAATCTGTTCGTATCGTGGTCCATAGTAGAATGACCGTCTGCATCACTGTCCCGCCCATCATTCCAACCCATATGCCCTATAATAATATGGACATAACCAAAAAAGTTGGTTTTGGCAGATGATAGTACGTTGTATTGTGTATAGAACTAAATTGAAGTTAACTAAATTGAATTTCTCTTTGAGCATAATAAGTATTACAAAACACTAAAAGTCATACTTTAGCCTACAATATCAACCAGATATGAAAAATAATCAGAAATTCTGTATATAAGATATGTTAATATTTGATTGACGTGAGATGATTAAAGAATTTTATTGTTATAAGCTTCAATGATTGAGCTAGAGGGATCGGGTTTTAAACCAAGAAACTTTAGGGAGGTCCGGTGATGTAGTATTTTATTTTTATAGTGTGATAGTAATTTCTTTTCGTTTCATAAATTGTTAACCTTTTAATTGTTTATCTTTACTAGTCAATCAATCTGTAGAAATCATTTTAAAACTACGTAGTTCGTTTGATAAGTAGTAATGAATACTTCACATATAAACTTGAATTGAAGATATAAAAAATGTGTAAGAATGATATAATTCTTAACTAATGAACGCTGAATTGTGAGTACATTTAGAAAAAGATCATATTTGCTAATGAGAATGGAAAATTTCACAAGATCAAAGATAAAACAATAGAAACACAACGTTTACATCACTAATTCAAAAATAGGTGTCACATAAATATTTGCTAGTCTTTTGATAGAAATATCATTAATATGAACTCTTGATATAACATCAAACCTAAACTGACATTTGTCATTTTAAAAGTGTTTGTGCATAATAATAAAAACTTAGCAATGATAATAATTTATTGTATAATGTGGATATAAAATCAAACTTTAATTTACAAATTTAAAAAACTTACTCCAACGCCACATTAATTTTGAAGTTTGCATTTTGTACTTCTTGTTCACAAAATAGAGAAAAATGGCCTTTGGTGTATGTACACTTGCAAATTTACATCATCATAAAATAAATATTAATATGTAAAATAAGGTAGTCAATCTGGTAATCGCAAGAGATATATAAACATTACCTGGCCTCTCACGGCCTACTAGTTTTTGTATCCATTTTTTTTATCTCATCCACTAAGTTTATAAATAGTTTCATAATCAAAATCAAACGCATAACTATACATTGTTTACAATGTGTGTGTCTTGCCCATTTTATTACAAAGATAGTATGGTGGAGGCATCACAACAAATAGGTACTCATAAAAAATATGTAGTCAAATTGAGGTCTTACGACTATTGAGATTGAACAATGACCCTCATATGTCAATCAATTAGCCATTTACATTATATATATTTTGAAATACCCTTTATGATATAAAAATAGTATTATTTTAAATTCACAAATGTATTCAGTGGTCATGCAAGACTTATCATTTTAATTTTTATCATATTTCAAAATTTTATGATCGTATTATTGTTTTTAAAATTAAACTATAACAAAACCTAATATGTACATTATCTCTTTAATATTAATTCCCAAAATACCAAAGAGATTACATACTTCTTTATATGTTAAAAATATTTACTATCATAAAATGTGATTAGTGATCAAGTACAACTTATTATACTGGAGTATATATTTAGTATTTACCATATTTAACCACATCATTCAAAATTATACCTGGCATTGCTTAATGAGCTACACATTAATTTCACATTTAATGAAACTTGATTTTCCACCATACTATCTTTATATGTGTAACAATTGTGACAGATATTATATACTTTTAGATAAATCATACTCCATATTTCAATCGGTGAATATAGTCTTATACCCCTAGCTAATTCGTTAGATATAGCCGTCTATAATGCATACATACATTGATGTAACATGGCATTTTAAACTGTATGACACTCTTTTAAAAGTAATATATAACGTATTTTACGTGGGATGGTAAAATATTATATATTTTTTAATAAAGCACTGCGATGAATGTTTGTGTATGTTATTTAATCATAAATCATATACCTAACCATACTATTATTTTTATTGTTTATGTAAAGTGATTTTTACCTTAAATTTTGTGTGCAGTCATTTTTCGCTTATAAAGTATAATGGGTGAACAATGAAATGAATTCCAAGTAAAAACTAAAAAACATATGTGAGCGTAATTAATTACCTTAGCACCGAGGTTGAAGTGAAATCCCAAAAGACATCCTAGTGGAACTCCAACTATATAATAGCATCCTACATTGACGTATGCTACGAACTTTTGCCATCCGCAACCAACAGCAACGCCTTCAACATATTGGCACGGAATAATTAACTAATAGGGAAGGAAAAAAGGGAATGACCATGCATACATTTATCATCACATATTGCGAGGAATAACTTACTGGTAAGAGATTGGGAAACTCATGTTCTTTTAATCACATGAGAGATAAATTTCTCTAACTAATATTCTCTTTATTTAATACTCGTAGAACATAAAGTCACTTTATAATATGAAGATACTTCTGAATAACTTTTCCCCAAATATTATATATTGAAATGTTAATACACTATAACTTTTATAAGTATATGCATAATCTTAAATGGTCAAGGCTTTACTTTGAAAATTGGAATTAATTTGGAGACCTTGGTAGTGATGTAGCAAGACGTATATACTGGATTATGCCGGTATAAAGACTTTTTTTGGATAATTTCTACATAAAAGATTTTAGACTAACGATTAATTTTTTAAATGTGGGATGGTCAGAGCTAGCCTTTCATGTTCACTTACCTCAACCGTGGAGCTTGGAGCATAGTTGTATACTCCCCCATCCCATAAAATTTGGCCAAATTTCATTTTTGAGCTGTCCCAAAAAACTGTCATTTCAATTTAAAGGAAGAAATATGTGGCTAAAGTTCTTTCTTTCTCCCCCGCACAAATTTCAATCACATGATTTTTACTTTATTAATCTATGTAGGTTAACTTTGGTCAAGTTTTATGGGACGTAAGGAGTACTTTTTATGCAAAATAAAATAAAATTATGAACTTCTTCAAGACTTCAACCCCATATGTCATAAAGAAGTCAAACTCATGTTTTTTTGGCAAAGACCACTACTAATATATGGCAAGAATGTGGAATGGAAAAAAACAAATGGACAAACGTTGGGTACGATATTCGGCAAGGATGGTTGGTTTCGATCTCTAGCATGGAGGATAGGTTAGATTTGAGGAAGAAAGAAGATTTAGATGCGGAAATCCAATAATATTAAGGGTTATGGTATTATCGAAAAGTTAATACACAAAATTGTTCCACCTAAAAGCGTGTAAAGTCAAACTTAAAACTTTATGTTTTAAGACCAATTATATTTCATTTAGAAACTCTTACCTTTTCACTTTTAACTTATTTGTTTAAAAAATAATCTAAATCCCCTATCAAAACCCAGAATTCCAAATTTTGTCTTTCCCGTTGGCATTGTTTAATTTCTCTCTCTTTTTTTCCGTTAAGATTTGGAGTTCCATCTAAAAGGTCAATTTTATAGGAGAAATAACCCAAATCTTAATATAGTGTTTAATTCTTTCAGAGATATCCGATTGTCATTCATTTTTCATCAGTTGTCATTCATGTTAAGAACTAGAGTTCCGTCATAAAATTTCAACCTTATAGGAGGAGCTCAAATCTTAATATAGTTTTTAATTCTTTGAGAAATATCCGGTGTGGGACTTTAACATCTTCTCCGCTTCTTCTCATTGCAGTTTGTCTCCCCCGCCATTCTTCTCCCGATAAGAGAAACTGATGCATCTTCGCCGAAATATGTCATTACGGGTATTGAAGGATGGCTTGAGAGACGATTGAATCAAACGATCCACATCCCTCCCATGTTCACTCTCTGGATCTGTTTTATCCAACCTGAAGAAGTTAGTGATGGAGTATATGGGTCTGAGCCCCAGGACCCACATACTCAGAAGAACAGAAAGCACAAGACACTGAGTGGTGCCCTCGTCGGCCAAGGGACCCCCGTCGGCCGGAAAGGTACCAACTCAAAATATGGTCCTGAAGCCAAGGAACCCGGGTGCCCTCGTCGGTCGTGCCCTCGTCGGTCGTGCCCTCGTCGGCCGTGCCCTCGTCGGCCGTGCCCTCGTCGGCCACGCCCTTGTCGGCCACGGGAGACCCACAAAACCGGATTTTACACTTACTCATTTGTACAGCCCATTAGTGGCTTTGTATTCGGCCCAGTAGCGGTCCAGTTGTAAATGGGCCTCCCAAGCCCAAGGCTTGGGAGCCCAGCCCGTATTTTCCCTATAAATATTTCCTCTGGAGGTAGTTATCAGGGTTACAAAATCATTCTATTGAAGCATTACTTGCGCTTCTCTCTCTAGCTCTCACTTCTCTCTAGATATATACTCTATCATTTGGTGCTCTCGTTGAGAGCTAGAACAATCAAGTTAGCACCCTTCGTCGCTACCAAGCACGGCTAACCACTGATCATGGGAAGAACTAAGTCAAACCGCAACCTCGTCAGCAAGGCCATCCCTGAGGACCAGGAGACCAGGGAGCACGAGGAGGATGCTACGGCCGACCAGGTCGGCGGAGGGGACATCTTCCAGGAGGCCATCAACCTCACGACGGACCTCCGCAACCAACTCAACGGCGGAGCCCCTGATGCCCGCATCGGCTTGGACAAGAAACGAGCTGAGAAGAAGGACCACGCCCCGGCCCAGCCTATGGCCGCGGCCTCTCCGTCTATGGATCCACAGGTCCATCCATCAAAGGGCAAGCTTTGGCCGACTTCGTCACCGAATGCACGGCAAGGGAGACAGCCGCTACCGCCCCCGGGCCAGAGCCCGATGACACATGGATCCGCTTCACTGACGGTTCGTCGGCCGCGAAATCATGCGGTGGCGGCGGCGTCCTCATATCCCCCGAAGGATTCAGAGCTTACTATGCCATCCGCTTCAACTTCAGGGTATCCAACAATGAAGCCGAGTATGAGGCCCTCCTCAGCGGCCTCAGACTCGCCGCCGGTCTCAGAGACCGACACATCAAAATCAGGTGCGACTCCAAGCTGGTAGTGGGCCAGGTTGAGGGTACGTACGAAGCAAAGGAAGGCCGGATGAAGCAGTACAAACAAGCAGCGGAGGAGCTGCTGAAGGCGTTCGAAACCCACGAGATCACACAGATCCCAAGGGCCGAGAACGCCGAGGCCGACATCCTCTCCAAACTCAGCTCGGACACCCCGGAGCACATCTCCTAGGTAGCCAAGATCGAGGAGTTGAGCATGTCCAGCATCCATGCCAGCCCCGTCTTGTGCGTCCAACAGCGACCGGAGGACTGGATCTCCGACATCATCACCTTCATCACGACGGGGGAGCTGCCCCCGGACGAGGAGAGGGCCAAACTCGCCAAACTCAGGGCCCCAAGCTACACCATTGAAGATGGCAAACTCTACAAACGATCTTATAATGGCACTCTCCTTCAATGCCTGCACCAGGATGAGGCCGACGTGGCCATGGAAGAAGTTCATTGTGGTGTTTGCTCCTCGCACCAGGGCCCTTTCAGCATGTCCCGACGTCACGTCGTCCAGGGCTTCTTCTATCCGACGATGGCGTGAGACTGTGCGGACCTGGCCAGGAAGTGTACCACGTGCCAGGTACTCCAGAAGGCCCCTGGTCGGCCAGCCGTCAACTACGCCCCCGTCAGCACTGCTATTCCGTTCTCAAGGTGGGGGATTGACCTGGTCGGCCCTCTGCCCAGAGCGGCCGGCAACAACCGCTACATCATCGTTGCAGTCGACTACTTCACTAAGTGGGTCGAAGCGGAACCCCTGGCCAGCATCACGGGGGCCAGGTGTCAGAAGTTCGTTCACAAGAACATTCTCACCCGCTTTGGTGTCCCCCAAGAGATCATATCCGACAACGACACCCAGTTTGAAGCGGCGCCCTTCCAAGGGCTCCTTCGAGAATGGGGGGTAAAACACCGTTTCTCCTCCGTTGCCTACCCTCAAGGCAACGGGCAGGTTGAGAACGCCAATAGAACCATCATGGAAGGGCTGAAGAAGAACCTACAGGACGCAGGAGGGAGTTGGGTCGACGAGCTCCCCAACATCCTGTGGTGCTATCGTACCACGCCAAGGAGGGCGACGGGTGAAACACCTTTTGCTCTGTGCTATGGCTTTGAAGCTAAGGCACCCACAAAGGTCACCATTCCCAGCCGACGAGTGGAGCAGTATGACCCAGAGGTTAATGAGGAGAACATGAAGATCGACCTCCACCTGGTCGAAGAAAGACGCGAGCAAGCATTCATCCGAGCAGAGAACTACCGGCGTCAGGTAAAATCATACTATGACGCCAAGGTACGTTCCCGAGAATTCCAAGTGGGGGACTACGTCCTCCGCCGAAGGGAAGCGAGCTAGCCGACGGAAGGAGGCAAGCTAGCCTTGAAGTGAGAAGGTCCCTACATCGTCAGTGTCGTGGTCAAACCCGGCACCTACAAGCTTAAACGCCCGAATGGGTCCAATGTACCACGAACGTGGAATGTACACCATCTGGTGAAGTTTTATCAGTAATCCGAAGGAGGTGCAGACGGCGAAGCCCTCACCCCTTAACGGGTTACTGATTGAATGTCACCCTCGGCCTCGAGCCACTTATGAATAAAATCATGTTCCTCTTGATTTTTTCTTTGGAATTTAAGGTAAAATATTAGCAGGTGCCCTCATCAGCCACCTTAGAGCGAAAGACTCCGGCATGGCCGACGTGGCACCTTGCATTTGCAGCCTACGAGCGACAAGCTCAGGCATACTCCATTGTATTTTGTATCAGCGAAGGGCTCAGGCCTAGCTGAGAGAGCACATCGTCCTGGCCCCGTAAGCCTAGAGTGAAACGCTCAGGTATGGCCGACGATGTCCCCAGGACGAGGGGCCGATGAAGGCCCACGTCTTAAAATGGGAAGTTCACCGCGTCGTCCACGCGCCAGATCGCAAGACGACAGGCCTGAAATCATGGACGAGGTGACAGAATCCCCCCACTCAGGGTTGGGCAACGGCAGCCGTTGGAAACCAACCAAAAGTCTAGCCCGCGTCATAAATAGGCGACAGGACCCCCCTGAGATCACGGACGTTATAAACGAAGTCCGAACCGGCCGAAGGACAAGCACACCCTTCGGCCGAAGCCTGAAAGAAGGATACTCCCCGAAATAGGGAACGGAAACGGAAATAAAAAAAGAGGAAAGGAAAAAGGGAAAATAAAAGAGGGAAGCCGAGGACCGCGCGCACTTGCTGGCCTCGAGCAATGAAAAAATAAAATCCCCACAACTCATGCCAAACTTGCCTAAGTACATATCAGTTGAACATAAGTGTAGTACCACTAACAGGTGACATGGACGATACGGCCACACGTCCATCACAGACGAGGAAAGCGTCACAGACGAAGCACGTACGTCCAAAATCCTAACCCAATGGGTTAGGTGAAGCAAAAACGGAAAACGTCCGAAAGAAAATGCACCAAGTCGATGAAGGCACGAAGGCAGGCAAACGGGGAAGTCTCCCCCTAACACTTAGCATCAGGATGAAACGTCAGGATGAGGAAGACACTACGTGGGCAGGAACGAGGCCTACATGTTCACAGGAAGCGTGGACGAGGCAGCCACCCGCGTCATCCACAGTTGTGGAGCCCTACAGCACAGACGGTGGGCGTCACGTATCGGCCACACCATTCTAGTTGGCCGCGGAAGACACCACACTAAAGGGGCTACTTGAAGTTGGACACTTAGAAAAATTCTAAGACCAAACAACAAAAGGAATGAGACAATGCCAAGACGCGGCGGACACCCCAGCATGCCCGCTTCGGTCATGACGGAAAGGAAGCAGCTAAGTGGATCTCAAACACTTAGAAAACTTTTGAAGAAATCCCAAGTGTTGCGACAGCGAAGAAACGGCGGACAGGCCGATAAGGCCACCAGACTAAATTGACTACCTTACGGACGTAGCAAACACTCGCGGGTGACCTAAGTTGTTAACTTAACACTTAGACAAATTTCAAAATCGAAAAGGCAAAGGAAACAAGCATAGACATCAACAGCCGAAGAGGTCGGCAGAGCATTCATTCATCAAAATGTTAATTACAAAAGGGGGTGCTACGGCCATTAAATTCAGTTGGGCAAAAATTGGGATGCTACTAATTACAAATAAAAGATAAGGGAATGGCCGATCACGCCTCCTGGGCGCCTTCATCTGCAGCATGCTCAGCATGGGTCTGCTCATCGGCATCCTCGGTTTCCTCCTCGGCCTCAGTGTCTTGACCGACAGCGACTGCAGAGCTCGTAGCGTCGTCCAAGAAATCAAACTCATCGTAGTCCGGCTCGCCGAGGCCGGAACTATCGATCGGGGCCTTCCTTTCCGAAGGGGGGAGCTTGGCCTGCTCCTCGGGATCCTTCATCAGCCTGGGAAGCCTCAGGTTCCGCCTCGCCCACCCAGAGGTGTAGTTCATCGCCTTAAGGGCACGCGCCAGCCGCCGGCATAAGAGCCTCTGCATCCGTTGTTGGCCTCCGGCCGGCGGGGGAGTTCATTCCCCAATCCTCGAGCTTGGCGGCCACAACTTCATAGCACCAGGGGAGCCGCTCGTCGGCCTTCTAGCCCTCGGTCAGGAATTTTGGACGGCCTCATCAGCGGCCTTCACAGCAGCAGCCTCGGCCTCAATCTTAGCCTTCACGGCCTCATCAGTCCTGCGCCGCTCAACCTCAAGTGCCCTCTGGCTCTCCGCAAGCTTGGCCAGGGCATCGTCCTTGGCTGCAGCAGCCTCATCGGCACTCTTCTGCAGAGCTTTGGCATCCTCTCGAAGCCGATCCAAGCAGGTCATCGCCTCATCGGCCGAGGCAGCCTTTTGCTCGAGCTCCTTCAGGCGCGCAATCTCCCGTTGCTGCCTTTTGTTGCTCTCCATGAGCATAAAGGCACCCTGCAAAGCAAAGGCAAACCAAAACTCAGGCAATGACTTCACACAGACGAGAAGGAAAACAACAAATCAAAGGGAAAGGAACTTACTTGGACGATGAGGTCCATCCCGCCTTCATAGATCTTGACATCCCCGAGCTTATCGAGGTAGACCCGATCCTTGGCCGACATGGCCTGGGCAAGCACATCATGGCCGTCAACGCCATCATCGAAGACACCCCCGCCAACGGGGTACTCCACCACTTTCTGGTAAGTGGCAGTGGCAATCTCCTTGCCAGCCCATTTCTTCCGAGTCTCCTGGACGAGAGGGAGCGGTTGAGCAACGGCGCTGGAAGGAGCAACGGTAAGATCCACAATGGCGACAGCAGCGCCAGAACCACCATCGTCCACATTTGGGACGGTCAGAACGCCGACCTCATCGGTGAGGGAAGGAGACGGCGCCTTCTTCGTCTTCTTGGCGGGCTTCAGACCAGCCTCGGTCAGCTTTTTCTGGCCGTCAGTGGGAGGCCGTTTCTTCTTTGGATGGGCAGGCTTCGGGACCACACCAGCAGCAGTCTTGCCTCCCTCGGCCGCGGCACGCCTCGCCGCCTCGGCCGCCTTCGCAGCCAGCTTCTCGGCCGCCTTGGCCTTGGCCTTGGCCATTATCGAACGGCGATCCATCACAAAGTCTACACAAAGGAAAATAAACAGGGTAGCAAGGTAAAGGAACAAAAACAAAGGAAGAAAGCCGGAGGAAGTATTACCATCGGCTTCAGCAGGAATGCCCAAATCCGGGCCGTCGGCCTCCTCAAAGGTAGCGGTCATCCTCGGCCACAGTTGGGCATCGTCCTCCTTGTCACCATACACATAATACCTGAAGAAGCCGAGGGCGGTCATCTTATACTCGGTAATGTAATCTTTCACGCTCCTCGGCCCCCCGTCCAGGAATGCCTCCACCTGAGTGTCCAAGATCGAGCTCTTCGGCGGGTCGTGCAGATTGAACCTCCCAGTATGGCCGAGAGAGGGAAATTCAGTGCCGTTCTCACCAAGGGACACGAAAACAAACTTACTCTTCCAACCATGGATGGAAGAAGGCAAGTGCGTGAAGCTCCTCTTCTTCGGCAATTGTTGGAGGGTAGCGTAGGCCGCACAGTTCTTGTGGCTTCCTCGGCCAATCTGATAGAGGTTCATGAAGAGAGCTGTAATCGGCTTGTAGCCCAACTCTTCACAGCGGAGCAAGAATCCCACCATCAACGAGTAGCTGTTCGGGGTCAGCAAGGCCGGAGGAAGTCCCACCATGTCCAAGTATTCCGTCATGAAGGGATGAAGGGGAAATCTCAGCCCCTTGGCGAAGCTCATCGGGTACACTCCGAAGTATCCCGGCGGCGGATTAAGTACATGGTCTGTCGGCCTGGGTGCCCTAACTCTCCCGAACGGCCCCACATACATCTGCGCGACTAAGTAATCGGCCACGTTGCTCTCCGGCTTGATAAGGTAGATATTCGTGAGATCCAGGTAGGAGTACCCTGGCCCACTCTTCGGCCTCCTTATCCTCTTCGGCCTCTCTGCTCCCTTCACGGCGGACACCGGCTTCGGGCACGGAATAGCAGTGGAAGGGGACGCCCCGTCCACCACTCGGGACGCACTTACGTCCTCGCCTTTCGAAGACGAGGCAGACTCCCCGTCCTTACCCTCGTCGTCCTCCGGCTCTCCGGACTTATAGGGGCTCAGATGCTCTATTTCCTCCTCAAACTCCTCAAGCACCTCGTAGTCAAGGGACCTAGTGGAGGCCTGGTCGTCGTAGGGGTAGTACTCCTCGTCCAAACTCTTCATCTTACAACTATTCACGCCCTAAAGGTCTCTACTTTGGATCTAAGTGCGAATCCCCTATTAACACTAGATCAAAGGTCCAGGAAGCAAAGTATACGAAATATGAAAGGAACAGGTGAAGAACTGACCTTCGAATATTTGAATAAACGGAAGAACACTTGAACAAACACCTCAGAGACTCTCTCTCTAGAAATTTCAGCAGCACTTCGTGGGCACAGATTGCAAATGAGGTTACCGCGTCGGAAGGGGAGGGGTATTTATAGACCTCCTCTCCAACGGTCACTACACGTGGCACCATATCAGTGGCCACCTCAGCGGTCACCTTCCCAGCAGCCAATGAGGTGCCACCCCTTCGGAAATGGGCCGGGCTCGTGAACTAATCTACCGGCGGAGTAAAACCCTACGGATCACACGGACAACGAACGCCCACAACGGCCTATACGCTTGACGGCTTCACAATGCCAGCAAAGCGCCCGCAACGGCCAAGGCACCCAATGCCTCCACAGCGATAAGGAGATGACAACGGCTAGGAACGTCATGAACGCCCGTAACGGCCACAGAACCAAAGGAACAAAGAACCCGCAGACATCGGCCTTCGTAACGACCCCTGATGATAACTCTTTACAAGCGATCGGCGCACAAGGGTTCTCCCACAGGGTTACCTTGGCCAGAAAATCGCCATAAGGGTTGGATTCAGGGGCACTACGGAGAGGCCGCTTCGGCCAGGGACTCAATCAACTCCTTCACCCCTCACACTCTTCGGCCTGAAGCAGTGGGGGACTGGGGGACTACATCGGCCTCAACAATACAGACAAAGGAAAAATGCAAAGAACACAAATGTAACCACAAAGCATGGCCACATCGTCCACGTATCACAACGGCGCCAAGGTTTTCGTGACTCCATCTCCGGCCAGGTACTTTGGACAACACGGCGCCTTGTCGGCCAAAGGCACATAACATCATCAGCAACGGCCAACAGGCCACCTAAGGCAAGGACATTCATCGTCCTCCGCCAACAGTTAATCATAATGGGCTCTTCGGCCAAGAACACGAAAGCCAATCAGCGACGGCCAAAAGGAGTGCGCAAGCACCCTCGTCGGTCGTGCCCTCGTCGGCCGTGCCCTCGTCGGCCGTGCCCTCGTCGGCCACGCCCTTGTCGGCCACGGGAGACCCACAGAACCGGATTTTACACTTACTCATTTGTACAGCCCATTAGTGGCTTTGTATTCGGCCCAGTAGCGGTCCAGTTGTAAATGGGTCTCCCAAGCCTAAGGCTTGGGAGCCCAGCCCGTATTTTCCCTATAAATACTTCCTCTGGAGGTAGTTATCAGGGTTACGAAATCATTCTATTGAAGCATTACTTGCACTTCTCTCTCTAGCTCTCACTTCTCTCTAGATATATACTCTATCAGTTAGGGAAACTAAACCAATGATGATCTACTCAAGTTCGTTGTTGACTCGCATCGACCGATCTGCTCAAATTCTATTCAATTTAATCTTTTCTGTAGACTTGTTCATCACATTTCCAGGTATTCAATTTAATTAAGTACCACAAATATGAGAATGAAGAAAACCATTACATTATCCATTTGGAAAAAAATATTTTGTTTATCTATAGACAATAAATAAAAATAAAGATAGTTTTTTCACACACTGGCATGGTATATGGCATGTAACGTGAGTAATAAAAACTCACTCCATTGAGTTTCAAACTCTTATGTGTCTAACGGGTTTCGAACTCGAGACTTCTCACTAAGCACAGTAACCTCACAGCCAGCTAACCTGGAATGCTTGGTTACTATGTATATACTTCCTTCGTCCCGAAAAGATTGGCTAAATTTCCTTTTTTAGATGTCCCAAAAAAATTTATCATTTCCATTTAAAGTAAAGAATATGTGGCTAAAATTAATTTTCTCTCCTCTTCACAAATTTCAACCACACAGTTTTTACTTTATTAATCCATCAACTTTGGTCAACCTTTTCGGGACAGAGGAAGTATACACATAAGGAGTATACGCTTACCAGATAAGACCGGTTGGATCCCATTAAGAGCAATAGTGAGTGCAAGCAACGGGCAGAGGTCCGAAACGGCGTCGGCCACAACTTCCCCCTCAGTGAACATATAGCTGATATCACGCCGCAATGCAAGAACGGCGGCGGCGGCAATTACCGAGATGATGAAAGATATGACGTTCACAACCACCACTGAAAATGCTGCTGATTTTGGATGCCCCGCTCCCAGTTCATTGCTTACCCTCACACTGCATGTTACATCCAACTTTACATATACACATCATTGCATCATAATTTTTAATTGAATTTCCAGATATTTTTAATATGGAGTAGAATTTTATAATATGAAGTGTCAAGTTTTGATCGAGTTTAATAATACCGAATCTCATGAAGTAGATAAAATTTTGATTCAAGTTGCAAATTAAATTGACTAGTAGAATATATATGTTCAATATAAAAATTATATTTAAGATATATTTTATAATTTATTAATAAAATAAAGAAAAAATCGTATAAAAACATACTCAGTACAAAATAAAGAGCAACTTTGGCTACAACCGTGACCAAGAAAGGCAAACTGCAAACTACTCTGTATAACTTTATTAATTTTAACTATTGAATGATTCCATAATACGCCAAATCAAAAGCAAAGTTATGTGTTTATTAAAAAATCGTTGTTTATAGAATTGCATATTCTTTTTACTGTGGTCAATTATTGAGTTTTCATTTTATACATATGCTAAATCATGATGAAATAAATAATTTTTCCCAAGAGAAAATAACTAATTCTAAAATCTTTCAAAAATCTTATGCGGTAAGAACTTTATTACGTGGCGCAAAAGATAAGGTTTCCCTTATTTGAATTTCAAATCATTTAAAAATTATATATTGGTATGATGCTGTAATAGCTATTAACTCGACTATCATTAACTTATACGAAGTATATATTTTAAAAGGGAGATTTCCCAAATAGGAGTAAATGAAGTTTGAAATTCCAAAATAGGACTACTTTGTTTTTATTCTCGAAATGAGACTAACATGGCAGTATTTACTGTCAACTTGTAACCGTGACTGCCAAATAGTTGCAGTACAGTGCATTTAACATGACAGTATTTATTATAATTAATGACAGTATTTTTCAATCATGACAGTATTTTTCATAAATGACAATAATAACTTCTATTTCGAGAAGAAAAATATATTAGTCTTATTTTTGGAATTCCAAGTGTCATTTGATCATATTTTGGGGTGTAGTTCCTGGTTACAATCAATCCGTCGCTCGGTCGCAAGCCGGCGGTGGGTAATATATTAGACTACAACATAGCATCTCTAAAGCGCCCAAACTTTATTTCGCAACAGGGTATGCTAGGCTGAGCGCAGGCGGGCTTCAACACCAAGGCATTGAAGGAGACTCCGACCAGTGATTAACGCATGAGCGGCGAGTAGTTTGACTTGTTACAAGGAGGCAGTCTTTCCCCTATGTTTTAGGGGTGTAGTTTTTCCGGCGAAGTCATCGCTATGGGCTTCTGGCGCGGCAGTTTCTGTTCTCGATTGAAGTGCGTAGAAGATGAGTTTATTGAGCTGGAATTGCAGGGGATTGAGATATTTGGCGACTACCCAATTATTGGCCGATTTGGTGCGAGAGCAGCGTCCGTCAATGTTGTTCTTGATGGAGATGAAGGTAAAGTTCTCTCGGGCCCAGGAAATGTTGTGTGCGACCTGATTCATGCAGGCAGCTGGAATGGATAGCGAAGGATCGTGAGGCGGTTTGCTTTTTGCCTGGAGCAATGATGTTGAAGTGGAGGTACTGGATGCTCAAGCTGCTTTCGTCGATTGCAGAATCAAATCCTATATGGATAACCGTATATGGCGTATTACGGGCTATTACGGTTATCCTAAAACAATTCGGTGAATGGAGGCGTGGGCTTTGCTACGACAGTTTGCTAACAGATCGGATTTGCCATGGTTGGTGATTGGCGACTTCAAGGATATTTTGTATGCGTCGGAAAAGCGTGGTCGGGTCCCGCACCCGGAATGGAGGATGCGAGGTTTTCGAGAGGCGGTTTATGAAAGTGGTCTTACGAATTTTCCTTTTGATGGCTATCGGTGTACGTGGGACTGGGACGCGATATAGGGCATTGGGTTGAGGAAAAATTTGACCGTATTCTTGTTAATGATGAATGGTAGGTGACCATATGGCTCTTTTTGTTGAGTTTAAATGGAATATTGATGGTCGTAAGGGTAAACCGTTTAAAATTGAAAATAATTGGCTTACCGAGGAGTGTCGAGTTGTGGTTGGGAATAGCTGGCGAGCAGGGATTGGTTTTCCGCTTAGTGAGAGGTTGAATTATTGTGGGAGGGAACTACAGAGTTGGAATCAGAAGAGAAGACAATGTTTCAGGGCACGAATTGATATTTGTAAGAGGAGACTGACCTGGTTACGTGACTAGAGTGATCAGCGCAACTGTATGGAGAGTTCATACATGTGCGAGCAACTTTAGTGGATTTATTGGAGAAAGAGAATATTTTTTGGCACCAACGGGCTAAAGAATTTTGGTTGAAAGAGGGAGATTGTGATTCCAATTTTTTTCACAATGCTATCAAACAAAGAAGGCGTATAAATAAAATGACTGGGTTGAGCGTGAGTTTGGACTAGCGATAGGGAGGAAATGCGGAATATTGTGGATGGTTATTTCAGGGGTTTGTTTGATTCTAGCTCTCTAGTTTCTAGAGAGACATGAGGATCTTGGAGCAGACTAAACCAATCCGAGCGGAGGAGGTTAAGAATGCTACTTTTGATATGCATCCGGATAAGGCGCCAGGGGTTGATGGTATGAACCTTGCACTTTTTCAGGCCTTTTGGGATATTATTGGGGCGGATATTGTATCAATTTGCTCTTCTATTTTTTATTCAAAATGCATGCCTCAGATATTAAATATCACAAATCTTGTTTTAATTCCAAAAAAGAAAAACCAGTAAATATGGAGGATTGGAGTCTGATTGCTTTGTGTAAAGTAGCCTATAAGTTTTTTTGAAGGTACTTGCTAATAGGTTGAAAGGGATGTTGAACTCTTTGATCGGGGAGAATCAAAGTGCATTTATTTCGGGAAGGTCGATTGTAGACAACATTATGGTTGCCTTTGAGAGTCAACATTTGTTAAGAGGGAGTTGCAGCGCTAAAGCTTGACATGAGTAAGGCGTATGATCGTGTGAACTGTTCAATACTACGTCCAGTTTGAGAGGGAATTTACTGGGCCTATTATTCATTTTCATGGTGTTCGACAGGGAGATCCCTTGTCTTCATGCTTATTTTATTGGTAGCAGAGAGTTTGAGTGCTTCTCTTCGACAGGCTGAGAGCATAGAGGAGATTCATGGGGTGGCCATTTGTAGGGGGCTCCTAGAGTGTCTCACTTGTTGTTTGTTGATGATAGCTTTTTGTCTCACTTGTTCTAATATTTCTTTTAGCCCAAATGTGGAGGGGTCCGTAAAGGAGTATTTTGTTCAGAGTATGGGTGTGAGGGGGAGTGTAATCAGTCTCAATATTTGGGCCTACCGGTTTTAGTTGGGAGAAATAAGGATGCTATATTGAGATATTTACGTGATAGGATTGTTTCACGTATTAAAAGTTAGAATAATAGATTTTTTCCTAGGCTGGTAGGCGGTGTTGTTGAAGAATGTGATTCAAGCCATGCCTAGTTATGCTATGAATGTGTTTCTGCTACCTAATCAGTTGTGTGAAGAGAATGAGCGACTTATGAATGGATATTGGTGGAGGGGGCAAAGTTTAATTAGAGAGGGATTAGATGGAGCAGGAGCTGGGAAAGGATGTGTCACCCACGTAGTGAAGGAGGTAAAGAAGCATTTTAATCTAGATATGTTAGCTAAACAGGCATGGAGGCTGGTGGTGGAAGAGCGGAGTCTTGTGGGTAGAATTTTTAAAGCAAAATTTTATCTGAATTCTTCCTCTTGAGTGCTCAAATGGGGATTGATCCTTCTTGTATTTGGCGGCGTGTTATGGAGGCCCAGGCTATTTCGAAAATGCATACTCATAAGAGTGGGAAATGGTGGGGATACTCAGGTATGGGCGGATAGATGGTTACCGGGAGGAGCTTGGAATGTTAGCATAGTGCGGGCTATTTTCTCATCGGAGGAGAGCGGGAGAATTTTGAGTATTCCAATTAGCCGGTATGACAGGGTAGATAGTGTCTTCTGGATGGAGGGAAAATGGCATCTTTTCAGTGAATAATTGTTATAAGTTGATAACATGGACGACTATGGCTGCTAATTGGATGGGGTGGATCGCGATGTGGATGCTAATACCCCCCCCCCCCCCCCCCCATTAATATTATTCTTTTGGCAATTGATGATGGATGGTTCACATCTCAACATAAGGGGGTCAATGTATCTTTGATGTGCATGTCTTGTGACGTGAAGGACGAGTCAGCATTGCACATTTTCAGAGATTGTGTTGCGGCTAGTGATGTGTGGCAAAAGGCGGGTTGGGGGCAGTATAATCTGACGGATAGCTTTGAAGCATGGATCAAGGCAAATCTAGAGGGGAATGATAAAGTGCGGAGTGGTTGATTTATTGCTATTCTGTGGAGCATCTGGAAAAGGGGGAACAATATTGTCTGGAAAGGTGAGAATCAGAGCAGTTTGACGGTAGTGAGAAGTCCAGACATTATGATAAGGGCTTGGGAGGCGGCCCAAGGGCAACAACAGGATGGGGATAAAAGAACTCTGGTGGGGGCAGCAAAGTGGCAAAGACCTAGAGTCTGGGCTGTTAAAGTTAATATTGACGTTGCCGTAAATGAGGCGGGTGTAATTCGAGCTTGGAGTTGGGTGGCCTAAACAGACCACTAGTCTTTCATAAAGGCAGCGAGTAGATCTTGGAGTGGTAGTTGGAATCTAGCTGAGTCGGAGGCACTTGGAGTTAGAGACGCAATAGAAGATGCATTGAAAGAAGGGTGGGAATGTGCGGAGTTCGAGTCAGATGCCCTACTAGTTCTCAATGGAGTGGGAGGATTGCAGGGTGGGTCATATATTGATCTTGTTGGAAAATGTGTTAAAAATTGCATTACATGGTCAATTTTGGGCAATATTTTGAGTGGTGTCCACTTCCGATTTGGGTCGGGTCAAAGTGCTTTCGGATGGTCCTTGTTAAGGGATACAATTCGATATATGGTACACTCAAAACGGATAACGGGTGAATGAGAAATTGATTCTCGAAGTTCACTCATTGAAATGGAAAAACTGGGAAAAAGGATGGGTTTGTAATGTAATATTTCTCACAACAAAAAACCCAAGGGATTTTCAACCCCTTATAAATGGAACCCTCTTTGAAGGAGTTAAGATTCTTATGTGGAAAGGCTCTCTTCGCGCGAGTGGGTGGGGGGGTTCAAATCCCGAAAATGGAGAAGAAAATCTGCGGCTTGCGTGTCGGACGACCTGCAGACACGAATGTTGTCCGAAGATCTATCTTTCAAAGAAACGATTTAATTTTTGTTTCTTCTCGTGACACTTCTTTTTTTCGCATCAGATTGCTCGGACCAGAAGGCTCTGCATAAGAAGTTTTTTCATAAGCACGCTTGTGATCCGAATCGAAAGACTTCGACTAAGACTCTTCTAAAACGTTACGAGCAATAAATGTCCAACGTTATGCAGTGTTAAATGGACAGTTCATGTACTAATCAATGCCCAACGGTCTGGACATTGATGTCAAATGTTCAGGCCTATTCACTCTCCATTAACACACAACAAACCCTAAGTGTTTTAAGCTAAAAATCACCTCCAGTCTTTGAAAAAATTCCTAAGTGTTCTTGCTTGTTTCCGTTCGCCAGAACTGTCGTTTGTGTACTCAAACGATTGTTCGTTAGTCATCGTATCCTGAGAATTGATCGTTGCAACGCTCCTAGCACTGTGGGAGGCAACGAATACGCTTCAAGGACGTTGTGCGTAGCACAAGCTTTGGCTATTTCTGTTCCATCTTATTTCTGTTTTTCCTTTCGTTATTTTAATTAATTATAATTAATTAATTGTCTTTGTTTTTCGAGAACACACCCAACAGATCTGATATATGAAGATATTCGGAGGTTGCTGAAAATTAAGAGTGAGTTTAGTCTCTCTTATTTGTAAGCCAATTGGCAAATGATTTATTGGACTAATGATACGATGTTTTTGCTTCAAAAAATGTTTGGAGATTAATGAATCATATAGATGAGAGTTTCAGAGTCAAATGGTTACGTTGTTCTTGTATTTCGGTGGGTGATCTGGATTAACATGGGTGTTTTTAATTTGATTTTACTCCAAAACCATCCAATTAGACGAGATTTCTGTGGTGATAAAATAGATATAGAATAAACATTTACCAAACAAATTAGATCAGACAGGTTCGATTTATTAGACAGATCAGATGAAATCATATTAGACAAATTAGAATAGAACATTTTCAATTTAATTAAAAATATCTCATGTAATTAATTTTAAAAGTTGTACTACAGTACATTAGTTAACAAAATATATGTTCTGACCTTGCTGCTGCATTGAATCCAATTGATATCGTAAATACCCACCCAGAAATCGTTGTACTGAAAAAAAAAAATAAACCACTCATGAGCACCAAAGAGATAAGCTAGTTAGATTCAACATCATCATTAAAAAATTACACATGTGATACATATTTATATGAGAAAATGTATTAAACCACTCATACGGAGTACGTATTAAAAATGCGCCATATTCTAGACTTTGTTTGCAGTTTAAGGTTGAATGAGAACCAGAACGGTTGGTTTTTTATCCTGAATCGGAAGCGCATAGTGCCTCCGGTTTAATTTGGAATCGAAGGTTAACTAGCCCGGGTCGCTTCTCTGGAAATTTAGATCTGAAAGCAACGGTTCCGGTTTGGAACCGGACGGTTGTGGTTCGGAACTGTTTTTTATTAACAAATAAAATACTCGTACTAATAATAATTATAAAGATAATGATGATATTAGTAGTTTTAGTTGTTGCATAGGGACGGATTCAGGAATCTAGGATGCTCTGGGCTAAAAATGAATTATATTAGGTTTAAATATTAACGGGGTGGACTAAATATGAAAAATTAAAAAAGTTATACTAAAAAAATTGAAAAAAAATTAAGTTACGCTCAGCTATACATAGATCCTCTCGTGGTCACTTGTACTTACACTAAAAATGTCAGATACAGATTACTCCCTCCGTTCCTATTATACTCCTTCTGTCGCTTAAAGTTTGTCCTAGTTTGACTTCACAAGTTTTTAGGGAGATAAATTTGACTTTACATTGTAGCGACACTGTTTCACACTGTAGCGACACTGTTTCGCACTGTTTGACACTGTTTCGCACTATTTGACACTTTTTGATATAAATTTGTTTACCAAATAAGGAAGTTGAAAAAGTAGGACAAACATTTTGGGACATCCGTTTCGGGAAAGTGTGACAAACTTTAGGAACGGAGGGAGTATCTTCCATTTCACTATGCATGACACACAATTTAAGAAAAATGAGTATTGTGTGATGGAGATTTGTGCAGATGAGAGAAAAATGTGTAAGAAATGTTGTGAATCACAAATTCTTTATCAAAAACGAAAGTGAAAGTTTAATTGAAACGGATGAAAAAAGAAAGTCGGAAGATATAATAGAAACTAGGGTATGTGGTCGTGCTCAGTTTGCAATAGTCTAAACCCCGCCCAAATCATTTATGATACTTGTAAAGTTTTCATGATGAGGAGCGTTAATTATTATTTTCTAAACTAGAAACGAGCAGTTAGTTCGGGAGATAGAGAAACCTACCAAATAGAGAGCGCATCCAAAGCGAGCTCTGGGTTTTGAAGCAATCCAGCCAGCAAAACAAGAATCTGAAAGTACCAAGCTTCCAAACAGAGCATCACAGCAGAAGCGGCAGACAGTTTGAAGAATCCCCAGAGGCCGGAGAAGGCTTTGACCGAGAACCCACTCCAAGTCTTCCTGCACCTCTCGCTCTTCACAATATAAACGAACTGTCCCACAGCGACCACCCACCATGAAAAGCTCAGCACCAGGGACGCCCCTAAGAGCCCGAACCCGAGCCTGTACACCACCACCCAGCTCAGTACCAGGTGCAGAGCCAGCGTCGCGCCGGATATGTAAGCGCTCGGCGCTACAATGCTCTGCGCTTGCAGAAACTTCTGGATGGGGAAGTTGACGGCGTATGCGAATATTTGGGGGATCAGTCCGTACACGAACAGCGCGGCTGCCGAGGCTATTTCCGGCGACTGTCCGAGGAATATCAGGACAGGCTCCGAGAATATGTACAGCATAGAAAGAAAGACTCCGGTTATGCTTAGGAGTATTGTTGACCGTTGGAGATATACTCCCAGCATTTCATATCTTCCGCCTCCAAAAGCTTGGCCGCATAATGTCTCAACCGCACTTCCCATGCCCAACTATACATAGGTAATTAAAGAACACTAATTATATTATACACAGTTAATTAATGACCACACTTATTAAATCGCCGCTTCTCAACCTAATTAACGGAAAGAAAAAAAAATAGGGGTGAGAATAACTAATACTCCCTTCGTCTCGGTCGTTTCTTCCAACTTTCCGTTTTGGGTCGTCCCAATTAATTCTTACAACTTTCACTTTTGGAAAAAATATGTGGTTCAGGTTCATTCAACTTTTTCTTACACAACTACAACCATATATTTTCACTTTATTCTCACTAGCTAAATTTGCGATACCAGTCAAAATCGGAAGAAATGACCGGGACGGAGGGAGTAATTAGATACTAGTGATTGGGTTAAACATATCCCAAATGGTATTCCAATTCCGGAACAGCCGTACAAACTCAAAAATGAAAAGCGTCTAGTCAAACTCACATGAACGTAACACTTGAAAAAAAGATTTCATATGTTAATAGTTGGTACTCTATCATTTTAAAAGGCAATCCTAGTTTAGAGGAGTATATAAATAAGACAATAACTGATCCTATATTGACGCGGGTGCATATATAGATAAGGATAAGGAAATTAAGCTCTTACATCATTATTATTTAGTTAACTGATGTAATCACTAGTCACATAAAATTATACTCAAGTCAAGTTAAGTTATCGAAGCAATTATTCAAATCGCATCTCAATCAATTATATATGTTAATATTATCATTGAACATATAGAGCGTATTTAGTAGCATTGAAATGAGTTGAAAAATTATATTTAAAATATAATATTTTCGTTCTTTTTTAATTGCAACATTGGACTTTTTGCATTATTCATATATTCTACTTTGACTATATTTTATTAATTAATACTCCGTATATTATAAATTAAACTTTTAAAAAATATTGCTAAATTCTTCTCATTCAAAATTTTTAAAATGTGAATTTTTTAATTTTTTTACTAATAGGGAATGAAAGATATTAATGGTTAAACTTGTGCGTTGGCAAACGTGAAATGTTGACTGTTGCAATTAAAAAGGAACGGATTAATTATTATATAAATAAAACAAATAAAAATTATATAAAAATGACTAAAATGATTCCGTACAATTACATTTCAGCGAGAAAAGTCATGTGTTTTGGGACAACATCTCAAGCATATTATAGTATCGATCCGTTTTACAATCTCTATTTTCATTTTATCAGCTTTATCGGTCATTCTTTTTATCGAACACGTGACTTTTAATTTCACGCATTGAATTGTGTAATAATTTAAATAAATAAGTCTGAAGTTACTTTTCTGGTTGAAGTTACTGAAGGGGATCATTTTAAGGTCTATTTAATTTTTCGTTTATTTTATTTATAAAATATATTTAAATATAATTTTTCAATAATTCAACGGATTCAACCACTTTAGATAGAGGATCATCCATTTTCGTAGATTTAAAAATTTCAACCAATTTAAATGTTACCTGACATATTATAAGAGTCCGTTTGGAGGATTTTTAATTGGAGTATAAACATGAGACCAAACACCAATTCAATTGGTTGATTTGGCTTATTTTTATTATGAGCTCAAATAGTGAGATCGTTTGGCAAATCTGTTTTTCGGCTTATCAGATTTATCAACCAACTTTTTCACCAAACACGTAAATTTTGCTTTCGCGCGCTGAATTGTGTAATAAGCAGAAAAAGTAAGGTTGCAATTATTTTTCTGGATGTGTTGGCTGAAGTTACTCTAGATGACCATTTTAGCTATTTTACATATAATTTTTTCTTTATTTTATTAATAAAATATATTTTAAAAATATTTTTTTCTTAAATCAGCAGAATCAGCCAATGCAGCCACTTCAACCAAAACTTCATAAATTTCAGCAGATTCAGCCAAATCAGTCGATTTCCGTGCTACCGAACGGGCTGAGTAAGTATTTACTGTACTGTACTCCATGGAACTATTTATGTCCAATACATATCAATGAGAAGCTACTTTTTCAATTATTTGGTTGATTTTAGTCTATTTAATTAGTCTTATACAAGTACATCTTAATAAGTACGGAGTAGTTACTTTTTCAATTGAAATATTGGAAATTACTCCAAATAGGACTAAACTACGACAAAAACTCAAAATATGACTTACTATGTTTTTCTTTTCAAAATAGGACCATATTAGTTTTATTGGAAACATACCTATTTTTGCATTCCATTCTTAACCTTCCTTTAAATATGAGTTAATTAAATACTCCGTATTTAATTCCAAATATATTTTGAAAAAAAAATCATAAAATCGTAGAAAAATAATCAAAAAAATTATAAAATAAAAAATTTAATTTTTTTTGTTTTTAAAATTAATAAAAAATAGTAAATCTCCATAAAAAAATATGGATGCCTTTCTCACCGTCTGTACTACCTCCCTGCACCACCATCTCCGACCGGTGAAAAAAATGTCATTTTTCCAAAAAAAGTGCCTTTTTCTGAAAATGCCAAAAACATGACATATTTCTCTTTGAGAATGCCAACATTTTCATTGTTTTCTTCCATAAATACGACATTCGTAATGAAGTTGGCATTTTTTTGCCTGGTGACTAGAGGTGGTGGTGCAGAGGCGTCAGAGGAGGCGGTGAATTTTATTTTATTTTTTGAGTTTTTTATTTGTTTTATTTTTAAAAAAATATATATATAAATAAATTATTATTATCGAAATATTTTTATTATTTTTTTAGTATTTTTTACGAATTTATATTATTTTTTATTATGTTATTATGAATTAAAACATTTCAATAGCTATAAGGGTATATTTGTCCAAAACACACATAATTAGTCCTATGAAAACATAGTTTATTTTTTGGTCCTATTTGTGCAAAGTGAGTGACTTTTAGTCCTATTTTGATAATTAACCCTTCAAATATATGTAGTATTACTCTACCTATTTTGAAGTATAAGCTATTGAAAGACAATTTTATCCATGCATTTTTAACTCTAAAAGTCACCGCGGCACCACCGGAAACCCATAATTGTGCTATGGAACTCTCCTTTATGCGTATATAAACTTTAAACTTTAAATCACAAAACTAATTGGTCAAATCTCCAATTTTTATCGTCATAAAAAACTTTGTCATTTCAATTTAAATTATCAAATATGTTATTTACACATCAATTGGTCATTTTAGTCAAAACCATATCAAACACTCTCACTTATCAAATATGTTATTTACACATCAATTGGTCATTTTAGTCAAAACCATATCAAACACTCTCACTTAGTAGTTTCAACCATTTCAGCAAAACTATTTCAGCAAGGCTAGTTTAGTAATTTCAAACATGTCCTAAGTTTTGATATTTTTATAAAATATACGGAGTATTGTGGAGTACTATACTGTAAAGAAGTTCATGATCCAAAGAGTGTTTGGCTACTTTTGTATAACGTGTATAATTAAAAATGTGACTAGACTGAAAATTTATGAATGTTATTGTGAATTTCTTCGCCATAATTAATTATTGTCGTTGTTCCTACGATGATGACGCTGGTGTCATTGTCGCGACAAACACGTCAACGAGACCTATGATCTTTTTTTTGACTAAGAATGAATTGTGTTGGTTTAAAGTCAGAAGAGGTTTAAAACATCACAAAATTTCTAATATTTGGGATTAACTTAATACGGAGTCGTTAGGATAAAAATGAAATCAGATCGAATCAGACCAAATCAAATCATAAAAGACTTGGACAATTATAAAATACTCAGAAAACAGACATTTACAAGATCATATCAGATCAAACTAGATCAGATCAAACCAGATTAGGAAACTTCACATAAAGTAAAAAAACCTTAGAAGGAAAAAGTAAAAGTGTTTAAATAAGAGTAGATCACGTTAAAATATTATCTCCCTCCACTCAACTTTGCCAAGTTGATGTTAGGTGGGAAATTAGAATAGTAAAATTCGTGTGGTTGAGATTTGTGCAGAGGAGAGAGAAATGAATAAAGCCACAAAAACATTGCTTTAAAAGGAAAGTGGAAAAGTTTGTTTGGAACAAACAAAAAAGGAAAGTTTACAAAATCTAGTGGGACGGGTATTAAGAAACGGGTTATATATTTTACCAAGAGACCGTAGGCAAAAACTTGAATGCCGGTGTTGCCAAGAGAAGCGGCGGCGAGTTGGAGATTGCCGAGGTGGCCAGAGAAGATTTGGGCGGACATGGACATGACGTTGTTGATCAAGTAGGCGATGACGGCAGGGGCAGCGAGATAGCAGAGGAGCTTCAGCTCGATCCATGTCGCAAGCTTGAGACGATCCCATCGGGGAATATCAGAGTCCAGCAGCATCTTCTCTAGCTCGCCGCTCGTTTCATGCTTTCCGTAGCTATGCGCCGCCGGTGATACTGCGCCGTCTCTGCCGCCGGACGGCATGCGTTCGTATGATGAATCCTCCATGAATGATTTGAAGCTAGATAGATAGCTGCTGTGCTGGACGGACAAAAGCGCGTCACTGCACCGCGCAGCTCCAAGCCTCCAAAAAATAATGCACCGATCATATTTACAAGTTGCATCGGTCGCCTATATATACGATTGGTCATACGGTCATACCTGTTGTCATCCAACTACACAAATAACCGCAATCAAACAATCTAAAAAAATGACACCCGTCCTCAGAGCCCTCAATCCTGATCGGACGATATGTTGGAGAATGTAAATTGGACTATAATCTCAATCTGATAGATAGAGAGTGAGGCTCTGTCCCCGGTACTTGCAAAGACCCTATGCATTTTTACTACCGCCGATTGGGATTAATAAGTAAGAAATGAAAATTCCTAATAGTGCAAACATACAGGGTTATTATTGTGAAATACTTCCTCCGTCTCTTAAAACTTTGTCATCTTTCCTTTTTGGGACGTCCCAAAAAACTTTGTCACTTTCCCTTTTAATCAATTATTTTGTGGTTTCTGTTATTTCTCTCTCCTCTGTATAAACCACAACCACACAATTTTTACTTTATTATTCCCCGTGCCGATCAACTTTGACAAAGTTTTAAGGGACGAAGGTAGTATGTAAGAACCTTGATTATTTTAAATGTATGGTCAAGCTCTCAATACTGGTGAGTAAATTCATATTGTTCATTTATTTTACATGGTATCAACAATCTAGGGTTCTCCCTCCCAATACCTAATCATTTATACTGATAAATAAAGAGTAGGGCTCTGTCCCCGGTAAATTGGTGTTCATTTATACTACAGCAACCCTGACCGGACGATATGTTGAGAGAATGTAAATTGGACTATAATCTCAATCTGATAGATAGAGAGTGAGGCTCTGTCCCCGTTACTTGCAGAGGCCCTGTGCATTTTTAGCATAGTAACCCCTCATCGCAGTTGCCGGGATTCGAACCTGCGACCTAACCTTGTGACACTCCCTTGCTAGCAGTTGAGCTACGCCCACCGGTACAATCAAACAATCTAGATTTGTGAATCAGATAAAAGTGTCTAATTCTTTCTCGTACTTTGTACGGAAAGTTAATTATACTCTCGTACTTTAAGTTTCATCAATGAAGTCTCCCTACTTTGTTATTTTCGTCAAAACCGACTTTTAGGAGGTAACCTGCTCAGTCAGCCTGTTGACATGGCGCCTACGTGGCCTGACACGATGCACACATGGTGGGCCACATTTTTTCTTTTTCTTTTGTTTTTTTCCTTTCGTTTCTTTTCCTTCCCTTTCTTTTCACTCTCCCCGTTTCCCTTTTCCTAGCGACCCGGTCTTCTTCCTCAACCTCCAGCAGGGGCGGCTTTGAGGGCAGTTCGGCCAGGCAACTGCCTTGGGCCTCAACTACCAAGGGGGCCTCCAAAAAATTCTACTCCGGTATTAGTATTAGGTGTTATTCGCAGATCGTCAATACACCAAGCGACAACTACAAGCAGAAATCAGCTTTATAGTTCACTTTTGACTATTCGTCATTCATCAAAGTTGTAGCTAATGAAGTCTTCTATCCAACACAACTTGCAAAACTGGATTTGAATCATCCAATAAAAATATATGAATAAAATGGTGGAATGTCGCATTCTGAAATCTCAACAGAGATTGACTGACTTCATCGTCTGTTTTCACCTTGCTTCTCTCAGATTCTCACAGTGGTGTCTGCATATGATTTGTATCCCATGAAGTTGGCTTTCATATGATACTTGAATCATGTTTTTTTGGATGTTCCTAAGAAAAGATATGCTTGAACGATTGACAAAACGTCATCCTGACTGTTGTTTTCAAGCTCTATTCGTCTTCTTTTGATCCCGTAGCCAATTCTAGAGCTCTTTTGTCTTCAAAACTTTGTCTTTAACACCTCACTGATCTCCAATGCTCCTAATCAACTCTAAAATGCTTCTCAACTCGTCCCTATTGCTTCTCAAACACCGGTGTCAGGCTCAAATTCCCTGATTTTGACTCAAAAAAATACCAAAACTCGAACCAACGGCCGGTAAATATGACTTGAGCTTAAAATTGAGACTTATGACACCTTAACGTTAGGAAAAAACTATCAAAATCCGATCTCAACACCCGTCAACGTCCAACACAGACCACTAATCGGCTACTGTATATATGCCTCACTGCCCGCCGTCGACATGGGTCCTTGGTTAGTGAATCAACTAAGACTCTTCAGCTCTTCTCTCTGAGTCTCGTTCTTGAAGTCTCTTAATACTTTTACAAGTACAAGTTTGCCTTGTGTTTTGAATAAGTTTGCATTTTAAAATTTATCCTTTTGAATATTACAAACATTATATCGTGGACTTTGAATATGCTTTTTTTCATTAGGCGATTTTATTCAATTTATCTGATTTTAAAAGTGATTTGTACATAGTAAATATTTTTCGTCTGGGACCTCCAAAATGCTCAAGCCGCCTCTGACCTCCAGCCCCCTATCTCCCTTCCTCCAAAAAAACCTCAAGCCCCAACTTTCATTATTTCTTTCTCTCCCGTCTTTCTTCGCCGACGACCGGTAAGGACAACACACACTATTCATTCAAAGATCAATTATTGCACGTAACTCAAATGTGGGTGATTTTTATATATAGGGCCGGTCTTGTCGAGTTGAGTGATGCTAGAAGTACAAACATTTTTACAAGAAGTCTTACAAAAGGGATATGTGGCATCATCACATTATTTAACACATCACATCATATTTACAACACTTTTACATCAATGGTAATTAGAATAGCCACATCATTTGTTTGTAAGTTTTTTTGTAAGTGTGTTTGTACTTCTAGCATTTTTCTGTCCAGTTTTAGGTGTATGGGCGATATACTGTTTTGGTCTTATTTCCAAAACAAACAAGAAATTGTACTTACTTAAAGTAAAAAATACAGAGTATAATAAAACTATAAGAAATTATTCTAAATAAGACTAAAAACGTGTCTATATTCCAAACTAAGATTATCATGTTTTCATTATCTAAATAGAAGTAATTACTGTCATATTTTGACAGTATCGTTCATTACACATGGTAGTATTTTCCGAACATGACAGTAATTATTCATATTCAGAAAACAAACACATGACAGTCCTTTTTGGAATTGTCAAAAAAAAATACTCCAATTTCAGAATTCTCCCTACAACTATCTAATAAATGATATAAAGTAAAGATGAAATTCACCTTCATATCATTTGAAATACATATTTGGACAAAAGTAACAACACAAGTATCACAAAAAAACTTTGTGAATGAAAAAATAATAAATAATTGCTTTATAATCAAATTTTTGCAAGATCACATGTGCAATGTTTAAAATTGTTAATCCATTAAGTTTTTCGAAGCATAAGGTTGTTTTTACTTGGACTGTAATTCGTCCGAGACTAGACCAGACCAGACCAGAATAAAACAGATCAGACCAGACCAGACCAGACCATATTTTATTATTATTATTATTATTATTATTATTATTATTATTATTATTATTATTATTAGGGGTGTGCACCGGTTCAAAACTGGACCGGACCATACCGAACCGAACCAGATATCATTCCGGTTCAATCCGGTTCCGGATTTTCCGGTTCGGTCCAGTTTTCCGGTTTAAACCGGATAGTGCACGCCCCTAATTATTATTATTATTACTATTATTATTATTATTATTATTACTATTATTATTATTATTGGTATTATTATTATTGTTGTTATTATTATTATTATCATCATCATCATCATCATCATCATCATCATCATCATCATTATTATTATCCCGGTTCGATATGGTCTGTTCTGTTTTGCTCTGGTCTTATCTGCTTCGGTCTGGGATTGAAATCAGACCAAGTAAAACGATAACCATTTTCGATAATTTGGAAGGAATATTATTATTTTTAATTATAAAGGAATATTATTATTTTTAATTATAAATGAATAAAATATAATTATTTATGAATTATAAAATATATATAAAAATAAAATCTTTATGCAAAAAATATAAAAAAAAATTCAGATCAGACCAGACCAGACCAAACCAAAACAGACCAGACCAGATCAGACCAGCAAATTATAGCCCAAGTAAAATCATCCTAATAGATAATTGGGATGATGTTCGAGAATTGGGAGGCACTCAAAACCCAAAGACAATAATATAATTTGATAAGTTTGTAATAAAAAAATAAAAAGTCTTAAAGTCTAAAAAGATGTGAAGAGACGTGTTTTTATTGATTCAACAACAAATGTGTGACTAAGGATGTTTTTACTTGGACTGTAATTCTTCCCAGAGCAGACCAGACCATACCAGATCAGATCAGACCAGACCAGACCAGACCAGACTTGGATAGTTATAAAAATACAAAGAAACCAGACCAAACCAGACCAGTTCAGACCAGACCAGACCAAACCAGATCAGACCAGATCAGACCAGACCAGACCAGCAAATTACAGTCCAAGTAAAAACATCCTAACAACCAACTCTATTTAAAAATCAAAAATAAATTTACATTCTTTTTTAAAACTTGTCTAGCTTCATTTAAGACTTTTTACTTATGTTTTAAAATTTTCAAATTTTCAACAAATATTACACATTAGGCCTAATTAATTATTTGAAATTATAAATAAAAAAGAAGCCTACTTAGATTTCATATAAAGAAAAAACTTGGATCTAATTTTCTTTCTACTTTTTTTCGGGCCTAGAGCGGTTGCCCCTGCTGCCCTCCCCCTAGGAGCGGCCCTATTTATATATTTTTGAGACTAAATTGGAGTTCGTTGGCTAGGAACAATGCTCCATATCAATTTTGAGCAGCTGGGGACGAGATTTGGTGGCTGGTTTATAGTTGATTGAAATTTCCATATTTTGGACTCCTCCGACATTTTTTCCGGCGACATCGAGGCTCGGCACAAAAAATAAAATATGCAAAGGAGGTCTCCGTGAACAGGCGCACCTCCTCATATTTTTTATTTAATTTTCCGAACACCATCCATTTTTTCGATTATTGTTCATGCCGGTGGGTCTAGATAAGAAGAAGGTTGGAAGGGAAAAGAAAGAAGAAAAGAAAAACAATTTTGATGTAGCCCGCCACGTGTGCGCCATGTTGTGTGCGCCACATCAGCCGATAACCCGCTGACCGAGCGGGTTACCTGCTAAAAGTAGGTTTTGACGAAAATATCAAAGTAGGAGGACTTAATTGATGAAACTTAAAGTACGGGGATATAATTGACTTTCCTTACATAATTGAAAGGTCAATTTGACATTTTTCTCTTTTAATTATGATATCCCTCCCTTTCAAATTGAATTGCAAAATTGACTTTTTAATCAAATATATTCATTTTATTCACTACTATACTACATTATGATATCAATTTTTGATTAAATTTTAATTTTGATTTTACAATTTTACACAAATTTTAATGTAAGTTTTGAATATGTAAATTTTAATTATTAAAATCAAGTTAATTATTAATGGGGAGAATTTAACTTTAACATTGATTGACAATATAATGTTGACTTTGTAAAATAATTTGAGACAGATGTGGCATGAATGGCTAAGGCAAATTTACGAAAGATACTAATTACGAAGTAGAATTTTGTAATTGAATGATTTAAGCAATTGGATGATTTAAGTCATTCAATTGACGGATGTGGTATGAATTGCTAACATGTGCACGATGCACATGTGGCATGAGAGATATAGACACAAAAAATTAAATTTATGACATTTCTATCTCCTTCTTTCCACGGTTTTGTATGTTTTTGGTAAGTTTTTCTCAACGATGTCAACCACAATGTCTACATCTAGACATTGTGTTTGACATTGTAGATAAAAACTTACCAAAACCATATAAGACCGTTCAAATAAGTAGAGAGATATTCTATTCGTTGTTTTTTAATTGGCTCTCTTGTGCCACGTATGCATCATTCACGTTTTTGCATTGGAGATGCTCTAAGGCAAATTTAGGAAAGATGCTAATTACTAAAGATACATTCTAAGTCACTGTTTTCTCATTTTCATATTTTTAAATCATTCATTTTTTTTGTTGCGCACAAATTAATTAAATAATCCTTGTATTAAAAAAGCACTCTGCTTCTTGGGATTTAATTTGGCATTTGACTACTTCCTCCATCTCATTAAGATTCTCATTTTACTTTTCGGGGAAATTCCACTAAAATTGTTTCATACCATATTTGGTAAAATTTGTATCGTTCTTAATCATTCTTAGTTTATCAATTCAATATCAACCACATAAATTCACTTTTTTAATAAGCATGACACATTTTTTCATCCCAATATTGGTGGGACGGAGCCGGTACAATTTATCACTTCAACAGGTTGGGTTGATAATATAACCAAAAGGCTGGCAGCAATAGGGACTACGTTGAAGAGCAAACGCGAAAGAGCGTCAATGATTAATAGGTACTAGTCTAAAACCATTTATTGCATGTCATATTCAATGAGCCTAGCTAATAATGCCACACACATGAACGACTGCCATATCAGTTGTTATACCGTATACCCCGACATGCGGTTTTATTATGGAGTATTTTTTTACTTTTTTTTTAAATGGTAATAACTTTTTTATCTTTGATCCGATTTTTATAAAATTTATATCAACATTTTTTATTTTTCATGATCTTTCAAATGAGACCAATATTGCATATGTAATTTTAACATATTATCGAACTATTATATTAACATATGTAAAATATGTAATTTTACGTGTAGAAATATGTAACTCACGTCTAGTCAGGCCAAATGCAACGCGTGTGTATAAATATGTAACTCTACGTGTAAAAATATGTAATTTTACGTGTAAAAATATGTAACTCGCGTTCAGACAGGTCAAATACAACTCGTATGTATAAATATGTAACTCGCGTGTATAAATATGTAACTGGGAAAACTGTCAATTACACCCTCGTACTATGGGCGAAACCGCAATTGAGCCCTTCTACTTTGATAACCTTCAATTGAATCCGCCAAGTCTCCAAAATCAATCAATTAGGTCTACATTACCGGTTGGTTCCCGGTTTGCCCGTTGCTTGCCTTCCTGACGCTGACGTGGACTTTGCCTATCGGTCTTTCAGTGCTGACTCACCTAAATCATTTTACTTCCACTATCCACACCGTGCCCTAACCTTCATTGACGACCTTAATTCGAAGCTCTGCGAGAAGATAAGCAACATAGCACTCCTCGACGCTGGTCATCCACTTCTCACCGTCCACGTGAAGAAGACAAACGCCATGTTAGTTTATAGTTGTAAGTCCACCGTATTTACATGAGGTTGGATATTTGTGTTCGTATTTGTCGCATGAATGTTGCTATTGTGATGATATTATTACGTGAAGCGATAGTCATTTGCACTTTAGAAACGTTCTTTTGAAGCGATAGTCATTCCCACACGAACAGGTTCTTCAAATTCAAAATCACTACCAATACAAGATTTGTTCGAAACATAACCTGCACAACCTACAGTATTATATATGCACTACCAATACGAACAACCTACATAACCTGCACAACCTACATAACCACAGCAAATGAAAAAATGTAAATTCTTTCGACGTTTTACCAGCCAATTTCGACACCCATAGAATTGTCTTCCGCTCTCCCTTCCCACGCACAGAGGCGCTTTCAATCCACACCAATAGTACACTGCAGGCTCGTAATTTGTAGTGCTTCTTCGCTCTTTTGTACTCGTTGCTGTAGACGAGGAGGCCATTGTTGGTCACGAGGTCGACGGTGAGAAGTGGATGACTATGTCGAGGAGTGCTATGTCGCAGAGCTTCGAATTAAGGTCGTCAATTAGGGCACGGTGTGGTGTTGATTGGGGGTGGATAGTGGAAGTAAAATGATTTAGGTGAGTCAGCACTGAAAGACCGATAGGCAAAGTCCACGTCAGCGCCAGGAAGGCAAGCAACGGGCTAACCGGGAATCAACCGGTAATGTAGACCTAATTGATTGATTTTGGAGATTTGGCGGATTCAATTGAAGGTTATCAAAGTAGAAGGGCTCAATTGCGGTTTCGCCCATAGTACGAGGGTGTAATTGACAGTTTTCCCATATGTAACTTTACGTGTAAAAATATGTAACTTTACGTGTAAAAATATGTAACTCGCGTTCAGACAGGTCAAATACAACTCGTGTGTATAAATATGTAATTTTACGTGTAAAAATATGTAACTTTACTATACGCATAAAAATATGTAACTCACATGTATAAATACACATTACAATAACTTTTTTATATAGACAATTTTAAGATAAATTGTGATTTACATAATTATTTTCTATATTAAATTTAGTTCGATTTTCCTTATAATCAAATACTCATTAATATAGTAGTTCGATAATTTCTTAAAATTACATAAGCAATATTGGTCTCATTTAAAAGATCATGAAAAATAAAAAATGTCGATATAAATTTTATAAAAATCGGATCAAAAATAAAAAAGTTATTACCATTTTTTAAAAACAAAAGGAAAAAAAATTAAAAATCCGTATACCGGTATACGGTGCTCGCCGTAGGGTCTTTTCTTAAACCACGGGAAAAGTGAACATGGAAGGCAAAAATACGAGAATTTCTAAGAATACGAAATTCGGAAACACATCTTCCGAATCTATGTCCATTCGGAAACACATGTTCCCAAACATTTTTTACTTTTTTTAATCCATTCAGAAACACATGTTCCGAAACATATTTTTTATACTTTTTTTTAATCCATTCGGAAGATTCTTTTACAAATCAACTTTCTTTAATTTTTTGTTATCCTATTCGGATCATGAAGTTTCAAATGCTACTTTAATTTTTATTTTTATTTTAGTCATACAACTTAAATTGATATAAACCTATTTTAATTAATAAATAAATTGGACCCAATTTCCCAAATGTGATGTCCGAATTAGTGGGGTTGGCTTTTTATTCATTTGGATTTCCAACTTCCGAATTGGAAGTGGTATTTTAAAAAAATAATCAGCTCTCATTCGGAATAGGAAGTTTCGAATCAAAATGTCAGGCACCCTAATTCATTCGGATTTGTGTATTCCGAATCCCGTGTTTTAGGAACTCCCGTCTATTTGCATCGCTTGTTCAAAATCCCCGTCTTTTTGTCATTCCCTCCTCACCGTATACCGGTCATATGGTATAATTTGCCCTGCCCTATACCCGATCCCCACTAACTTATTAGCTGGAATTGAAGGACAAGCTTTAACATTTACTGATGAACCAACATAGGCAAGCAACCAACCACAGCAAACTAAAGGTGTTGTCGCCGTGTAGCTGGGATTCTTATGGTCCACAAATGACTGGCCCCGTCTTTTTAACGGTCCATGAACAAAACTTTATCATCGGTGTATTGTAGAAAACAGAATGATATATTTCATGTCAAATTTATTTGCAAAATTTTTGGGTTCCCTCCTTAAGAGATGTTAATGAGAATTCTGGAATAATGCGGAGATGTTTAGAATTCTATATATGAGTCTAGAAAAGTATTTAATGTTTTAGAATATTCTGGATTTTTCTAAAGAGGTGTGAAACTACCTAGAAGCGTGTGGACGAGTATAGAATATTCTAAAACCTTGTGTAGTTTTTTAGAAAAGTGTGTGGAAGCATCTGGAACATTCCGAAGAGATGTAGAGCTATCTAGATCCTTCCAGAAGATTAGAGAGGCTTGTGCATAATTATTGGAAGACTTAAAAGTGTAAAAATGTATAGAGAATTCTAGAGAACTTTGAGAAGATTAGTATAAATAGGAGTGACATCTTCGGTGAGCCTAGAGAGGGCTTTGTGAGGGCATACTTAGGACTTGTTTGGCACTTAACGGATAGCGGTTAGCGGATTGAGTCAGCGGATTCTAAACAGCGGATTGAGTTAGCGGATTTGACCGGTGGATTAGTTTGGCGGGTTACAAAAAGATGTTTGGGAACTTAGCTATTCATTTTTAGCGGTTAATAGACAAAAGGACAAAAAAGATGTAAGATATATGCATGGTATAAACACTTTGCCATACTACCAGCACAAGTGACCACTTTAATCCTCTTATAAGGACACTAAGCACATTTAAAAAAGACCACGAAACACAACAATATAATGCTCTAGTAAAATTCTGCAGGTAGAGGCACAGTCGGCACGACACAATCCTACATAATTTTTTTTAAAGAAAAATCCGACATATGCGGTGAAACCAAAAAGAAAGAAAGAAGAGTGAGCATGGAGAGAATACGTGTCTAGATAAAACTTCCTTTCAGAGAGGAGGATCTGCGAATGTGAAAAGGAAGAATACGAAGGGTAAAGTTGTCGATTAAATGTTTGTTTAGATCCGCTAACCGGAAACGCTCTGTTTTGCAATGTTTTCCTTTTTGGCATTTTGGACCAAAACGCTCTACTAACCCGCCAATTGCCAAACACCTAATTTCAGCATTTTGACTTATTAAAAAAGCCAATTTTGATCAAACCCGTCAATTTTTGGCTGAAACGCCATTTACCAAACATGGCCTTAGCGAGTGAGAGAACTTAGTAAGCCTTGAGTGAGAGCCTCCTCAAGTGATGAGACAGAAAACCTTGAGGAGAGCTCTTTAGCTCTTTAGAGAAGGTGTGAGAGTAAAGTAGTCTCATATATAAAGAGTGATGTGAGCTTCAGTTTATTTGTAAAATATCTCTTGTACATTTCAATTGTATAATATAAAGTGATATTGTTAGATTGAGATTTTGTGTTACGACTTACGAGTGGATGGGTGAATGTACAAGAGTCATTTGAGCTTCGGATCCTGGAAGAGGTCGGGAATCATGTTTTCACCAACAAAAATTAACATTTTTTAGCAATTAAAATTGAATTCTCCATATTGATAATTAATTTAATTTTTGAAAATTAAAATTTTACACATTCACAAATTACACTAAAATTTCTTTAAAGTTACAAACTCCAAATTAGATTATAACTAAAGATTGGCATCCTAACTAAGTGAATAAAATGAATTTGTTTGCCCAAAAACAGTTAATTTTGCAAATCAATTTAGGTAAGAGGTAATACTCCCCCCGTAACTTAAAAACCTTCCCATTTTAAAAGTAGTTATATTAAGAATAGTGAAAGAGAATATAAATTATTGAGAGTATGATTGGAAAATAGTGGAATAATATGATGGAATGAAGGATAAATCCAAAAAAATAGTTATAATAGTGTATATTTTCAAAATTATTGAGAGTATGATGAGAAGATTTAGAAATGAGAAGATTTTTTCGTTACGGACCAAAAAGGAATGTGGAAAGTTTTTTTTGTTATGAAGGGAGTATTTGTTTAAAGTATTTAGTACGGATTATAATTTAAAACAAAACAAGGTAACGGAAAATTATTTATTACTCTAGTATATTCCCTCCGGTCCTAAATGAAATTCACACTTTGACTTCACATAAATTAAGGAAATAAATTTGACTTTACTGTAGAATACATTGGTGTGACACTGTTTGGAACTGTTTTGCACTGTTTTGATGTAGATAATTTGCCAAATAAGGAAGGGAGAAGAAGTGTGAATTTTATTTTGAACCTATCCAAACAGGAAAATGTGAATTTCATTTGGGACCGGAGGGAGTAATAAGAATCATTTTATAATGAGAAGTTATTTAAACAAAAGTGTGAGCTCGAATATCCAATCACCATAAAAAAGAATTGGGAAAACTGTCAAATAGGTCCCTGTACTATTGCCAAAAAGTCAATTGGGTCCTCGTACTTATTGGTGAGTCAATTAAGTCCACAAAGTATTAAAAAACACCCGATTATTCCATTTAGCCAGTTGGGAGCCGGTTAACGGTTAAACGTGTACACGTGGCGGTACACATGGATTTTTTCTTCCTTTTTTTGATTTTCTTTTCTTTTTTCCTCTGCTCTCTCTTTCTTTCTTCTTCCCCAGGCTTCTTCTTCCCCAGGCTTCTTCTTCCCTGTTCTTTACCCGCAAATATTTTTGCGAATTTTGCTTTCTTTATTTCTTGGTTTATATCTTATTCTATGTATTCCCACAAAAGAACATCAACCACTGCCGCTCAAGTCTTCCTCATCCGCAACTGGTGGTCAGCCTTCGTCCACAAAAACCCAACTTTTCTAACCGCCAGTTAGCCAGTAGATCTGAATTTCTCCAACCACCGTCATACGTCGCTCTTCACCCGTGATTTATTCAATCTGCCGCTCATCGTCCACAACCAAAGCTTACCTAGCCACCGCCGTACGTCGCCCGTCTCCCATGTCTTCCTCAATCCCCTCCTGTTGGCCACAACATCTCCATCCGCTGCCACCTGCCGCCCACTCAAAGAAAGACAATCGGGATTCGGGAAGAATGGAAGAAAGAAAGAAAAGAAAGTGGAAAAGAAAGAAATTGGAGGAGGGAAAAGAAAGTGCACGGGAAGAAGAAGAAGAAGAAGAAAGAAATAAAGAAAAACAGTCGTGGCAACTCCAAGGATAGGAAAAAGAAGTCAGGGGGAAGAATGAAAGAGAGACAGAGAAGAGGACAAAAAGAAAAAGGAAAAAATCAAAATTTTTGCCACATTGGCATTCACATCAGCTATTACCGGCAATATATATCTCCAACCGGCTAAATGGAACAATTGAGTGTTTTTTAATACTTTGTGGACTTAATTGACTCATCGATAAGTATGAGGACCAAATTGACTTTTTGACAATAGTACATGAACCTATTTGACAGTTATCCCAAAAGAATTGCGAAAGTTCGCGAAATAGGAATAAAATAGTTTCAAAATTTCAAAATAGGACTGTCATGTTTTTTATTCCCAAAATAGGATTAATTACTGTCATGTTTAGAAAATATTGACATGTTTGAAGTCTGGTACTGCTAAAACATGACAGTAATTAGTCATATTTTGGGAATAAAAACATGACAATCCTATTTTGGAATTTTCAAACTATTTTAGTCTTATTTCGAGTAATATCTCAAAAGAATTACTTTGAAAGTTTTCTCAGAATATTTTTTTGATAATTTTTTTCATAGAATATTATGAAGCGAAGTACTATTCTATCAGTGCTCCAGCACAAATAAAATTAAAAAAGGCATTTAAAATTGCTTAAGAAAAACAATTTAATTATGAAGAGTGAATAAAACAACACTACGATCTTCTTAATAGATAAAAATGAGACCTCATTTTTATATGAAAAAAGAGAGACTAAATGAATATGAAAGGATATTATTACCCATAATAAAAAAATGGCCTTGTTTGATAATCGACTATTAGTTGTTAGATGGTTATGACAGCTGATCGGCAATAGTTGATTGTGTCAACTTTTTTAGTTGACTGATTAGGTTAGCTTGTTGTAAATTGTTTGGTAAATTGTCTATTTAATAATAATTGTTTGGTAAATAATTGTCTATTTAATAATAATTGTTAATAGCTTGATTGGAAATGTTTGGTAAATTGTCTATTTAATAATAATTGTTTGCATGTAAAAAGACATATAGCCATATAGGGACATTAGTATTTTATTTTTTTAGCTTTGCTTGCATAAATAATACGTAGTATTACGTACATTTAGTTACAGAGTATAAATCATTCAAATTTTAGAAATTGATAAATACAATCGCATGAGAAATAAAACAAATTAAAATAAACATTTTTAATTCTTACTCCGTAAGAATTAAAAAATCAAGTTTGTTTGTAATTAAAAAACTAAATAAACTTTTTGTTTGTAATAAAATCAAGTTTAATAAACGCTGCATGTAAGCAGTAGGATGCACATGTGTGCACTAATGGGTGAACTGTGAAGGCAAAAAAAGGCAAAATTACCGAAATAGGACTAAAAAAGTTTGACAATTCCAAAATAGGACTGTCATGTTTTTTATTCTTAAAATAAAACTAATTACTGTCATGTTTAGAAAATACTGATTGAAGTTTGGTACTGCCAAAACATGACAGTAATTAGTCATATTTTGAGAATAAAAAGATTGGCAATTCTATTTTGAAAATTTCAAACTATTTTTGTCCTATTTCAACTAATATTCTCCAAAAAAGGTGCGATGTTGACCAAAAAAAGGTGTGCTACTATTACAGTATTACAGAGGGCATAGAAGGAAGAAATGGACCAGCCAACCCAAAACGCTCCACTTGTTGTCGTTTTCATTTTTAGCTGATTGGGTTCAACAAGCTGTGATTGGGTTCAACAAGCTAAATTAACCCACCATTTACCAAACAAACAATTTAGCAGTTTAGATGGTCAAATTCATTAATTGTGGTCAAATAAGCCAAAAATTGGCTGATAAGCCATTTTCCAAACAAGGCTATTATCTTAAATCACGAGCTTATAGTAGCTGATCTCTTCGCATCACACGGTGAGCGAGCGATGAACACATCCGTCATCTCCGACGGACACATGCGCCCATCCGCCAACCCCATTACCAGATTTGAACCCGACAGCTAGGGTTTCTCGCTAGAGTCGAGCATGGTAGGGAGGTGGTGGGGTAGTGCCTGGCCGGTGGCAGGGGATGCGGTTGGGGCAAGGCTAGTAGGTGATGGCGGGACAGTCACTGGTTGCACAAACCATGGTGGAGAGCCGTAGCGCTGAGCGGTGGCGGTGACGGTTGAGGAAGTGGTGGTCACCAGCAACCATGACTTATTCAAACTTCTTTCTCGTGGACTTTTAGCTCACTTTTAGTACAATAATTCTTTACAATTGTCTACTCTTATCACCAAATATTTTCGTGAAACTTTTCTTTTGTTTATACTTGTCACAAGTGTGCATAGATTCGATTTCACAATCGGATTAGATTGATTGGACTAATTATTTACCTGGGATTACAAATCAACTAACCGGTCCTGGACAAGTACCGGGTCAGAAGGTGGGTATCAGGATGGTCTCAATATGCAAGGTTTGAAAATTAAATTCTGGTTTTTTATCCTTTTACGATAAATAAAATTGAACAAGAAGATTCTACAAGGAAAAATTAAAAAGTGATTTTATATATATCATCCTATGAAGAAAAATGTAGGGATGAGATCAATTCAGTTATTGACAGAAAATTAGGAACATTTGAAGAACCGTTAATACAATATTGATTCAGTTCCAGATTGTTTTTCAAGAATTGATATAAGAATCAATAGTATCAAATTGGTGCAATTCTTGTATTTCGTAGATCAGTTAACCGTTAAGAAATAAAAATATATTTAACCATTACTTAATTACTTTGTTTCATCGTTATACCGCAAACACATAAAAATGTAATATCAAACTAATAAATATTTAACTGTAAATAGATAAACAAATTCTACTATTCTAACATGTTGAAAATGAAGAGAAAACAAGTACTACTATTAAGAAAAAAGTTCGATTGCACGTATGCTCATACGGTATAACGATTGTAGGAAAACTCCGACTACGGCAGCGAAATATAACGAGTGTGTAATATAACGGTTTGTTGATCATTCTTCCAAATTTGAGTTATAAACAATTGGCAGTACCAAACTTCAATCATATGTAGTTCGTCAGTCCATTGGCAGTACCAAACTTCAATAAATTGCCCCTTAGTCCCCCTTGTATAACTAAGGTCAGTCCATTGGCGGCGACAGCGAACTCCGCTGGCAAACTCCGGCTACGGCAGCGAAATTCTGCACTTTTTAAAAAGTATGAATTACACATAAATTTATATGAATTAACACTATTCATTCACAAAAAGTTTATGGATCAAAAGACTACGCGCTCTTTTAAAAGTCCATAGATAAAAAAATCACCACAATCCATATATAGTATACCCCTCATTTTGAACTTGAAAAGAGTGGTTTAGGAAGTGAAAACACTACTAAAATTTCTCTCTTCTTATATTAGTAGAGGCATTGACCATCAAATTTGACTTTTTTATGTTTTTAGTGTTGACATTTAGGGAAAATTATCATGAACATGATTAAAAGAGGTGGTGATTCATAAGATATTACTAAATATCATTTTTTCTCCCTAAATTAGTGATGTTTTATATTTATGGTATGTCTTTTGATCATCTTTTTTCTCTCATGAATTCAATTATTTCTCATATTGAGTCATGTTTAAATTTACTAATCATAGTAATAGAAATTTGTGATGGTTTTAGTCACATTAGGTGAATTTCCCAAAAAATTATTTGTGAAATTTGTTTGAAAAAATCTTTATATAAACTGACCCAACTTTTACTCTTGCCTAAGCTCCCACTCAGATTGTTATGCTTTTCAAAGAAATAACATGAAACAAAGTGTCTTATATTGAATAACCAGAATTTAGACAAGATATAAAAAGATAAAAAGTCCCTTTCCGACCGTCTGCCTTCGAACAAGACTCAGAGTCTACCACCTTCAAAAAGTAATATCACTCGATGATCATATAATGGGCTTAACTAAGTCAATGACGGACGCAATAGACCTTTCATCATCCAACCTAAACTCTAGAGTCCTGCTAGTAGAAATAAAGAAACCAACAAAAACAACATTCAGTTTGAAACGAAAAATAAAAACAAGAGCAAGATAAATAAAATAAATCTAAACTTGAAACAAAATCTTCCAAACTCTAACAACATGATTCCTCCACGTCGGCGGTGGGGGGGGACTGGCAATATACTGCATTTTCTTCCTCTCCTTTCTCCTTATTCATAACATTCTTTGCTACTGAGCAATCGAAAGTGTAGGAGAAGCCACCGTGTAGTCAAGTGTCGTACTGGTTAACAATGGACTCCATGATTTCTTCTTGCCACGTTGAGCGGTTGAAGACGACGCTGCGAACAAAAAACAAAGCATGCGCGTCGCGCGAGGCTGAAATCTCCTAGCCGCACAAAGCCTAGATTGGCCGGCAAAACAGAAACCATGCGACACAATAAAGCAAGCCTGCACAATTCTGAAATTCTCTGACGGGCGGAAAACCAAACCCTACATGAGGGAAAGGTCGCGGGTCTTGACAAGAGCACAACGTAAAAATCAAAGCAAAAAAAAAAGAAACATGAACCAGCGGGAAAAAAACTCCTTCCGGCCGCCTAAAGCCGAAGACAGCAGCCATTATCTTCCCTCTCAACCCGATCGTTCGCTCAATCCACGTAAACCGTTTCTCCATATGCTGCGCTTTGAAACTCTGCTGCCCGCATCATAGTTGCGCTAGGGTTTTTTTCGACTCACGAATCTTGGTGTGTTGTTTAAAATGGCAGTATCTTGGTGTGATCTCATGAAAGTAACATATATAACTTACATAGTGCACTACTACTCTGTAGTATTTTAAGTATAATTGGTACTATCTCCATCCTATTTAAAGGTTTACATCCATTATCCTCCTATCAACGTAAATCGTTCTTAATCTTTTACTACGTGTTTCATATATCCAACTTTTATTAAATTTGATTTTTTTACTATTTTATAAAAAAATTAATGTAATTTCCGAATATGTAAGTTTTATTTACTGAATTTTTTGTATTAATGACAGATTTTAATTAATTTTATGATAAGTCAAACATCATAAAACATGTGAGAACCTTCAAATGCGACAGAGAATGTACACTTGTTTATTAAAGTATGAGGAAGGCGAGTTTCTTGCAGGTTTAAGCACGATGTTGCCTGCGGAAACTGGTATGGTATGGTCGTATGCAATGAGATTCAGAGATTGCTAGACACACGTGGAAGCTGAAACTGATGCACTAGTCATAGTTATTAGTTAACGGAGCTTATGCAGAACCCGAGAGTCAATATTGGAGCTTATTTTAGATGATAAAAAGGAGTTTTTTTCGAATTAATGCTAATTAATTATCTACAAAAATAATGCTGGGTCAAAAGTATTTAACCGATATACTGCTGGAATTAACCATGGTCGGGGTAAGTCGACAAACGGTTGGGAGACTTATAAGTCACCATCCAATTTGGTGACTTATAAGTCGCCCAACCGTTTCAGACAGAACGCAACTATCCCCAAATCCCCAAACCCTCTGCAGATACGAGCGAAGTGCGGCGACCAACCTCTGCCCCGACTCCGGTGAAGGTTAATCTCCGGTGAGCGACGGCTAGGCCTGCCTATCTTGTCAATACTACTTCACTTTCATCTTCTTCAACACTCTAGGTAAACAAATATCTCCAATTTATCTCATTTTTCATTTTAGGGTTTAGAATATAGGAAATTGGATTTTGTAAATTAGGAATTCATTTGTGAAATGATTTGTTGTGTAATGTGAATATGTATGAAGTGTTGAATGTTGATGTTGTAATCACTGTTATATAATTTTTTTTGAACTTTGTTATGTAATGTAGATTTGGAGGTATGAATTGAACTTTGTTAAATTTTCGAACTTTATTAATGCTAAAAAACTCAAAAATTAGAATGTATTGTTTATTTTAAATGTTATATTTTTCCATTTTTAAGTGTATATATCATATATGAATTGTGTATATTAATGTGTACTCATGAAAGTTGGACATGTATTGTTATTAGAATATGGATTTCTCAAACTTCCCAATCGTGTGTCATTGGGGAGGGAACGTATTTGAGGAATGTGGGCAAATACGCCATGAAGGTGGTAGAAGCAACTTTGTCATTGTTTCTCGTGGTGCATGTTTGGTCGAGATGCTGCAAAAAATCCATGCAGCTACAATGATTCCTCCGAGCCGTTGTTTGCAATTGAAAATGAAATTTCCCATGAACGGGGGAAATTACATGCTTATGCCACTTCTTGATGAGCTAGCTGTATCAAATATGTGGTTGATAATTCAGATGGAGAGTATGTCCACGCTGGAGATATACATTGAGGAATCCATATCTGACTATTCTGCTATTCCATCAACATCAAATGTTGTTGTACCTAGGCATGGTGTCAATGCAGGGAACTCCTCAAATGTTGTTGTACTGGATATGGTTATAGAGGAAGAGGGTAGGTATGTGCACAATGGTGCATCATTTGTGGATGGGCAGGGAAGTGATGATGATGCTAACGATAACATCAACGGTGATGACATGATAGAATCTGATGCAGATGATGGTGATACTATCACGGAAACTGCCCTGATGGATAGTCTACCCGGGGGGTATATATCCGAGGGGTTATTGCTGGGAATAACTTAGAGAGAAGTCAGAGCAAGTAAATGTAGAGAGAGAGAATGTATTATAAATGTGGAGCGTTTTCAGCGTGGTTACAAATGGGGAAATGGGGTGCTATTTATAGTAGCAATAAATGCCGGACAGGGACACGTGTCAAGCGCCTATTGGCCGAGGGGTCACCTCAACTGGTTGGCGTTGGCAGCCGCATGTGGCCGCATTTAATGCGGCTGTTGGATGGGACGTCTGTGCAGGGTACGGTGATATGCACGCATGTGAGGCAGATATTATGTCGGGAGAGGTGCCCTCGGCTACAGAGGACTAGCCGAGGGCTCTTAGTGCTGAGGGGCCCTGAGTGCCGAGGGCTCCAGGTGCCGAGGGCTACTGTTTTTCGCCGTTTTCTCCCAGTTCCTCTGTTTGTTCGAAATATCCATGCTGTGATAGTTTGGAGCCTTCGGCCAGGGGGCCGAAGGCACCCCTGGTGCATTTTTGTGGGCTGCTTGGTACTCTGGGCGCCGTGATTTGGGCCTGTTGGGCCTTCTGGGCCTGTTGGGCCTCTAAAGGAGTAGTAGGAGTCTGTGGGCCGGGTGTTCCCGGGCCATATACTCCATCAGGAGTCCCTCACTCCTTTTGCCGAAAGGTATTTGAGGGAAAAGGAGTAATTTGTGCTTGCCCTTTGATGTTGTCCTGTCATGATTTTTGAAGTTGGTGAGGAGTTGTTGCTTTTATGTCCCTGCCGAAGGCAGTCCCTCAGTTACCCACATGTCGGGACTTGAGGGCTTGCTTTGTCGTTTGTTGGAATTTCACTAATTTTTGTAATTTAATGATTTTCCCGAGGGGTTCCTCCAGTCCCCCACTCCTTGAGGCACTTGTAAAGTGGTAAAAAGGAGTAGAGTAGTTGCGTTGCTGTTGTGGGCCGAAGGCTGACGCTTTTTGTTTCATTTTGGGGGGATGCCTCGTTAAAAACCTCATTAGAAAAAACCCTGTGGGAAAAAATCCTAATGAGGGAAAAAGAGTGCACCGAATTCCCCCAATGATGAATCGAAAATGTCAAACCTTGGTAAAAAATGGAGAATAACGGTAATGCCGAAGGCTCTTCTTTTTCTGAGGGCTCATGTGTTGATTGGCCGAAGGCTTGCTGTTGATGTCCTGGGGGCGCCGAAGGGGAGCCCCTCAATCTCGGGATCGAGGGCCTGATTGATGAGGGCAGCAGTGGAGTTGTTACCGGGGGGGTCCATTGTCTGTTGATTAGTTGGTGATGAAGATACTCGAGGGCTCCCACTACCTGTGTGTCATAGGCTATCCATCAATGAGGCAACTCCCCGGGGGCTACCCGGTTTTTACAGTGCTGAGGGGGAATCCCCGAGGGGTGCCCTGATATGAAGCCTTGGGTTTCTGAAGGAGTGATTCCGAAGGTGTCTGTTATGTGCTGCGTGGGGCACAACCCGGGGGCGTATCTGGGTAAGTGTACCCGGAGGCTCTCCTTGATGAAGTGGAGTGAAGTAGAAAACCCCGGGGCTTCCAGAATATAGCCGTTGGAAATATAGCCGTTGGAATATGTAGCGTCAGATTTATAGCCGTTGGGGGGGTACACGTGGAGTGTAGCCGTTGGTTGCTCGTGGGCGGGCGTCACCGGTTGGGTGAAACGACGGTGCGTAATGATGGCTTTGGCTGCTGGGAGCCCGGATCTCGGCCCAAGCCCGGATCTGGGAGCCTATAAATACCCCAAGCCAGGGCCATTCCTCCTTTACGCATCCAACATCCCTAGCGAAGCTCTGCAAAAAATTCTAGAGAGAGAAACTCAAGCCTTCGGTCAAACTCTTTTCAAGGTCAGAGTCCCGCTTTCCCCTCAACACTTTTTGTAAGTTCCGCCCTCTGGCCTTAGATTAGGGTTAGGGTCCTGTAGAAATCCTTCGAAACCTTAGGCACATTTCGTGGCAAAGAATGTCGTCCGAGAGCGATTCCCAAAACATATCGGGGGACCCTTCGGTTGGTGAGGAGCACGTTTCAGATGCAGAGTCCGTGAGCGAGCCCTCGGTCGGTGCTGATGCCGCCCTGGCCCGGGAGGTCCAGAAGGAACTCATTGCTGAGGTCGAAGCCGAGGGCTTCGAGCAAGAGTGCGAGGATGAAGACCTAGCCCTCGCATGGCAGGTAGCGGAGGATGAGGCGCAGAATGAGAGCACGAAGGTTACAATTGCTGTTCTCCCCCCCCCCCCCCCCCCCCCCGGGGGGGGGGGGGGGGGTTCTGGGGAAGCCAGTAGCTCGAGGCCGCTAGATCCGATACCTCTGAGGGCGGTTTCCGGGTTGAAGAAGAAGAAAGCGAAGGCCGCTACCAAGAAGAAGGAGAGGGCTGTCGATCAAGGAAAGCCAGTGGACATGCCCGAGGGGTACAGTTGGTTGAACACTGAGGCCCTCGAGATTAGGTCGAAAGCCGATAGGGCAGATCTGTACGTGACTCAGCTGCACGTGGGACCTTCGGCCGAAGTGGTGGAGCCAGGTCCTGACGACGTGCTGTCCAGGGCGCCCGAGGGGTGTATCGCCATTCACGTCCTCTCGGTTTCCATGGGACTTAGGTTCCCTCTGCACCCGTTCCTCCGGGAGTACTTGAGGTTTGTTGGTCTGGTCCCCTGCCAACTCACGCCCAACAGCCACTCCTACATTGCGGGGTTCCTCCAGCTCTGCAAGTCCCAAGGGGTGAAGCCCAGCCTGGATCTATTCTTCCAGAGCTTTAATTTGTGCCGGGGGGGCACGAAAACGGCGAGGGATACGCGAACCTGCAGCAGATTGCCCGCTTCAAACTATTCTCCGATGCTCCTTCTTCCAACAAAGGATGGAGGGAACGTTGGTGCTATGTAAAGTTGGGCGAGAACCCATTCCCGAGGGAGCTGCGAGATCGATTCCGAAGGCACGAAAAGATCAGGAGTGATGCCCTCGAAAAAGACGGCCTAAAGCTGGCCAAGTTCCCGGAAGGGAAAAATAAGAACGTGGCGATCAAAGATTGCACCCTCGAGGAGGATTTATACACCCTCGGGTTCCGGAGGTACCGCTTCATAGGGGAGACCGATGAGAAGTATCCTCCCTTCAACAAGGCCTTCGGAGGAGCCGGAGGTAGGAGCCGAGGGCTTTAGATTTTTGTGCTTAGTTTTTTTTTTCTTGGGTGTCATTGTCCCTTCGCTTGACCCGTCGGCCTAATCCTTTGTCGTATTTTTGCAGGTATCCCCGTGTCCATGGTGAATGTGAAGGGCCTCGCTCGCCTGAAGAAACAGGACCCGAAGGGGTCAGGACAGGGCAACCAGAAGCCCGCCACTGCCCTCTTCAAGAAAGCCGAGGGCGATGCCGCTTCCGGCAAGAGAAAGGCGGCGACCAAGGGGTCCCCCCGGCTACCAAAAAGCCGAAAAAGGGGGACATCACCGATAAGGAGCCCCCGGTCATGATTGCTGATGAACACCCCGCCTCCGGGGTGCATGTGGAGAAGCCGTCGGGTGGAACGCCGGCGGGGGCAGAGGAGTTGCTGCCTGAGGTCCTCCAAGTTTCGTTTCTGAGGGGTACCTCCCTGGCCAGCGGCGCTGTCGACCCGGGGGCCATCTTGAGGGGCATAACCCCTGAGACGGATAGAGCTGCCCTCGGGGCTTATAATGATGCGGCCCTAGAGGACCACATTCTCCGCTCCTCCCTCTCTGTAAGTGTTCATTTGGCTTTCTCCATCTTCTCCTTTGATCATATTGTGTGATTGCCTTTAACCGTTTTGGTTGTTGGTCTGCAGGCTTGTCTAGCCCTCGGCGAACAGGCCCGGAGGCTTCAAGAATGGCGCCTTCACAAAGCGGAGCAGGACGTCAAAATGAGGGAATGCATCCTCAAGAACAAAGAGGCGGTGAAGCTGAGGGCCAGGCTAGAAGAGGAGCTTCGGCAGATGAACCTAAGATTGGAGGCTGCAGAAAAGGGCAAGGCTGATGCTGAGGCCGCTGCTGAGGAGGCTAGGAGAGCTGCCAAAGAGGCCGAGGATTCCAAAGCGTCAGCCGTCGCCAAGGCTCAAGAGGAGGCCGTTGACGCCTTCGTCGCCGAGGGTTGGAGAGCCGAGGGGCGCAAGATGTGGGTGTCCTCGGTCGTGGAGGCATGCGTCGATGAATGGGCCGAGGGCCCTGGGTGGGAATGGATGGCCCGGAAGGGCAGAGAATATTATGAGGCCGGCAAATTCTTCACCCAGGCCCTCATCTATCGGAGGATGGCCCGACACTTGGGCATTGAGCCAAAGGACTTCGCCCCCTCGGCATATGGCCTCCCTCCCCTGCAGCCTGATGTCCGTGAATCCCTTCTCGAAGGTGCACAACGGCCCGACCTTGAGGACACAGAGCTGAAGAAAGAGGCCGAGGACGACGCTGTTGAGGCCGGAGCGGAGGTATCGTCGAGGCCGGCTGCAGAGGACGCCCCGGGGAATGACGCTTTTGAAATTGTTGAGTGATTTTATACTTAGGAATGTCTGAACATATTTTGTAATGAACAACATTGATCCTTCGGCTTCGGCCTGTTTGTAATTTTACACTCACTTCTGTTTTTGATGAATGCATGCTGCCTCCGGGCTCTTCACATTTGAATGCGCCCTATGTTTTGAATGTATGCCTTCTCTTTTTTTTGAGTGTATGTCTTCTCCTTTTTGAATGTATGCCTAGGACATAGAATATTTTCTGATTGTAGCTTGCCTTTGGAAGCCTTCGGTTGGTAGCCTCCTTCTTGGTGTGTGAATATTGGACCGAGGGCCCAATGTACAGGACTTAGAAAATTTTTGCAAGTGTAGTATGTCATGTAGCCTTCGGCTGCTGTGGAGCCCCAACTGAGATGTTGATTAGGCCGGGGGCCAATTTTTTAGGACTTAGAAAATTTTCCTCAGTGTTGATTCCTTGTGTACTGTAGCCTTTGATTGATAGGTAGCCTTCGGCTATTAGGTCCCTTGAGATGAGGGTGAAATATGTAGGACTTAGAAAGATTTCTAAGTGTGGATTTTCCCTTGGGAGCCTTCGGGAGATGACATCCCTTCTTGATGTATGAGTGGTTTACCGGGGGGAAATATGTAGGACTTAGCCAATTTTCTAAGTGTAGATTCTCCCTTGGGAGCCTTCGGGAGATGGCCTCCCTTCTTGATGCATAGCCTTCGACTGTCATCTTCATTTAGCTGTAATATTGATTGGGCCGGGGGCCCAATCTTTAGGACTTAGAACTTTTTCCAAGTGCTGCTTCCTTGTGTAGCCTTCGGGTGATAGGTGCCCTCTGACTCTACATTACTTTGCGAGATGCCCGGGGGCTACTCATTTAGGACTTAGAATATTTTCTAAAAGCGTAAATTGATGTTGAGCTTCCGGATGTAGATCCCTTGTGTTGTATGAGTCTCTGGCCGAGGGCCAAATATGTGTGGAATCCTGTTGTTGTGAAGAAAGCCAATGAGGAGTGTGTGCCCTCGGCATACAACTTTAAAAGTTGTAGAGTTTGACCCTTGTCATGGGGTAAGGGCCCTCGGTATTAGTGCGTAACAGATGCCTTCGGTATTTGTTTGAAGGTACTGTTTTAGTGTACTTTGGATAGTCCAGTCCCTTTGTATTGTTGAAGCCTTCGGTGTTTGTGTGACCGGAGGTGACCAGGTAGTGGACTTAGCCGTTTCTTGATGATATTTGTTTGAGTAGTATCCTTCGGGAAATAGGAGCCTTCAATTACCGGAGGTGTTCCCGTGGGGAGCCCTCGGTGTGTTGTGATCTGTTGGAGTGTACTCTTTGATTTCTCGCTGAGTCTACTCCCCTTCACCCCCTCTTTTTTTTTTGGTTGGTGGTGAAGGGAAGGCATCAAGAAACTTGGTTTCTTGGTAAGGCTGGGCCTATTAGGAGACCATCAGAATACACCAATGGCTCCCCTCCCTCGGGTTAACCTTCCGAGTTCCGAGGGGATCGAGGGTCGTTTCCTGGGCACAAGATATGGTGGTCCGTAACCTGCCTCCCCTTGGGGGATGGCGCGGAAAGCACCTCATTATTGAAAGTCGTCCCCTCGGCGTTAAGCATAGTCCGTGGCCTGCCACACCCTTGGGGTGGTGGCGCGGGGAGCGTTTCGGTTTGGAAGTCGAATCCTGGGCATTTTTCGTGCCTGTCATACCCTTGGGGTGATGACGCGGATAGCGTTCCGTTTTTGAAAGTCGAATCCTGGGCATTTCTCATGCCTGTCATACCCTGGGGGTAGTGACGCGGAAAGCGTTTCAAGGAAGGGTTTTCATTTGCACACTAGTTGCAAATGGCCAGGGGCACTACGTGCCGCCGGCACCGATGGTGGCGCCTTCGGTATATGCGTCCTCGTGGGGTACGGCTTTTAGAAACAACACTTGGTGTTAGTTTCGATGTGTAGCCCTCGGTACTTGGTACCGAGGGATCTTCAAATGAAACACTTGGTGTCTTGATTGGAGTGTTTGGTGCCTGAGGGCCCTCGGAGGAAACATTTGGTGTTTCCCAACAGATGTTTGGAAGCTGATAGGAGAGCATATCCCTGGCACTGGGTGCCGAGGGGTCTTCTTTGAAACATTTGGTGTTTTTCTTCGTTTTGATGTTGATGATGGAGGTGTACCCTCGGCACTGGGTGCCGAAGGGTCTTCTGTAGGAACACTTGGTGTTCTCATCTTTTCTTTTTTGATGTTGAAGGTGAGGATGTACCCTCGGCACTGGGTACCGAGGGGTTTTGTTCGAAAACACATGGTGTTCTCCTGTTGTTGTAGGTGTTGACGGTGTCCGCCCTCGGCACTTAGTGCCGGAGGGGGTTCTTCTTGTGGTGAGGCATGGGGCCTGTAGTCAGTATGAGGGCGTGGTGTCTTGAATGTGTCTTCATTCCTCAAAAGTGGAGGACTTGGGCCATAGGATAGTACATTCATTAGTTATGAGGGCTTGGCCGCTCTTACATTATTGGTAAAATTTAACTAAATGGTGTACATTCCAGTGCCTAGGGACCTCTTTCCCGTTGGGGCGTTTGAGCTTGTAAGTCCCAGGTTTGATGATGGCTGCTATGATGTAGGGGCCTTCGAATTTTGGTGCCATTTTTTCTCCCTCGGTTGGTTGGCTGGCTTCCCTCCTCCGGAGGACATAGTCCCCCACTTTGAATTCTCTGGTGCGAACTTTGGCGTTGATGTAGCTTTTGACTTGCCTTCGGTAATTTTCTGCCCGGATGAAGGCCTGCTCCCGGCGTTCTGAAATGAGGTGGAGGTCGAGGGCCATGTTGCTGTCGTTGACCTCGGGGTCATATTGGATCACCCTTCGGGTGGGAAGGGTGACTTCCGTAGGAGCTTTGGCTTCAAAACCGTAGCAGAGGGAGAAGGGTGTTTCACCTGTTGCTCGACGAGGGGTGGTGCGGTAGGCCCACAGGATGTTGTGGAGTTCTTCCACCCAGCCACCGCCCTCGGCCTCCAGCTTCTTTTTGAGGCCCTCGAGCAAGGTCCGGTTGGCATTCTCTACTTGCCCGTTGCCTTGAGGGTAGGCAACGGAGGAGAAGGTGTGTTTGATGCCCCATGCCTCCAGAAGGGCACAGAAGGGGGCTGCCTTAAATTGTGTCCCACTGTCGGAGATGATCTGCTGGGGGACGCCAAACCTTGTGAGGATGTTCTTGAGGACGAAGTGACGGCACTTCGCCTCTGTGATGCTGGCGAGGGGTTCAGCCTCCACCCACTTGGTGAAGTAGTCGATGGCCACAATGATGTATCTGTTGTTGGAGGTACCCCTCGGCAGAGGGCCCACAAGGTCTATCCCCCATCGAGAAAAGGGGACGGATGTGCTGATGGGGGCATAGTTGACCGCTGGCCTGCCGGGGGCTTTCGGGAAATGTTGACATGCGGTGCACCTCCGGGCAAGGTCAGCACAATCTCTGGCCATGGTTGGCCAGAAGTAGCCCTGGAGAATGAGCCTTCGGGACATGGAGAAGGGTCCCTGGTGAGCTGAGCAAGTGCCACTGTGCACTTCCTCCATTGCGACCTCGGCTTCATCTTGATGAAGGCACCGAAGTAGCGTGCCATTGTAAGATCGTTTGTAGAGCCTTCCATCTTCGAAGGTGTAGCTAGGAGCCCTCAGCTTTGCCAGTTTAGCGCGGGTCTCATTCTCGGGTAGCTGCCTTGTGGAGATGAAGGCGGTGATATCTGAGATCCAATCCTCTTGGCGTCGTTGTATGTCCATAACGGGGCTCGCATGGATACTTGAGAGGCTGAGTTCCTCAACTTTGGCAATTTTGGAGATGTGCTCGGGGGAGTCGGCCGAGAGCTTAGATAATATGTCGGCCTCGGAGTTCTGAGCCCTCGGTATTTGAGTGAGAGAGTGTGCCTCAAATACCTTAAGCAACTCCTTGGCCGCTTCCTTGTATTGTTTCATTCTTCCCTCCTTGGCCTCGTATTCTTCGGAGATTTGGCCGACGACCAACTTGGAGTCGCATTTGATGTGGATCTGCCGAGCCCTCATGTTAGCAGCCAGCCGAAGGCCACATAGGAGGGCCTCATATTCGGCCTCGTTGTTGGAGACTTTGAAGGAGAAGCGGATTGCATAGTAGGCTCTGAAGCCCTCGGGAGTAATGAGGACTACCCCTCCCCCCCATGCTTTGGTCGCGGAGGAGCCGTCAGTGTAGAGGGTCCACCAATCATCCGAGGCGGGCGAGGGCTCCCCGTCCGCGGCTGTCCGCGCGGTACACTCCGTCACAAAGTCCGCTAGGGCTTGGCCCTTGATGACAGGCCTTGGACGGATGTCAATGTTGTACTGGCTCAAGAAGATAGCCCATTTCACCATGCGGGAGGAGCTGGTGGGGCTCCTCATGAGGGCGCCGAGGGGTTGATGGGTGAGGACCTGAACCGGGTGAGCCTGAAAGTAGTGGCCCAACTTCTTGACGGTCCAAACGATGGCCAATACCGTTTTCCCCACACGAGAGTACCTGAGTTCGGCCTCCCTTAGAGTCTTGCTAACGTAGAAGATGGCATGTTGGATGCCGTCTTCCTCCCGGATGAGCACAGAGCTGATGGCCGCCGGGCTGACCCCAAGGTAGAGATAGAGGGTTTCCCCTACCTTTGGTTTGGATAACACAGGGGGTGAAGATAGATACCGTTTGAGCTCGTCGAAAGCCCCCTGGCATTCTAGAGTCCATAGAAAGCCAGCCGTCTTCCTCATGATCTGGAAGAAGGGTAGAGACTTCTCCGCTGATTTAGATAGAAAGCGGTTGAGGGCTGCCAGGCGGCCCGTCAACCGTTGAACTTCCTTCACGTTGCGTGGGGGTTCCATGTCGATGATGGCCTGGATCTTTTCGGGATTGGCCTCAATACCCCTTCGGCTCACCATGTAGCCCAAGAATTTGCCTCCTTGGACGCCGAAGGTGCACTTCTTCGGGTTTAGCCGAAGGTTGAATTTTTGCATGATGGCGAAGATTTCCCGGAGGTCATCAACATGACTGGAAGATTGTTTGCTCTTGACGATCATGTCGTCAACATAGGCCTCCATGGTGCGCCCTAAGACGGCTTGAAAGACCCGAGCCACCATCCGGGTGTAGGTGGCCCCTGAGTTCTTTAGGCCGAAGGCCATGACTAGGTAGCAGAAGATGCCCTCGGGAGTCATGAAGGCAGTTTTTTCGGCGTCTTCCTCGTGCATGAAAATTTGGTGATACCCTCAGAAGGCATCGAGGAAGGACATGATCTCACACCCTGCGGTCTCATCCACCAGTTGATCAATATTTGGTAGAGGGAATGGATCCATAGGGCATGCTTTGTTGAGATCGGTGTAGTCCACGCACATGCGGAAGGTAGGGGGCTTCTGTGCGAGGACCACATTTGCTAGCCATGAGGGGTATTTCACCTCCTTGATGTGCTTAATTGAGAGGAGCATGGCGACCTCCTTCTTCACAAATTCCCTCCTCTCGGCGGAGAGGGGTCTTCTTCGTTGTTGTACTGCTTTTGCCGAGGGGTCCACCGAGAGGCGGTGGGTGATGACCCTTCGGCTTATTCCCGGCATGTCCTCCGGCCCCCATGCAAAGACAGTGGAGTAGGCGCGGAGGGCGTCGGTGATACCGGTCTTCAGATCTTCAGGGAGCTGGGCTCCAATCTTCACGACTCTCTCCGGCTGGGCCGGATCGAGCGCAAAGTCTTCTACGTCCTCGGCCGGTTCAGCCCTCGGCCTTTTTTCCTCTTGGTCGATGGTTCCGGTGATGGTGTCAACACGGAATTCCGTCTTACTTACCTTCTTAGTGACTTGAAGATAGCAGGCGCGGGCGATTTTCTGGTTCCCTCGGGAGTAGCCAATGCCCCCCTCGGCGGGGAACTTGAGGAAGAGGTGCCTCATGGAGATGATAGCCTCGAGGTCCTCGAGGGCTGGTCGGCCGAGGATGATGTTGTGGGCGCAGTCAATGTTGACGACGACGAACTCCACTTCGAGCTGGGCTCTATGGAGCCCGTCACCGAAGATCACCGGGAGGGTTATTACCCCCTCGGAATCAATAGTATCGCCGGTGAAACCGGCAAGAGAGGTCTTAATGGGCCGAAGGGACCCCCTCTCCAGATGCAGCTCTCTGAAAGTGCTGAGGTACATTACATTGACGGAGCTGCCCGTGTCAATGTAAGTTCGGTGAATGATGGTGTCGTTTATCTCCGTCCGAATCACCAAGGCATCCCTGTGAGGAGAAGAAGTAGGAGGGAGATCTGCGTTGGTGAAGGTGATGGGTTCCTCCCTCAGTCGCTTTACCGGGGGCATATGAGTGACTTCCCCCACGTAAAGCGATTGAGCCCACTTCTTTCGTTGGCTGGTGGAATCGCCCCCTGTATTGCCACCGGTGATCATGAGGATGTGGCGTTTTTTCTCCTGGTAGTGGGGGTATTCCTCCTCTTCTTCCAAGTTTCCAATCTCCCTCTTCTTGCCGAGGGGGATGGTATTCGGGTTTACCCAAGCGTTCACCTTCGTGTGGTGCCCTCGGGGAGGCCCCTGATGAGAAGGTCCCTCCTGCCGAGGGCTCTGAACAAATTGGGACAGGTGCCCTGCTTGTATTAACCTCTCGATGGCCGTCTTTAGCTGATGGCAGTCATCGGTCATGTGCCCCTGGTGCTGATGGAAGCGATAGTATGGGAACTGAGGGTTGATAGCATGTACCTCCGGGGGTGCGCGAGAGTCGCGCTCAACGAGGCCCCTCTCCTCGGCAAAATCGAGGATGATTCTGACGGGGTGCGTCAATGGTGTCCGAGGGCGGTCCAGGAGAATGGGTTGTGCCCAAGTCTTAGGGTTGATCTTATAACCTCCCCCGGGCTTGGCTTGGCCTTGCCGAGGGCGGTCATCAGAGGGTCCTGAAGGTTTGGGGTGATTTGGAGGAGCCCCCGGCCCTCGGTTGTTTTTGTTGTCAGCCCTCGGGGGCTGCTGGTCCGGATGCTGGTGATATTTTTCCACCTCCTCGGCCTCAGCATATCGGTCCCCCCGCTGCAAAGCCCTTATGTAGTCGCGGGGGGGGGGGGGGGGGGTTCAATGATGAGACTCCTTGAAAAGTTGCCGGTGCGGAGGACGGTTTGTAGGAGGGCTAGTAGGGTCCCGTCATCAGCACCGTCGACTTTGTCGGCTTCCGTCCTCCAGCGCTCCAGGAAGTCCCGAAGGGTCTCATCCCTCTTTTGTCGTATTGTTAGGAGGTGGGAGAAGTGCTTCCTTGTGCGACGCCTCCCGGCAAATTGTGTCAAGAATTGCTGGGCGAGTTCTTGCCATGAATCAATGCAGCCCTCGGGCAGCCTGTTGAACCATTCGTGTGCCGGCCCCTCTAAGGTGGAGAGGAACCAACGACACAAATATTCGTCTGACGCCCCCACCATCATCATGCTGTTCTGGTATTTGCTGTAGTGTTCCTGGGGGTCCGTTTTCCCGTTGTAGGGCTGTATGTGTTGCCCTCGGTATTTCTCCGGGATCCGGGCCGCCAATACCCTTGGGGTAAATGGCGTCCGAGTCCGGAGCTGGATGACGGGTTCTCCGGAGCCCTCGGCCACTTTCTTCTGTAATTCCTCCATTTTGGCCATCATGGCCTCGTATTTGAGGTCTGAGTGAGGGGTGGAGGTGGTGGCGTGAGCCTTGTTGGACTCCATTTCGTCAAGCCGGCGTTGGAGGGCCGCAATAATCTCGTCCCGGGGATCCTTCGGGAGGGTCTCCGCCCCCTGCGAACGAACCCGGGCCGAGTGGGCCTGGTTGATCTGGTGGCGAGCATCATTGGCATGAAGGGGTGCCTTGCCTTTGTCCCGAGGTGGACGCTCCTCGTCTGCCCTCGAGATAGACCCTCCGCTTTCCTGGGGCCTTTGGAGTGCTTTCCCTCCGAGGCGGTCTTGGACCCCTCGGCGGTCTGGCCCTCCTCCGAGCCGGTTGAGGGCGGAAGTGCGGGGCCTTTCTCTGTCGTCATGGTGGCGGTCCCGGGACTGAACTTCCTGGGAGGACGTATCTTGGGCCGCTACCCCTTCGTCATTCCTAACCCGAGGGAGGGGGTTGCCGAAGGGGTGTGGCAGAGGGGGAAGTATGATGTTCTCCCCAACCTGGGGTTGAGCCGGAGCCAGGGTGCCGAAGGCACCCGGGTTCTGAGTGAGCGTTTGGATGAAGGCGGAGAGCGCCGATTGCACGTCGATGGTGAGAACCGGAGGGCTGACTTGGTCATCGCTCCGGTTCTTCTTCTTGGCCTCGATGCCGAGGCGGGCATCGGGGGCATTCTGTTGGATCTGAAGGCGTAGGTCGACAGCCGCCTGTTCCAGCCCAGCGATGACACCGCCCTCAGGAGCCCTGTGAGAGGCTTCGGGGGCGCTGACGTCGCCGAGGGCCAAGTTCTTGTCTTCTACGTTTTTGGAGTTGGCACGTGTTGTTCTCACCATTTTTGGTAGAGGGCTAGTGTTTGGCGAATGGGGAGGGTTTCTTACTTGATTGATCAGCTCTCAACGAGAGCACCAAATGATGGATAGTCTACCCGGGGGGTATATATCCGAGGGGTTATTGCTGGGAATAACTTAGAGAGAAGTCAGAGCAAGTAAATGTAGAGAGAGAGAATGTATTATAAATGTGAAGCGTTTTCAGCGTGGTTACAAATGGGGAAATGGGGTGCTATTTATAGTAGCAATAAATGCCGGACAGGGACACGTGTCAAGCGCCTATTGGCCGAGGGGTCACCTCAACTGGTTGGCGTTGGCAGCCGCATGTGGCCGCATTTAATGCGGCTGTTGGATGGGACGTCTGTGCAGGGTACGGTGATCTGCACGCATGTGAGGCGGATATTATGTCGGGAGAGGTGCCCTCAGCTGCAGAGGACTAGCCGAGGGCTCTTAGTGCTGAGGGGCCCTGAGTGCCGAGGGCTCCACGTGCCGAGGGCTACTGTTTTTCGCTGTTTTCTCCCAGTTCCTCTGTTTGTTCGAAATATCCATGCTGTGATAGTTTGCAGCCTTCGGCCAGGGGGCCGAAGGCACCCCTGGTGCGTTTTTGTGGGCTGCTTGGTACTCTGGGCGCCGTGATTTGGGCCTGTTGGGCCTTCTGGGCCTGTTGGGCCTTCTGGGCCTGTTGGGCCTCTAAAGGAGTAGTAGGAGTCTGTGGGCCGGGTGTTCCCGGGCCATATACTCCTTCATGCCCCGTCTAGCCACTTTACTAGAATATATGATCTCCCTGAAGGCTTTACCGATGTGTGGATGAATGGGGCAGGTATGAAAAGGTTTACACCCGAAGGTGAGTTTGAGATTGGTCAACAGTTTGACAACAAAGAACAAGTCATCAATATGGTGAGACAATTTGTCTGGACCGCACGTCAACATCAGAAAAAGAAGTTTGATGGTGGGTTCAAGAAGATAGGGGAAATGCGGGTGGAGGCGCGACAATTTTTGGGGAACATTCCCTTGGAAATGTGGTCATTACACTACGATGGCGGATACAGATACAGTACAATCACTTCTAATCTTGCTGAAGTTTTCAACAGCGTGATGAAAAATATCAGATATTTGCCCATCACCGCTTTGGTCCAGGTGTCTTTTTTCGCGTTAATGCTTATTTTGTTAATAGGCGTGAAAGCAGTAAAGCAAGTGTGACTGAAGGTCACGACTACTCTCCACACATAACGGATTTGATTGAAAAGAATAGAGAGAAGGTGAAGCATCACAATGTTACTCCATATGATATAGGCCGAGGTATATACCAGGTGGAAACATGATATGGTGGCCGAGCGTTGGGAAAGGGTGGGAGAAAAAATTGTCCATCTGCGGCGGCGTACTTGCACCTGTAAAAAGATGGAAATATATAAGATTCCATGCTCTCATGTATTAGCCGTGTGCAGACAACGTAGTTTGTCTTCTCATCCATTTGTGGATCCATTTTTCTCATCTGAACAATACGCCGCCACATATCAAAGAGTCTTTAAACCCATTCCTGAACGTGATTATTGGCCGACTTACTATAGACCTGAAATTGTGCATGATCCATCCATGGTTCGGGCTAAGTCCACACATATTAAGAATGAGATGGATGAAGGTCCCCGAGGAACGGTTAGATGTGGAATTTGTAAACAAACCAACCATAATAGGGCCACATGTGCAAAGAGATCATCAAGAGATGGAGGGGGGTCCACTGGGTAAAGTCCAAATTATAATATTCCACATTTGATACTAATGGTGCATGGAAAAAATAATTAGTAAAATATTAATTAAAATAAAATAAAATAATACAATATTAAAAATTAACTAATATCCTTTTTTGTAGGCATGGAGGTGTCAGCGGATCCTGGGCCGAGTGATCGTTCTGTCTTGACATTGCAGGCCTTGCACAGGAGTGAGGATGTGTGGGTTGGCCTCAATGTTCAGGTGGATAGGTGCCGCGAGCACCTACGTGGTTTGTCGCATGTGCGGGTGGACGACAGAGTACTTCCACATGTTCGTGCTGCGGGTTTTTATGGTCTGCATAGATTGGTGGCTACTGTCCCTCTCGATAGAGCGCTACTCATTGCTCTTCTTGAGCGTTGGAGGCAGGAGACACACCCATTTCACCTCCCTTTTGGTGAGGTGACAGTGACCTTGGGAGATGTTGCTGTACTGACTGGGTTACAGGTCGATGGGAGAGCTGTTACTGGTACTACTTTCCGACAATGGGTTGATGAGTGCGAGCGTTTGTTGGATGTTCGACCCCTTCTTCAGGCTGACCTTCAGGGGTCATCTCTGAGAATGTCATGGTCGAGGGATCATTTCGTTGTTTTTCATGCGGACGCTGATGAGGTGATGATCCAGTAGCATGCACGATAGGGATGCTTCCATTTTCGCTGACAAGAGCGGAAATGAGGTTTAGGTGCTGCACTTGCCTATGCTAGAGAGGTTTGATGTAGCAGCACAGTTCAGTTGGGGTAGTGCCACGCTGACTTATCTCTACAAACAGCTGTGTCGCGGTTGCCATAAAGGGAGCACATAGGTTGAAGGATTTTTTCTTCTTCTCCAGATTTGGTCATGGGAGTACATCCACATTGGACGTCCCATTATAGTGGTATACCATGGCATTGATGGACACCCACTGCCCGATGAGCCTCCACGTCTCCTAGGACCACATCATGTACGGGGCAAGGACCCTCTGAGCCGTCAGTATGTTTTCAATCGTTTGAATTTATGTTATTGTATGTTGAATATAAATATATTCATAATATTCACATTAATATATGCTACATGAATGGTTAGATGGCTATTTACTGATCTATGTCGCACATCATCGGGTTCTGGGCTCGGTGTTTACAGGTATGCGTTTGATCGTATGTGTGAGGATCGGGTATGGTGTGCGTAATATAACATTAACTATAATATGTATAGCAGAAATACTAATATTGTATCTTTATGAAACAGATTACATGGATGCCGTATACAGCTGAGATGTTTGCAGATTTACCCCCGCTGGACGAGAGCATTCTCACATATGGTGAGCACGTGTGTCGTTGATATGTTTTGACATTGTTGAGCTTCATTTGCCTGATCGTGTATTGCGACAGTTTGGGTATGAGCAGGTCATTCCAGCACCCATCGACACATATGTAGACCTTCATAGGTTGGATAGGCGTGGGAAATATACGGAAGATTGGGCACTCAGACATGTCTGATACGTAGCTATGTGGGACAGGCGAGCTGAGCTTGTTGTGACTAGGACACCGACATTAGTCCCATCTGTTTTGGGAGACTACATGGGATGGTATTACAGCATCACTCGTTCATTTGTGTCTCCTTCGTTCAGACTCCCTACTCACCATTATCAGCCTAGTTCCTTGACTTTGCATCTGACGGCAAGTATATTACTAATTACTAAAGTAAGGAGTTTTCTTTATTTAACACTTTTATTTATTTCTAACTAATTGTAATTGTGTTTCATATTTCAGACACGAGCTTTGCAGCATATACATCAGCGGGCTACTGCCACAGTGAGTGATACGCATGACATGGACATGTATGATCAAGCTTTGACGGGCATCGCCTCGTTATGTTCAGATGTGTTGGGGCGAGTCGACTACGGTCATCTTATACATATGCCCCTATCTCAGGATATGCCATCGACATCTAGTGCAGCGGCAGCTTCATCATCCCCGACTCAACATGAGAGAGTGGTTCTTCAACCACGCCAGCGGCGTAGGCGTAGGCAGCAACAACAACATCTCCATGACCAAGACGATCAAGAAGACCATGAGAACTGGTAGTTTGTCTTTTGTATTGGAGTTTTTCTTGTACACTAGATGTTGTGGGAAGAATTGACTTTATTTTACGTATTTCCACCTGTAAACTCTTTTATGATGTGTTGATGTGTTCGATTATGAATATTAGATGACTACTGTGTTATGAATATTGGATTATTGTACTGTATTTTACTGGTTATGAATCTACTAGTTTGTATCTTATTTGTGAAGGGTAGGTATGTATGCGGTGTTTTGTATGTTGTTGAGAGAAGGTGTTATGTATATGTTTGTGAGCAGGTGTGTTGTATGTTTTGTAATGTGTTGTATCTGGTTCTTAACCCCTAAATAGGAGAAAGGAGACCTTGTTTAGAGGAAATTTATAGTCAGGGGTAAGTCGCCAAACGGTTGGGTGACTTATAAGTCTCCAAATCGGATGACGACTTATAAGTCGCCCAACCGTTTGGCGACTTACCCCGATCATGGTTAAACCCAGCAGTAGATCGGGAAATACTTTTAACCCAGCATTATTTTCGTAATTAATTAATTAATTAACATTAATTCGAAAAAAACTTGATAAAAAGTGGATGCTCAAGTCACTTGGTCATCGATATTCTAAATTAATATAATTGCTGGTTTATGATAAAAAAATATACTACCTAATATAAAAATAGTACTACGTACAGGGCCGAACCTATAGTTGAGACAAATAGGCAATTGCCTCAGGCCCCACAATTTTGGGAAAAAATCAGGGCCCAAAAATATATTAGTTGTCTTTACGTATATACCCATAGTTAGTAGGCCTAATTTGAATTTGAAACTTCCCAAATTCCAACTTCAAGCTTTAATTTGAAGAGTTCTCAAGTTCATAAGAGTGGAAGACGTCAATTCATTCCTTTCCAGAATGTAATCCCATTATTACAGATAAGTATTTAAATATAAATGCTATTAAATATATAACCTAAAATCGGTAAATCGCCATATTTTGAATTGTTGTGGTTTACTATTTCTAAATGTCAATTTTGGTTGGAAACTGTTGTGCGCTATTTCATTGCTAATTGCCGTGGTTTACTGTATTTAAATTTTATTGTTTTTTTATGGTGTTTTTTCCATCATTTGCAATGGAGCCAAAAATTTATTATTATTTTTGGCTTGAGATCATGATGGAATAAAACAAAATGACTCATTAAACTGTCTGCGTTTATTTGTTATGAAGCGACAGTCAGTCTATGCAATTTTGGACGCGATTTTCACTATGGGTCATCCGGAAACAGTCTCTATGTGCTTTAGTACAGGGGTAAGACTGCGTACATCCGCCCCCCCTTACCCCACCGTAGGTGGGAGCCTTTGCGGCACTGGGATAAATGAAAATGAAATGATTTTTTTATGGTGCTTAAGGGTCTTTTTAAACCATTCGATTCAGACCAAAAAAATCTTAGGATCGGCCCTGACTTATCGTATAATAGAATGGTTTGAACCAAAGTGCTGCAATGGCCATTGCCAAATTGCCAACCCATAGAGTGGTTCAATCATCATTGATTGCTGGATGCAAAAGTAAAAGCAACGTACAATTGCCGCCCTTAATTTGGTCTGAATGGATCAATGAATTCACATACTTCTTATTATCATTACTTTCAGATTAAGTCTCCCTCCTGTCCACTGTCTCTCCCCCTCCCGTCTCTCTATATATACACGCTTTTGATAGTTGCTTAAATTCCGTTCTTGAACGTCCAGTAGTACTACTACCACTACACATGGGAAACTGCTTGGCGAGAAAGGCACTTCAAGAGAAGACAAGCGAGACTCCAAGAGAAGACGAGAGCAGAATACAACCGCCCAGGAAAGAGAGGAAACATAAAAAGACAGTCAGGTTTAAGCTTGACGAGTGCGATGAAGAAGCGGAAAGGAGCAGACAAGGGGGTGTGAGGATTACAGTCATCATGAAGCGGGACGAGTTGCGCCAAATCTTGGAGGGAGGAGAACCATTGCTCTCCTCCTCCCAGGATGCTCTTCTTCTGTCTGAAACCATCATCAGGTTAGGGAGTATAAAGAGAAGAATGGTTCCTGATGATGAACCTTTTTCAGCATCCAACGGTGTGGATTTCATACCTACGGCATCCACACCCGCTCTTGCCAGTATACAGGAGGACTTGTAGAGGCTTCTTAAAAGCTTAACGGACAACCACTAATTATCGATGTGTATTAGCATTTTGTATACAACCACTTATTAATAAGACCTGACATGACTGCTGTGGTTGAAATGTTGAATTATAAGACCTCGTCCTGAAATTATATTGTTATATTTTGAAATATCATGTTTTACTCTTGTTAAGAGCAAATTTTGTTTTCATCATCATCTGTTCCAATCAATTTAAATATTTAATGAATAAAATTACAAAGTATTATGTAAATAGAATGACCATTCAATCATACAAGAGAGGGAGATGTTCGAAAAATTGTTGTCGCATTCCCATTACGATGATGATCGCATATGCATAAAATATTAATTTACTTCCCAAGAAAAAGGACTTGAACGAAATGTCAAAATCCTTCAAATATATATATATATATATATATATATATATATATATATATATATATATATATATATATATATATATATATATATATATATATATATATATATATATATATATATATATATATATATATATATATATATATATATATATATATATATTGAAATAATTGAGACATAATTGTTCATAGGTGGTCCAGCACCATACATGCGAGCCCATTTAATTAGCAATAATTGAGACAATTAATCAAATTTATTCTTTTCCCGGTTGAGCTTCTCGCTCCAACAGATGTACGTAGGGTAGCTCATTCATTGCTTAGTCAACTGACGAATAACATACGGCAGAATACCTCCATGATTGAAATATGCCAACTCCACCTACAGTGGGGGATGAAAACACATTATTAGTTTAGACAACTATTCAGTGTTTCGTATTTTCTAACCAGTTTTCCCAGGCTATTTTAGACAACTATGCCCGGATTCTTTAAATATTTTAAATGAATGGATCATGACCGTTCATCGCGCCAACGTGCACAGTAGTGAGCACTCCATAATTTTTTTTCTATTTAGAGCCCGTTTGGAACAGGGAAAATGGTAGGGAAACAAAACAGGCACGCCTATGACTCCGTAACAAGACATTGGAGCAATGACAATAAATTTATACCTAGTATTTGATATTTGTTGAAACTCGAATTATTTTACCATTATATCTATAGGAAGATCAAGATTTATAAACATATCTAACAGTTAAAAAACAATCATAGTAGTACAGTTTCCCATCAACTTTCCAATACCAGTGCAAGTGTAGTGTCGAGCTCAATTTTTTTTTTGGCCTAGTATTTATTGGATGCAAACACACTTGGTATTTTTTCATTTAAAGAGTGAATTGAAGAAATAGATGATATTGAGAAGTGTTACCTCAGTATCAAACCGCGCTGTGCAGGTGAAAGATTTGCCGATGTCAGTTTGAACAGTGACATCCTGACCAGGACGTATGTCACTGATATTGCTGGGGAGATCAATAGAGTAACGCTCCTGCCCAGTCAATCCCAGCGTCTCGGCATCCTCTCCAGCCTTGAAACATAAAGGAATAATACCCATCCCTACCAAGTTACTCCGGTGTATCCTCTCAAAGCTTTTGGCGATCACAGCTTTTACTCCCTGTCCCACCATTCACATTAAATTTACATTCAAGACCAGAATGTAATGTACAGACACAATTGTGGTTGCTGTGTTTTATCTTTACAAATTTTGTTTTAGTTTTCTTTTGTTCTGTTTTCAAATTTCTAAAATATAATATGGTGGGTGATCTGTTTTGTATATCTTATTCCATAGGATGATGTGTGCATATGATCTTATAAAAATTCTAATTTTTTAACTGTGTCGAGCGGAAATGTGGTATTGAAAATAATGCCAACAACGCGAAATAATGCTCCAACAGATGTAGGGTAGTTCATTGACTTCATTCATTGCTCGGAAACTGGAACCAAAAACACTACTGTTGAACACATATTCCAGTCCTATTAATGAAGAAGCGAAACAAATGCAGAAAAGGATAATGTTACGAAACGATATAAATAATTGAGCAACGATGTAGGGGAAGTCTCACCAACAACATTGGTCCCTTGGCAGCCCAATCTCTGGAACTTCCACTTCCATACTCTGCTCCCGCCAATATTATGGTAGCCTGCCCAGCAGACTTGTACCTCTGAAAGTAATAAGTTTTCTTTAGCTTTTCGCCCATGAAAGTAATATGTTTTCTTTGGGGAGTATGGAAAGGACGGGGAAGGGGCAATATTGATATACAGAAACCAATGAAAAAGTATACGTAGTATAGAAATACATGAGTTGGCGAAATATAGTTATTTTCTAATCTATCACTAATAGATAGTGATCAATCAGGAAAACAAATAAATGGCAAGCAAACAGTGCCTCACCATAGCAGCATCGAACACAGAGAGTTTCTCGCCCGTGGGGATATGAATAGTCTTGGGGCCAACTTCTCCATTCAGCAGTTTGTTTACCAGACGGATATTGGCGAAAGTACCCCTTGCCATAATTTCATCATTGCCACGCCGACTGCCATAAGAGTTGAAGTCCTTGCGATCCACCCCACGCTCCAGGAGGAACTTGGCAGCCGGACTGTCCTTGTGAATGTTTCCAGCAGGTGAGATGTGATCTGTGGTTATACTGTCCCCGAAATTCAACAAGCAATAGGCATCCTTCACACCATGTGGCCCTGGTGGGTCCATGGTCATTCCTTTGAAATATGGTGGCTCATGAATATATGTAGAGGTTGGGTCCCACGAGTACAATTTGGCCTCTGCGATTGACAACTCATTCCACATCGGGTTACCTTTAGTAATGGCTTTATAGGTACTCTTAAACATATCTGGCAATACACTTGATTGAACAGCCTAAAATGGAAAATGGACAATTAATTCTTCCACGTCAACTTCTTCTATTAAACAGTTATTAAAATGGCATAAAGCAATGCATACCTCTGCAATTTCCTCCGTTGATGGCCATATATCCCTGAAATAAACATTCTTACCGTCCTTCCCAACTCCAATGGGCTCTTTCTCAAAATCAATATCAACCTGCATACACGGTAAAATCCAAGGTACAATTACGATCACTCTATACATTTAAATCCATGCTCTAATTTTTGTGCACATTTGTTTGTTATAAAGAGTATGTATCCATGAAGTGGTTCTTATGGAAACCTCATCCCCCACACACAAACACATATATAATCACCATATCCCATTAAGATTTTTAAATTAATTTTTAAAACATTTATTATAATATGAGCTACTGAATAAATATATCATCATAAAGTTATACAAAACAAGTAGGTTCATGACTATTTATAAATTATAAAAAGATACTCAAGAAAATAAGGAAAGAAAAAATGCAATTTGACCAATGAATAGTAACTAAGACAGGTAAACTGGGATAGGGTGTGTGTGTATAATGTGTGTGTGTGTGTGTATTTACATACATATATATATATACTACCTCCATCTCGAAAAGAAGTTCCCACTATTTGTTTTTAGATGTCCCAAAATAAAGTTCCCATTTCCATAAAAAGAAACCTTTTTTGGGAAAAGGGTCAAACTTTTTAGGTTAAGATGGCATGATTGACCATGTTTTTAAATGAACTTATATGATACCTTTCTTAGTATAGGGACTTAAGTGATGGATTGGAAATAGTAGAAGGGTCTATTTGAACCTTTTCCTATCATTTTATAGGAAAGGTCTGAAGTACCCATACTTTTTTCCTTCTTTTACTTGATTTGACATAATGTAAGACTGTAAGAGTATATTTAGACAGTCAAAACCAAATTTAGTATGTGTGTAAGTCAAGTGGAAACCTCTTTGCGGGATGGAGGTAGAAAATATATATAGAGAGAGAGAAAGAGAGATATTGTGTGTATGTTTGTGTTTCAAAAAGTAGTAGCAAGTTAGCAACCCTATCATGCAATGTGCACATACAAGATAAATATAACAGCTAATACATATGAAACAGAGCAATGACATACTGTGCCAGCAAGTGCGTAGGCGACCACCAAAGGAGGAGAAGCAAGGTAGTTCGCTCGTGTTAAGGGATGAACACGACCCTCAAAATTACGGTTTCCAGAAAGTACAGCAGCCGCAACAATGTCTGAAAAATAGCAAGCCCTTACTTAGACACTATTACCGACACAAAACAACACTGAAGAAGTATATTTTCATGCGCAAAACCAGACACATATGCTCTATTTGGATGGAGGTAGACAAGCCAGGAATGGAAGGATTGGAAGGCATTATATCGTGATACATCGGTACATAATTGAGATTTTATAAAATTGGAAGGTTGAAGTAATAGTCATCGTATAACGATTCAATCACCTTTTATTTGTTTATAGGATTACATTGATCAAGAATATTGGCTAAGCCCCCAAAATCTTACATCCAAATAGACCCTTTATGACAATTGGCTAACACTTTGTATATATTATTCTGATTTTGATTTCAGATTATTTAAAAGAAATATACAAGTGTTTGGTGATGTTTCTGTTTCTGTACATTATTTGTAAAAAGAATGGTCTAACAATGATGGGTCATTTTTTCAAAAAATGAGATATGTTTTATAGATTGGTTAAACTCAAACAATCTTTTATCACATCTAATTTTGTGTTTGAACATCACGAGGACATAAATCTTGCCGAACAGTGCCCAAGTTTTTTATGAGCAAATGGTAAAAATAAACTATAAAACTACATACCGTTTTCAGATATGGCAGAACCAACTGATTCATCTAAATCACCAGAATTGCCAATACATGTTGTGCACCCATATCCAACAATATTAAAACCTTGCTTATTTAAATACTCCTGCAGCCCACTGCATACAGCAACAAATAGATTGACGGTGACTATTTTTTAGAAATATACATTGAAACAGTTTGGTGCAGATATTACCTTTGGAGTAAATATTTTGTCACAACTCCAGATCCTGGGGCAAGACTGGTTTTTATCCATGGTTTTACCTGACATAAAGTACAAGAATATGAATTTCAGCTAACTGTTGAAGTTGCAACCAGCCATTCGAGTCTAAAGACAAGAACTGACATGTAGACCCAACTCAGAGGCCTTTTTAGCCACAAGTCCAGCTCCTAGCATAACACTTGGATTCGATGTATTAGTGCAACTTGTGATGGCAGCAATTACAATGCTGCCATGTTTCAGCTCCGCAGGCTGACCATGGAAAGAAAATTTTGCCACCTTTTCCTGTGCCTCTTTTGGCACAGCGAAACCCTGCATTGGACCGGAGTTCATTAGCAGCAAGTTTAACATGATGATAGTCAGGTATGTCAAGAGCCATTGATATCAAACAGGGAAAGTTAACCACAGAAACTAGGGAGCGAATTGGGATCTCATTAGCATGGAATCTGGATCAATGTCTGAGCACAGCTTCAAGGATGATATTATTTATTGATTGATATTTAGTTTATTACTTACCTGTTACATTATGTGTTTTAAGACTATAGAGTCCTTAAAGGAAAGAGAGGAGGAAGATTCTGAGTAGAAATGGCATGCTATTGAGCATAGTAAAAGCCTATTATTTCTTAGTATTTAGTTCTTTACTCATTAATTCCTATCAATTGGTCCGATACACTGTCTTCAGTCCTTTCCTTTCACCTAGTCATATTATGGAACTTCTAATAAAACTATTATTTAACAAACAAATCTGTTGTAAGCACACGATCAATTAAAAAGCAGGCCTTTGAGGAGAAGCTGATCAGCTTTGACAATCACCTTGAATCCCACTTTGTTATCAAGGCAGGAATGCCAGTCAGACTTCATCTCCTTGAGAGGCACACGATCATGTGGTCTGCCATGATGACAGGTGGAATTTGAACATAAACTAGCGAACTATATAATGTAATAATAAATCCACTGTTACAACTCGAAGCAGGTACCTTTTTGGCCCTGACAAACATGGTTCAACACCTTCAAGGTCTAGTTGCAATGATGATGAATACGCTCTTTCCTGTTGAGGCTGAAGTTCAAATGAAGAAAGCACTTGGATCAAACAAGGAATAGAGATGAAAGAACCAAATAGAAAGGAAATATTATTTGAAATGAACTTGTACCTCATTATAGTCAACAAACATATTGTTTGCACGAAGATACGCCTCAATCATGGCAACCTAAATTAAAGTAAAAAACATGAGCACCTAAAGAAGATAACATGAAAAGCAAGTATGTGTTCAGGATTCATATGCAGGATAAATTTGAAACTTACAGTCTCATCACTTCTCCCAGTCAATTTGAGATATTGCAATGTAACATTATCTACAGGGAAGAATCCCATAGTTGCACCATATTCAGGAGACATGTTAGCAATAGTTGCTCTGTCAGCTAATGATAATTGACCGACACCATCACCTAAAAATAAAAAATAAACAGTGAGAATTTCCATAAGTTATATTATAATTTCCAAGTAGCACGGAAAAGCAAAACGGGAAAATTAAAAAAGGGAAACGCAAGAAACATGATTTCTAAAAAATAGGATACGAAAGGTGAAGGGAAACACATTAATATTTACAAATACAATTATATGTTTATAAATACTTTTTCATATATGTACACATGTTTTTCATTTATATATATGCACGTTATTGTTTCATATAACTTGTTTGATAACTCGATAACATAAATGAATACAAAACACAAGTTCAAATTTAGAAATTATCGCATATTAGTGCATAATTAAATATAAAATGTAATACATTTCTAACAATGCATTGTATTATGAAATGTTGAAATGTTGCTAAGAAGTTCCATAAAAAAATCACTATAGTTTTTTAAAAAGGAAATATTTTCCATCAAGCAATCCCCATAAGGCCATAAGAAAGAAAGAAAATTGAAAACCCAAAGTTCTCGAAACATTAATTATTAATGGGATTTGCAATTCTTCTTATTTACAGAAACAACCCTGAAACAGGATTTTGAAATTTCCGAGATTCCAACACGCTTTTGAGTTCCGAAAACGGGGAAACGTGAGCCAGGAGAAGTTTCCGTGCTTCATGGATTATATTCATGAAAGCTATAACAACTAGACAGATTAGCCAAGTAAACAATTCTTTTTATGTAACCGTTACCATGGAATTCAACAAACTTTCCAACAACTCCGTGCTTCCTGAGCATTTGGGTTACGGTTAAAACTAAATCTGTGGCTGTGACACCATTGCGCAACTTCCCAGTTAACTGGAAACCAACAACTCCAGGCAAGACCATACTCATTGGCTGCTCATGTACAAACAATAGCGGGAAGGTTAATGTATTTAACTTGAAAGCTAAAGGGGAAAATCAGTGGTTAGAAGTAGGCAGTTACCGAATGTCCCATAGAGTTTATTGAATCAATTTTATAGTTAATTCACCTGACCAAGCATTGCTGCTTCTGCTTCAATACCCCCAACACCCCAGCCAGCAACTCCAAGACCATCAATCATGGTGGTATGGGAATCGGTTCCCACCACACTATCAGGATAAAGTATGCCATCAGTGTTGAACACAACCCGTCCAAGATACTCTAAGTTCACCTACAAGAATTTCATTGGTGTTCAGACTTAAAATAGTTTAGATATAAACCTAATATGTGTTTTTAGTCTTTTTACTCTACCAAAAGCAAGTAATAACTGAAAGTAAGCCATTTAAAAAAACATTAGTTTGCAAGTGACAATGAACTGGCATGAGATATTGAGATGTGAAAGAATAAGTTTAAAGACTAGGATGATTTTCTTTAACTCCAGTACCTGATGTACAATTCCTGAACCAGGAGGAACAACAAGCATGTTGCGGAAAGCATTAGACCCCCATTTAAGAAACGCAAACCTTTCCTTGTTTCTCTGGAACTCAAGCTGCATATTAGCCTGTACTGCATTTTCTGTCCTTGCAACATCAACTTGAACAGAATGATCAATAACTAGGTCTACAGGGACCTGCAATTCGCAAATCCAAAAATCAATTAATCAAATGAGATGAAGGAATAACATGATATGAATTGCCTGTTTTAATATTCCTATCATGCTAATCAAAACCAGAAGATATTCCCATACAGCATGCCGATGATTTATAAACAATGTAGAAGCAAGCTAATTGACATGTCAAAATCCTACATTTTGAAGGTATTCTATTCACTCAGATCAGCAGATAGATCTCATTATATGTATCACTCAAAAATAGTGTGTATTACTAAGAATGCAAAAAATTGAAATCATACTTACCAGGGGATTGATCTTGTCAGAATCACTTCCAAGATTGTTCATAGCATCACGCATACAAGCTAGGTCTACCACTGCCGGGACACCAGTAAAGTCCTAGGTAGAAGAAAAAGTTCATGTGAAGAATCATTCTCGATTAAGAGACATTTTAGAGAGGCATGGAACAAAACCGTTACTTGCAATAGCACACGGGCTGGCTTGAATGGAATCTCAACCAGCTTAGGAGCAGAGCTTTCCCAGTCAATTATTTTTTCGACATCTTCCTTCTTCACTTGAAAGTTGTCACAATTACGAATTGCAGATTCAAGAAGTATCCTAATAGAGTAGGGCAGCTTATCTGTTACACATGGATGAGGTGAGAGACAATAGACTAGAAACATGCAAGTGCTGCAATTGCATTTAAGAACTATCCTCGCTACAAAGTTTCAAACTTTCAATTACATTTGCGGAGTTGGCAAATGATATAGATATGTGAAACTACAGACATGAAAGATAAAACCAGGTCAGATCATTAGGTATGTGCTGATTAAAAAGTTTTTCCTTTAAAATATGCTAGCCCACAAAGATCCAATTTTCCCTAAAGAAAGACCAAGATAATTGGAGATGGAAGTTTAAAAAATCAATAAAATATTTTTGAATCAGAAAGCAAGCATCTTTACTAAAACAGTAAGCATAATGGTTTTGAGAAAAATACCTATCCGTGGATCATTGAGAGCAGGCAGGCTGTAAAACTTTCCGAATTCACCACCTCCTGGCTTGGGGAGACTGGTAAGGATGCCTTTGAACGGATTCTCAGATGCTGGAGCCATTAACATAAACACAATCAGAAACTGGGATTCGTTGTTTCCTTTATCCAAAAACAATCACAATCTCCCACCCCACGAGCCCCATGGCCTACCCGTGCGAACCATTTCAGGTTAGTCACAAACTTATTTCAAGTTTTGTGATCTCCACGCGGGGATTTGAAACTTCCTTGTTTCCTTTTTATAAGCTGAGACTATAATGGAAAATTCTTTCAACCACGGCAAAGTAAGTAAAAGTTGACTTTGACTTTACAAATATCAATACAACTAGTACTTCGTAAAACAGGAAGAACAAAATATCTCCAGTCAATGTCATCAGCTGTGATGGACAGGCCCTACCACTGATATCGGATCAGATGAATTCGCAGTCATCAGAAAAAACACCAATCTGAAATTATTATTCCGCAGTCCAAATGTAAAACGGAAGTTGAACATTAAGAATCGGATTTGCCTTACATGCCTAGGACTCGAGAATGATCAATTTTATAATCAAACAAGTGAAACAACTGATGAAAGCCGAAAAGAGAGACAGTACCCATAGTAGCAATCTTCCGATGGAACTCGCTGAGAATGGGGGCGGCGACCCTGATCTGGGCAGAGAGGCTAGCAGGGGACTTCCAACCGATGCCGTGACTCCAACCGGAGGAACGGATCGACCGTAGAGCGGACGAGAAGCTCAGCGACCGATGCTGCTGCTGGCGAAACAAAGGAGACGGGTGGTTCCGGGCGGCTCTATGAAGCGGGGAAGCTGAGGTGAAAAGACGGGGGCGGCACAAGGCGGAAGATGAAGCTCGTAGGAGTGAAGTCGCGGCTGCACAAGAAGAGGGTGAGTTTATATACATGACGAGTTTGCGTGTGCGGGTCGACATCAATATCTACAGATCACGCTCATTGAGAAAAATGATGATGTGGGTTTGCAAGGGCCAGGCGAGGGATGGGGTGGGTGGGTGTTTCTTGATTAGTGTGCTGTGCAAAGCCGAAATAAAAAACAGACGGAGGAAGAAGTTATGGGCGTATGGGAATGAAGAAGCTGAGATGGCCCTGTTATTGATTGATGAGTATAAATGATCCATATATGCAAAGCGACATAAAAGGAATGGGAGAGAAGTATGGAGTGTGGGTGCCATGGGACTTGGTAGGCTTTTTTGTGCACTTCGTTTTTGTTATTAACAAAAAAAATCAAAAACCCAAAAATCCAAAAATCAAAATTCGCAACTCATATGTATTGAGTTGTGGAGACGACTCATATCAGTCATATGTATTGAGTTGTACTTCTAGTACACACGAATACAGTAGCTACTACCTTTAAGTCTTTAACTAAATGAATCATCTTAACTTACAATCTTCCAAATGACTGGTCAGATAAGGGCGTGGAGACCATTTTGGTGGGGGATTCAATCTTTTGGAACATTTAAACAAAAAATAAACATAACAAACACTAATGACATTGTAAGGGACTATAAAATGTCAGGAACTATAAAAGAGTGGAACCGAAAATACTCGGTGACCCATACAACCCCGGTCCGGAAACTGAACCGTTCAAGCCCGAAAAAGAGTGGAAACTCGAGCCCAAGTAAGGATTACATTGTTGTTGGGAATCGATCCATGCTTCTCCTATACATATAGTGGCGCCTATTCCATTACACCAATTTGAGTTGCTTACTTTTTCTTACTATAATGTGTATTTATATATTACGACATCCCTGTTTTTTGTTTACTACAATAGGTGTGACACATTTTTTAAGAGTGAAATAGTAGGGGTAATGAATAGTGTAGAAAAGTAAGAGAGATGGTGGAAAAGTGTGAAAGAGAAGATAAAAAGTAGAAAAGGTAAGGGTAATTGAGTATTTTTAAAGGAAAATCTTATTAAAATTGATTATTTGATAACTTCATAACATTCACTCCCTAATTTGGCGATTAAGAGAAATTCGACAACTGAGTCAGAGTTTTTAATTTATTAACCAGGGTTCATTCCAACAGTATTCTGAAAACTACTTTTAACTCGATCCTAAATTGGTAAATAATTTCTTCTTTAACATTTTTTTGAAAAAAACTCTTTATTATCCCATAGTTATTATTTACGTATAAGTATTAAATTACATTAAAAACCATTGACATCCAAGTTGTCATTAAGACCTAAAATAAGGGACATTATTCAAAAACCAATTTTATAATATGAATAGTTATACGCCGCAATCAAATTTCTAAAAATCTAAAGTTTAAATAAAAATGGTTATCAACCATGTTGTTATGACTGTTGTACATTAGAAAGCGTAAATCGTATATATCGATGACACATATAGAGTATATTTTTTGTAAGCAAAATAAATTCATCCACATATAACATGATATGGCAAAACATGCATTCTTATATGACCAAATTGTTTATATTAATAACATTTTCTCGTGCATCGCACGGGTAGAATACTAGTAATATACATACCAGACGACGATGACACAATTGATATGGCCCCTTAGGCACACTCCCTTTGAGACTCGCTAGCAGTCAGCATAGCTTTGACCTGTGTGAGAGGTAGATACGGTAACGACGTTAAAAGGAGAAAATTTAGAAAAGATGTTAGTTAGTAGCAGAAAATCAAAAGTATAATGTACAAGTACATTTAGCAATTGCATGACACCAACGTTTTTTTAATAAGTACGTAGTAGTCCTTACTCTCATTGATGAGACATTTATAAGATTTTAGATTTATACTCCGTAGATTATTATGTAGATGACACTAGGGGTGGACAAGAATACCGGAAAATCGGTATACCGCACTTACCGTACCGAAAAATACCGGAAAATACCGGAATATTGGTATACCGTCATTTTCGGTACGGTATGATACTGTACCGATATATTTCGGTACGGTAACGGTAAATGTTTTCAAATACCGCGGTATACCGGTATAATACCGTACCGACTCCCACCCAGCGATTACTATAACTTCTAAAATATTGTAAAAATCTATTACAAGTTTGAAGCCCAAAATTAATATTTATGTTGGTTACAAATACTAAAATACAAAAATAAAGTCATGATTTCCCAAACCCACTATAAACTTCGAGGCTTCTACTACGTAACATTCAAACAAACAAACCCTAATGACTAATGAGTAATGTACTAATGTCCGGACCAGTCCATCTTGTTCCATAAGCTTGCGAGTCGCGATGGCTGAGCCGCTGAGTAGCTGACGAGTGAAGAGGGATACACTTATGTGACGAGTGTATCGACATAGAGATTCCACAAGTCGAGGCACATAACTTTGTCCGAAAGGCTTATTCAAATATTTTATTTAAAATTATAAAAAAGACTAAATACACAATATCATATTATGGATAAATGATTTTATATCCATGTTGTTTGAATAATTTTATTTATTTTTGTTAGTGATCACTATTCATTTAATTATATCTATATTGCTCAAGTTATTTAAATATGCTGAACTGCTTAAATATACTACTAATAATAATTGTTCAATATTGAATATGACATCAATAGATTATTAATTGTATTTTGTAACATTTTAATAATGGATTAAATATGTCGTTAGTACACCGATTTACTATATTTCGATAGTCTATGATAATTTTTTGAATTGGGGGACATGCATGATAATTTACCAATACCGTACCGTTACCGAACGGAAACTTCGGTATACCGAAATGTGGTATACCGAAATTTTGGTAAGGTAACGATATATAAATTTTGTATATCGAAAGTTTCAGTACGGTAAAAGTATGAGAGAAAATATTCGATAAACCGTATCCAACCACCCCGAGATGACACCAACATTTTTTAATACCTAAGTACTCCTTATTTGATACTCCGTAATTTTGTCAACTCAAAACCTCCCTCACCAAAAACCACAACCCTTTGGTTATTGTCAAATAAAAAAAATCACAAGTCGTCAGCTGCACTGGCGTAGCGTTCAAGCGGATTGCCTGTCACTACACTCTCTACTCGCGCGCAATGGCGGAGCCCAAAGTTAAATACGATCGTCAACTCAGGTAGCAATTCCTCGTCAATCCAGTTTAACACATCGCAATTTATTATTCCATTTATGCAGTTTTTGCATTGCCCCTCGTTTGCTCATAAGCAACGGTAGCCTTTTACTCAGTTTGTTGCGTTGCCGAAACTACACGAAATTGAAATACAGTCTTTCCCTCCATCATAGCAGTGATGTTGAGTTGCCTTTGATTGTTTTTGAGGTTTTATGAATTGAAAGCTGGACTTCAGCCAACTGCTCACACAGAGAGATAGTTAACTTCTCAAGCAGCTTTTGCAGCTTGGAAGTATAATTTCAAATTCAATGGCTTATTGTCACATACTATAGATTAATCTATTTCATTAGGGTTTTGCTTTACTAATTTCACCTCTGTTCTGAGTGGCGGACCTAGCACTAGATATCAGCTCATGCACATTGTAGGTATAAGGACATATTAAAACTTTATTTACACTTACATAAAGAAGCATGAGTATCTATTATGCGCACTTTGAATAGAATAATTTAAATATGCAGTATAAATATAGAGTTAATGTTATAAGGTAGCACAGATTATTTTTTTTGGAAAAGTTAATACTACAAGGTAGTGAATTACTTTTTGGTAAATCACATGGAAATTTATCGTTTTATCAAACTTAACTAATTATACTCCGTCAGTTCTGCAATTTAGTTCCCACTTTGTTTATTGGGATCTCCCAAAATCAAGTTCCTACCTCTCTTTTGGGCATTGTTTGATTTGATGGTAAAATACTCTTTTACCCCTATGAAAAGTATATCCCTAATTGTTGTTTTTCTCGATCATACCTTTGAGGAACGACACGCTTGGAAAGTCATTATAAAAGTTATTTTGTCTAAAACTCATAAAGTCAAACTAGGAACTTAATTGGAGGACAAATTAGTATTTCAGAAGAATTAGTGTTTGAAATAGGATACTTATTTTTTGAACAAAGGGAATATTTTAAATTTGCCAATGGAGCATTAACCTTCAAACTGAAAAAAATGTGTGAACACATGGCATTACAAACTTGAAAGAGTGCAAAACCTTAATGAAAATGAAGGTTTTTGCAGTGCAAATATGTATAATAAGATCTAGAATTGAAAAAATAAAGTTGGTATACAGATGGGATATTTGAAAGTTGAAACTGGAAATGGTTAGAACTTAGAACTGATTAGGAATGTTAAGATGCGCATTTTGACGGGGATAGGAAACTAAAGGGTTTTTTCGCGTCGTGGAGACTTGCAACTTTTGTGCACCAGCCTCACATTGACAAGAGCTGTTTTGTTCTCACCACGATGGTGTACAAAAATTATTAGTTGTTTTTGTTTTGATTGACAGGAAGAAGTCTAGCTTCTGCAATCAAAAGTACAAAAATAAAAAATAGGGTGTGTAGCACTCGGACTCAAAATCCTGATGCAAGTAGTAGTTTCTAAAATCATATCACAGACCACTTAGGGTAATGCTTTTTTCAGGTGAAGCCTATGTGTCACCTTCTTATAGTGTATGCCTGTAACTGATTGTTGTATTTTGTATCTTCAATGTATGTGAGCCGCAGTATTTTTTTATAGAAAATGCAGTATGCACTAGTTCATCCGGCCAAAAGCATCATCCTCATCCCTACTCTTCCTTCTTAAGGAAATAAAGTTGAACATTATGGAGTAGTTTTTTTATCAATACTTTAGTTTGTACTTGATGCTAATGTTATATCTGTTCGTCATTAGTATTTAGCAATGCAATATATCAATTTTCTTATGTATTAAGCAGTGCTATTCCATGCATAACTTGCTAACTCAAATTTAGTCCAAAGGTTGGATTTGCCTAAACTTAATGATGCTTTTTCTCTGGAGAAGTTTGGTTGTGTTAAAATAGGGGTAAACCTACATCTCGTTGCTCTTCTTTTGGCAGGATATGGGGTGAGCAGGGACAGGCTGCTTTGGAGAAATCCAGTATATGTTTACTTAATTGTGGGCCTACTGGTTCTGAAACTTTGAAAAACCTTGTTCTTGGTGGGGTTGGAAGTATCACTGTTGTTGATGGATCTAAAGTGGAAGTTGGTGACCTTGGAAATAATTTTCTTGGTATGTGCATATGTAAAATAATATCTATGAAGCCACATCTATGTGTATGCATTATGTTGAAACTAATAACTACAGATTTTATTTTTGCATCCTCTTCATGATATAATTGTTAGTGGACGAATCAAATGTCGGACAATCAAAAGCAAAGTGTGTATGCTCATTTCTGCAAGAGCTCAATGATTCCGTGAAGGCCAAATTCATAGATGAGTACCCAAAGGAACTAATTGAGAAGAATCCTTCTTTCTTTTTGCAATTTACCTTGATTGTCGCTACACAGGTTTGTATATGTAGATTCAGTATGTTCTACTTTTATAGTTCTCTGCTAAAGGGCTGAGGGTGCTGTTTACGCATGATACATGCTTTGCTAATTCAAATTATCGCTGGTCTAAGTTATACTCCCTCCGTCCCACTAAGATTGTCCCATTTTACCTTTTCGGGAAATCCCACTAAGATTGTCCCATACCATATTTGGTAAAGTTTGTGTGGCTCTTAATCATTCTTACTTTATCAATTCAATATCAACCACATAAACCCACTTTTCTTAATAACCGTGTCACCTTCTTCCGTCCCAATGTTAGTGGGACAGAGGTAGTAGTCTATATAGCTTGTGAAATATGAAGATCTCATGAAACTGAAATCATTTAGAAAAAGGGAATAAGAGAAGATTTACTTACTCACTAAAAAATAACTTTAGGTCTCTTGCACTCATGAGGAGTGCAATGAGCATATATTTTAAGTTTTACCTTATGTTGAATGTTTTCAGCGGTTGAAACTGAGTTTAGATTGCTCTAACATGGTCAAAATGATCATGTTCATAGTTTTGTGTGATTCAGTTAATTATTTCATTTTACGCATTGCTTTTTGTTTCAGTTGAGTGAAGATTCAATGATGAAATTGGATACAATCTGTAGGGAGGCCAATGTCATTTTAGTATTTGCACGGTCCTATGGACTCACGGGCCTTGTAAGGATCAGTGTGAAGGTAACATGTTTTAACATGACGCTATAGCTGATAATATATTTGCTCCATAGAGCCATGAATATCTCTAAGAATCTCCATGAGTGACAGCTTAACTCGTACACTAGATCATGCTGCATCTTTGTGGTCTGAAGGGTTTAGTTGTGCTATGCATTAGAACCTTCGATTTTTATTCTTGGCAGAAGCATCCCTGTGTTCTTCGAAGTTCCATTAATTTGTAGTTAAAGCACTTAATATTTTGGCTTTCATAAATTGTAACACATAGTGCTTTATGAGTATCATTTCAATTATTGTGCTCCATAAGTACAAAATTAATTATAAGCTTCCATCATTATTTTAATATTTTATAATTAACATTAATTAAATGGTCTTATTTATGTTAGATTTCTTTTTATTCTTTATTTTTATTAAACTCCCTTTCATGTTAAGTAAATAGATAATATATCAATGATAAAATTTTCATTTACCTTACTAAATACACACACATGAGGTTGCACTTGTAAGTATCGGGTGTGCACTTTTCACATGAACATGTTTGCTGGAATTCATTCTCATTTTCATTGGATCTACAATCTCAATATCTAATGAACTATATTCATTCTCATTTTTCTCATAAGCAGCACTATTTAACAGATCCAATATATATGTGTTTGTTTAAGTGTATTATGGATCAATATTTTTTCACATAAACATTGTTTAATGTTGTGCACAAGTCCTGGCACATTGTCTTAAAACTAGACACATGTTTAAGAGTTACATACACGGTTACAATTATGTGCAAACATTATGTATATATAGACTCACACACATAAATGGGGTGGTTGCACTCATAAGTGTCACCATGTGCACTTTTCAAATGAATATGGTGGCTGAAGTTGCACTTAATTACAATTATGTCACTGTGTTAGTTTTTCATTTTCCCTCATTTTTCGAGTCATTAGATCTAGAATTTAATGCACTATATTCATTCTCATTTTTCAACTAAGCAACATTTCTGTCACTTAAAATTTGACCTGATATGTGTGTACTATATATATGTGTGTGTGTATATATATATATATATAGAGAGAGAGAGAGAGAGAACACACATGATCAGTTTTCACTTTTTAAAGTTTGTGTAATATATATATATATATATATATATATTAAGGATCAATAATTTTCACATAAATATTGTTAACGTTTGTGTACAACCCCTCTTACATTGCGTAAAAGTTTATGTGTGCATGTGCCATGTTATTAGTAGTTTAGTACCGACCTTCACTCCGTGTTATTTGATCTTTCCTAGGTCATGTTTTTGGACCATTCATTTGGTTTCTCTTTGGCTGAAAATGTTACTCCATACTAACGACTGACTATTATTTTGGGTGTAATCATTTAAAGCTTCTTGAAATTGATGTGTTTCCTTCATATGGTCAATGAGAAAATCACTTCTAAAAAAGAGAAAATGATAATGCTTTTTAGGCACTTCTGAATATTGACTTTAAATGCTGGAAGCTTCTCTTCTTGAAATTGATGTATTCAGGAACATGCTGTGATTGAATCCAAGCCTGATAACTTTATGGACAACCTTAGGCTCAACAATCCATGGCCGGAATTGCAAAGGTTTGCCTTATAAGAAATTGCTTTATGGATGGTACTTTGTGGTTTATCATGCTTACTGATTTGTAAACCATTAAGCATAATAATTTTCGTATGTGTATACTCGGGCATGTCCTCCGATTGAGGTTCTGATAAGGCACTTATCACCTGACAGGTTTGCTGAATCAATTGATCTGAATACATCTGACTTGGTACTTCATAAGCACACTCCATATGTTATCATTCTTGTAAAGTTAGCTGAGCAGTTGGCCTGTACTAATGCTGGAAAACCTACATCAACCTCGAATAGTAAACAAGAACTAAAGGTCAGGAATACACACACACATGCACACGCATATATATATTAAAATATACCATTTCTTCCATGTCTTAATGATATTTTGTCCATTATACTCTATGTCTACAAAGGCGGTATGCATATCCTTTTTATTTCTCAGGATTTAATTAAATCTCGAATGATGGCAAATGATGAAGACAACTACAAAGAGGCAATGTCAGCTTCATACAAAGTATTTAGTCCTCGTGGAATTAGTAAGTGTTTAATCCTCTAGAATTTTTTTGAGTTAGTCTGGCTAATCATGTATTGTAGTATAAGAACGAGTTCACACTCTGCACTATGTGTGTGTACACATATTCTGATTATTCTCTAAATGAGTAGTATTCTACTATTCTCGCCAGTTGAACTACATTTATGATAAAAATGAAGTCAATGATTCATTTAGTATTATCTGTTAGCAGATTCCAAAATCTTTTGGGATTAAGGCGGTTTTTGTTGTAGTATTATCTATTAGTTTCAAGTTTCAACCATTAGATCTTGAATTTGTTCTTAGAGAGACGCCCTACAAACTCAATTTTGTAACAGTTTAGATCATTTTATCATTAAAAAGGAATTATTTTATGTAAAAAATAATTTTCTAATGATCTAACACCTATAACTAATCGTTGATACTATTGAGTAAAAAAATCTGTATTGTTTGATTAGTTTTGGCCACAAATGAAGTCCATCCTTTCAGGCAAATTGGTGAGATCGATTCTCTATATTATTATTAGTCCATGAGGACTTATGAAATAAGTCCTAAATCTAACCATTCTTGATCCTAAATCTAAACATATATATACACACAGATATGTACAATATATAGGATCAAGAATGGTTATATACAATATATCTAACCATTCTCTATATATGCAAATTGGTCTGAACTGGTATGATAGATGTTCGGTCTTTGTGTATTTTACAACTGTAGAAGTCTGGTCTGATCTGTTAAAGTCTGGTTTGGTCTCTTTAAGTCTGGTCTGGTCTAGGTATGAAATAAGTCCTAAATCTAACCATTCTCTATATATATTGTACATATCTGTGTGTATATATATGTTTAGATTTAGGATCAAGAATGGTTAGATTTAGGACTTATTTCATACCTAGACCAGACCAGACTTAAAGAGACCAAACCAGACTTTAACAGATCAGACCAGACTTCTACAGTTGTAAAATACACAAAGACCGAACATCTATCATACCAGTTCAGACCAGAAAATCTAAGTTCAAGTAAAAACATCTCAAGTGAGAAAGAAATGATGTTGAATCTGGATCTTGGATGTGAGAGTTGTGCATTTTTTGAAATTGAAATGTATACTCATGAATGAAAAAATTCAGTGGCGTTTTTTGTAAATAAAGTGAAAATTTCTACTGTTGCAAAATGTGAATTACTTTTCCATCATTTGCAATGGAGCCAAAGATTCACTATTTTTTGGCTTGAGAATATGATGGAATAAAGCAAAATGTCTCACTAAACTGTCTGCGCTTCTTTATTGTGAAGCAACAGTCAGTCCATGTATTTTTCTACTCGATTTTCACTATGGCTCATTCGGAATCAGTCTCTTTGTGCTTTAGTACGGGGGTAAGACTGAGTACATCCGGCCCCCCCTTACCCCATCGTAGGTGAGAGCCTTTGCGCCACTAGGGTAATGATGATGATGATGATGATGATGATGATGATGATGCAAAATGTGCATTATCTATTTATCTCAACCATATAAGTGCAATTCCTTGAACCAAAATGTGCACCATTTTCATTTCTCACCGAAAGAAGTTTGCTCACTGGAACTGCCTTTATGTATTTGTATACATATAGAATAGATTCCACTTCTGGTCCTTCGAGTTTTAGGTCAATTTCACATTTAGTCCACATCTTTTGCTTTGTCCACTTTTGATACATGATTATTGTGTTTTCGTCCATATATGGTCCTTCCGGCATTGTTTACGATGGTTAAAATCGCCAGCAAAGGACCACAAACGGTTAAAAAACGTTAGTCAAGTACCAAAAGTGGACAAAGTGAAATACGTGGAGTCGTGGACTAAATGTAGAATTGGCACAAAACTCGTATGGCCAAAAGTGGAATTAATTCTATACATATATATGTATGTATGTATGTATCTATGGGCATGTGTACACACACCTTCAGAGCATTTCATGTTAAACCATATAATACTGCCTTTAATATACCAACATGCTTGTATGTTAATGGTGGCCTTAGCATGCCGTAGTTGAAAGATAATGATCAGTGGATTTAACTTCTACTCGTCCATCTCAGGTTCAAGCATTAAGCAAATAATTAATGACAGTTCTGCCGAAGTAAATTCTAAATCCTCAGACTTTTGGATAATGGTGGCAGCTTTAAAGGTAATCATCATTTTTTCAGGTGAAGGTCAAAGAGAAAAAGCTGAAACTCAGACAATTATAGACTGACTACTTCATTACTCTGTAATGTGTATATTTTTGATAATATAACTACTTAGTAAGGTCTCTCTATTTAAATACAAAAGACATCTTTTTCCCTATTTGAGGAAAACTATTGCCATTTTCGATGTCTCTTAATGATGAAAGCATGTCATGGGTTCCTCATGCACACTGTGTGTATTATAAATACATGGGAAATTTCTCTAAATAGGTGTAAAACTTTCTGGAATTCCAAAATAGGATTGTTATGTTTTTCTTCCCAAAATAGGAGTCTTACTACCATCATTGAAAAATACTATCATCAAGGGCAATAACTGCCATGTTAATGCCTAGTACTGCAACTATTTTGGCAGTATTGGGACTATTGACTCCAAATTGGCAATAAATACTGTCATGTTACTCCTATTTCGGAAAGAAAAACATAGCAGTCCCATTTTGGAATTTCCAAACATTCTTACTCCTATTTCAGGAATTTTCCCTAAATACATTTATGCATGAATATTTAGAAACTCTTTTAATAACTGTTTGGTGAACTCGGTTACTGGTTCTCCTATACTAAAGTGGAGGAGTCCAAGCTTATATGATCTTTTTGTGCATGTGCTAGGAATTTATTGCTAATGAAGGTAATGGAGAGGCACCTCTAGAGGGATCAATTCCGGATATGACCTCTTCCACCGAGTGAGTAATACCTATTTCAGAGCATGCCTTTAGTGTCTCAAGGATAAAATTTCTATGCTTCCTCTACAGGCTATATGTCAATCTGCAAAATATTTACCAAGCCAAAGCTGAGGCTGATTTCCTTGCTGTGGAGCAACGCGTGAGGGATATACTCCAGAGAATCGGTAGAGATCCAAGTAGTATATCAAAGGAAACCATAAAGAGCTTCTGTAAGAACGCAAGAAAGCTTGAAGTAAGCTCTACTTAGATCACATGCATTGCTAGCATGCTTTTTTTTGACTTTTCATGATTTATAGAGAACTAGAGTGACATGGAATCAAGGTTGTTAAAATCGTATTTTTGAATCAAATCGTTACAGAGATTTAAAAATTGAATCGTAAAATTGAATCGTAAGTCGTAAGATTTTATATAAAATACAAAACAAAAATATTAGATAAAAGGAAACCCACAATTTAACATTATTAAGTCAAATAATAAGCTTTTGTTTCACAATTTTGGGTTTATAAAAGCTCATAATAAGTAATTAGTTAACTAAAGTATAATTCTAAGCTGGAATTTGGAAGGAATCAAAACATAATTAATAGCCAATAGGTCTGTAGTACACAATAGTTGACGCTGCTGAGTTGGTGAAGGTGGATTAGTAGAGGCTTTGGATTGATTAAGACGTGGGTTTGATTCCCTGCAACAACTATGGCTGACTTTTACTCCTTCATCAGGATTTTTTTTGCTTCTCAATTGTTTTTCGTCCCACACCAGAACAAGAAGGATTTCGCTGCTCTCAATAATCCGATAAATTAATGCTGATCTTCCAATCCACATTAGCAGCTACAAAGACACAAGGCCTTACGCTAGTTGTCCGGCCTATAGACGCGAATTGGGCCTTGGCTTATCCTGGATTTAGTTGGGCTGGACATTTAATTTAAATCGTAAGGTCATATCAAAGTCGTGATTCCAAGCGATTTTAAACGATTCATTTCATTTCATTTTCATTTTCATTTACCCCAGTGCCGCAAAGGCTCCCACCTACGGTGAGGTAAGGGGGGGTCGGATGTACGCAGTCTTACCCCTGTACTAAAGCACAGAGAGACTGTTTCCGGATGACCCATAGTGAAAATCGCGTCCAAGATTGCATGGACTGACTACTGCTCGATAACAAAGAAGCGCAGACAGTTTAGTGAGCCATTTTGTTTTATTCCATCATAATCTCAAGCCAAAAAATAATGAATCTTTGGCTCCATTGCAAATGATGGAAAGATGATTTTAAACGATTCAATTGTGATTTTTTCCGATTTTGTTGAAAAACGATTTTGGATGCGAGAAATCGTTTAGATGTGCTTGAATTGTAAAATCGTATGATTTTACGATTCAAATCGCGATTTTAACAACCTTGCTTGGAATGACACATTTCATATATGGTACATGTACATCCGGATGTACCATGATAATCATATGTAGAACATATAATGAGCCTCCTTTAGAAGAAAATGAGCATCCTTTATATGCAAATCAAAACACCTAAGAAATATTTAGTCGCTCCATTCCACCATCACGTCCACAATTTTACACTCATAGCAATTTTAGTATTGTCTTTATATAAACTTATCTGGGATACACTTCTTATGAAAAAGGGTCCTGTTCCATTTTATCCATAATAAACGCTTCCTATAGGGTTTGTGTTTGTGTCATTAGTTACATTCTATAGTACATTAATCCTGTTGTGTGCACTTATATGCACTGGATAACAGGATGTAGCCTTTGAACCTGTCATCTTAAACTAAAATAGAGCAAATACTTCCTTTTATTAAACTTTAATGGAGTTGAGATGTACAGCATGTGCTCCTATTTTACTTTACTTCTTGACACTCAGAGTGCAGGTGGTGCCCCCCTCCTCTCAATGCAATCATTGCAAGTGGTGGGATGAGAGTATATGCTCTCTGGAGGGATACTCAACATTATCCATTGTAATAATTTAGAAGCTAGCACAAATATCATATAAACAAAATATGGTAATATTTCCCATTTATAGAAAAACTAAGACTAGAAGTACGGAAAGTTCTAGCCTACAGGCCCTACACTTCTACAGTATACAATGTTGGTCACCTGAACATTAGCCACTACCCACATCTAGTTTCAAACATCTGACCTGCAATGTGTATCTTCCAACATTGCCACAGCAAAGAGTGTGAATGTTGAACATGTATTGGTAAACAAGCATGAGCAATAGCAAAACAAAAGGAGTGATTGTGAATATGTCATATTGTATTTTGACTTGATTGAAATGCTGTAAATAGTAAAACTATAGTTTTGATTTTTATGGAACTAGCATTGTTGCTTCTAGCGTGCTGGTATGATCTGACTCCAGCTCAAATGTTTGTTTTTCTTGGAGCTATTCACGAAAAGTTTGATTACATGTGGCTGTGTTTGCATGCTTTGGATGTTAAAATAGTACAGACTACTGAGGGAGTGGGACACCTATCTATTTTGGAAGTACCACTTTTCACCTGAACAAAGTTTTAGTTTACAAAACAGACTATCTTTTAGGATTTTTCTTTGTTCCAGACCGTCAATCACTTTTTGTTTTTCTTTGGAAGGCTCTAATATGAAAATTGCAATTATTGATCATAAACTGGTTTCGCAGACTTTTATCCGTCATTATGTATACATATAATAACTATCAAATGATGTTTGTTAAATAATGTTATATATTTATTCTGTGATTTCTCAGGTTTGCAGATATCGCTCCCTTGAGGAGGAGTTCAGGTCCCCAGCCCAACCAGAGTTGCAAAAGTATTTAACAGATGAGGAGTATAGGTATGTAGACGTTCATATCAAATTAGTTTTAGTATATAGGAGAAGATAGTGTTCGAAAAGCCACTTTTATGACAATTGATGTCTCTAGTGCTTGATGCAACGTTCTGAGGGAATATCTAGAATGATCGCAGATAGGTGATTCTTTGATAATATTTTGATTGTTTTTCTGATACGAATAAGCAGGAATATACAAGAAGCCAACCCCCTTAAAGTCCTTCCAGAAAAGTAAGTTTATGAAGCCAACCCCTTTAAAGTCTTTTCAGAAAAGTAAGTTTATCCAAGCAAGAACCCTGCGGTTTATGGTGGATTCTCTATAAGAAATGTACACCCAAAAATAATTGTCCTGCTTAAGTTTTCTTGTATGCTGAGACATTATAGTTGTAGCTTTCACAACCATTAGATTCTCTAGTCCCATAAACTGTTTTGGCAGTGTTGATTACTTGTTTATGTTGGAAGATGCTGTACGGAGGGCTCAGACTACTAACTTTATTTGCACCCATTGATTTTATCTCTTCTCTAGTCCTATCTGCCTGAGTTCCTGAAGTGTCTTACCTGGTGCAGTATTGCAGTGAGTTTCTATATTTTACTTCGAGCAGCTGACCGCTTCTTTGCAAACTATAATAAATTCCCCGGACAACTAGATGGGTAAATGCTTATTGTATATATCACCGTGATATATATAACTTCCCTGGGAGTAGATAAGATAAATACTCTAGTTTTTATATTTTCTGCGGACAGGGAGATGGATGAGGACATATCCAGGTTGAAAACTACCGCTGTCACCCTACTGAACGACTTGGGTTGCAACTGGTCCACGTTGGTGGAGGACCTTATTCATGAGATGTGCAGATATGGTGCTGCCGAGCTTCATGCTGTAGCCGCCTTCATTGGAGGAATTGCATCGCAGGAAGTGATCAAGGTTAGCATTTGTGTATTGTAAACACCTACTTCTTTATTATCCTTGTTGAGTGTCCCACATCGTTTGTGCGTATGAGGTAAGCTTCTCATATTAAGGATTCTACCTTCATCCAATTTAGAACAACATTATAGTTTGGTATGATGGGAGTTTGCGTAGAGCCCTCCTTGTGGTTTGAGGCGGCTTATTTAGGAGTTGGATTTAATCTGCCCTTCATTGGTTGTCTACTTGTCTAAAATTCTGTATTCGGTGTTGCGAAAACCTTGTGTACGTTTTAAAAATGTCAGGCGCTCATTACAAGCCATGAGGGATTTGCTTTGTGGCCACCCTATAACTTTGTCTTTATACAAAAATAAGAGTAATTTTTTTTGCATTGCTCAATTACAGTTAATCACAAGACAATTTGTTCCAATGCGCGGGACGTTTATCTTCAACGGCATCAACCACAAGTCTCATATTTTGTTCCTCTAATTCTTTAGTATTTAAATGTGACTGGGTATGCCCTTCTTTTCTTCCATCACTTGTTCGGAAAGCACAACAATTTGGGCACAACTTGTACTTCGTTTTGAGGTGGAGGCATGATGGATAGTTTCAACTTTCAAGGATGCATCAGAGTTTAGGTGCTTCATTTGTTAGAAAAGGAGAAATAGAAGATTGCTAAATGTGAACCTATGTTATGAGATCTTTATGTTAAACACAAATCAAAGTGGCTCTTGTTTCACTTGATAAACACATTTTAGTTTTTGAGCCTACATTAAGATAGTAAATCATTTATACTTATAGCATTAAGGGAAAATGGAAAGTAATAATCCAACTTTTTAGCGTTCTTCTTACAATTGTCCCCCACCTTTTGATTATTCAGGAATAATCCAACCTTTGCACCCCATCTTCATTCAATGATCCCTGACCGGTTGATGACCTGCTATTCCAAGTTATTTTCTTATCTTTGCAATATATTATACCATAAATCTCACCTTATGGTCACATAATGTTTTGAAAAGATAAGAAAATAACTTGAAATAGCAGGTCATCAACCAGTCAGGGACCATTGAATGAAGATGGGGTGCAAAGGTTGGATTATTCCTGAATAATCAAAAGGTTGGAGACTATTGTAAGAAGACCGCTAAAAGGTTGGATTATTAGTTTCCATTTTCCCTAGCATTAATTGCAACTACTCTCTGGAATCACAGTATTGCTCGTGATTTCCTTGATGATATAACATATTCTATGTTCTGAACGCTGTAAAAAAAAGATCATGAACTATGGCAGTGTGGCACTAGCTAGATTACTTAGGTATGATAAATTTGTAGTACACCGATCATATATGATTATTTTGCCTTGAAATGAATTTGTTATCATTTCAAGCCAAAACCAGATGAGGACTACGCGAAACTAGAGGTGGATTAGGTCCCAGTCCAGGAATGGTCAGTACTTGGGACGGTAGTCACGGTACCTATGGGAAAGAAGTCCCTGTCCCAACTCCCAAATCTCAATTTTTAGGATTGGGATTTGGGACAAGCCTATACAGTCCCAATACTAGTCCGTTTTTGCATTTGGACTAATGGGAAGCGAAGTGTTTGCAAAAAATTTAAAAATGTGCTTTTGAGCATTTGGCTTTAAAAAAAGCTGAATTTGATGTTTTCAAGTGACAACTTTGGCTTAAATTAAGCACTTAAAAGCTAAAAATTGGAAGCGGGTTAATAGGTCCTTTTACTTATTTTATCAAACATTACTAACTTTTAGTTTTTCAAAAGTATTTTTTTCTCAAATACTACTAACTTTTATTATTAAACACTTTTTCCAAAATCACTTCAAAAAATCACAAACATTCCTTAAAGGAGGTGGGAGTGCATTTAAAGGTGGAGAAGGGATGGAGGGTTCAAAAACATAAAACAAATTAAAAAAAAAACAAGACCGAACCGGGACTGGCGGGTGATCAGCCCAAAATCGGAAATGTAGGTCCTCCAAGGACCAGCTAGTATGTTTTACGGAGTATGTAACAGAACTATGGACACCCCTACAAGAAATCCTTGACACCAATTGGTGTTGAATGAGAAATTGTTCCTGAATGAGAACTTGTAACTGGGAGTTTCCAATCTGGTTCTCCGAGGAGTGGTAGTGTTGGATTCGGTTCGGGCCACCCGGCTCGTGACCCGGCTCGGTACTGTGCGGGCCCGGGACCGGCCCGGTCGGGCGGTCCGGGACCGGGTCTGGACCTGAACCGGTGGGAATGGACGGGGCGGGCACGGTTCCGGATAAATGTGACCCGGCCCGGCCGGGTCGGGCCCGGGTCCGGGCCAACGGTCTGATTTTTTAATTTTTTTTTTTAAATTGGTACTAGGCTACTAGCCGTTGGGGGTGGGCTGGGGACAACCCAAACGGCTATATAGCCGTTGGGTGGGGTGCAAGGGGGGTCCGGGGGGGTTGGGGGGTGGGGGGGTGGGGGGTAAAAAAACCTATAAATACTCCTAATCTTGAACATTTTTTCATATCTCTTCTCTAATTCTTCCTAAATCCTATTCTTAACTCTCTACTCTCTAATTCTCTTATTCTCCAATATATTATATTTATTATTTATATATCTACTTTATAGTTTATACTTAAGAAGTTAAGATGGAAAATCAAGATGCCATTATACGGTATAATTTTGATAAGCAGAAGGACCCGAAGACCGGGATGTGGTACGCAATTTGCAAATGGTGCGAGAAAAAATGTAGCACAGAGGTTTCAGGCGGATACGGGATGGCAATCAAGCATATGAAGTATGTGACAAAGCCAAAGGATCGGGAGGTGCGAGAAGTTCCGATTGATTACAATTTTCAAAATATTTCTCTTAAAGTTTGTTTTAATTTTCAAATGTAGTTCCTATTTCATTTCAAATAAATGCACTTGAAGTTTGTTTTTAATACTCGTATAAAACTATAAACTATAAAATATAAATTATATAAAAAAAACTTTAACCGACCCGGCCCGAACCGGACCCGTCCAACCCTCGGGCCGGTCCCGGGCCCATGTCATACAAACCGGCGGCCCGACCGGGCCCGACCCAGCCCGAGTCCATCACTAACTGAAGTGGGAAGTCGCTTCTACACTGCCTGAAAACCAAGCTGGTAAAACGTAACACATTCTGATACAATTTCTATCATTGGACGGACAAGAGCCACAATGTAGATTGTAGAATGCCTTCCTAATTATAGCTTACTGTAATCTTAAAAGCATTTATACAATTCTTTGGTTTCTCTTGTTACAAAAAATGTTGCGGAAATACATTAACCTATTGTTAAAAAGCTAGTGACGCACTAATGCATGACAACAGGTCTACATGACAACATTCCGAGATACATATGTTACATTAAAAACAAAATCTGTGAAGTAATTCGAGCTCCATTTTCCATTGCAAAAGACCAGGCAAAGCAAATGAAACGGAGAAAAACAAGGGGAAATGAAATGAGCTTTTGCTTGATCTGTCCTGTCCTTGCAGTTCCTCATCTACTCAAGGCACCAGTAGAATCTATTTTCTCAGGATTATAGACGCTAAACTCTCCAAAGTCTCTTTTACCACTGGAAGAATAGAAGAAAAAAAGGTCCAACGTCAAAACCATTTCACAATAAAATTAAATCCAAGTGAAAAAACTTTTTCTGCCTCGATTATCAAGTTCATGTATTCCTTCTTGGAAAATTTCTAAATAAAGTACTTTTCCTTTTTTGGTAAAGTTTTTTTCTCAATTTACTCTACACCCTCAAATAACAATAATTTTACAGATTCAAGCACTATTAAAACAGTGTATTCTATAGTAACATTTACCATGAATTTAAAAGGGATTTGAGGAAATCAAAGTAAACAATATGATTTTCTTAAATTCAATTTGACCATCTATGATCTACCCATCCATCCTCGTGTGAAGAAGCTAAGTGACTATTTTATTTTATTTTCGATCGATTAAAACCCCATATAGATCATCCAACCCCATCCTCCATATTCTTTTACGATAGGGCGGACACGAATGAAAAATAAGTTGTGTATGATCATCAGAAATACTCCCAACCTGTGCATTATGTTCCAGCCAGCAGGTAAGAAACGAGGATGAACAGCTTCAACAAAAACTTGTCGCCATCTCTGACAAAACTCACAAATCCCTTCTTCCCCATTCTCTTGGAGTATAAATTCCACCACCTGCTTCCCATGTGGTCCATGCCCCAACATTGATACCTTCGAGTGTACCTTAGATGAATCGTTCACATTATTATTAGAGTGAACTATATCACTTTCAGTGTATATACTACCACTTTCAGCATTAGAAGTCGAACATCGATTGTCAAAATCTATATCCTTCAACACCACAGTGTTTGTATTCCCATTATTCCACCTTTTCTCAGTTCCACCTAATATGCCATTCTCATACGTAGACTTTGCATTGGCATCACTACTTGGCTTGTGATTGTTATGATCAGAAGCAACATATGGTGTTGACTGTTTGGAAGAAAGCTTCTTTTTCACAAACCGTCTTCTCCCAATGGAACTCATACCTATTAGCAAAGCATTTTCTAGATCTATTTCTGATATCTCCCTTCCTCCATAGTAATTTCTTACAACCTGCAATACAGTAATACATATGCGAATATGCACATTTTAGCATTAATAATCTTTCTATGTGATGAAATTACACTTCACAGGTGCTCCCCCTGTTCTCAAATCACTGTCACTTAAGGTCTTCATGCACATATAAATAAATCAATTATTTCACTTAAAAATTGATTAGAATATTCCTCATCAATGCATTAAGGTTATACGAAGTACAATGGAGCATTTATGGTCGAAGGACAATTGCAAAATTTGGAAATGGGACATGTTTGAAAAATATGTTTCTTCTCTAAAAGGGCTACTATTTAGGGGACTACATAATTAGTGATAGCTGGTGAACATTGTACAAAATAAGAAAGCAAGATGCTCAGAATATGAAACCATGATGCACATAACTTGACGAGATTGTAAGAGCTTAGAAGTCTACAACATTTGCATCATTTCTTATGAACAACAGCACTGATGCAAATGTTTTTAAATCCGTAATAACTAATACTCTCTCCGTCAGAGTACTTCTTTTGTCACGAAAAAAAGTCTGGGTTTCAAAGTCAACTTTCATTTTGAAGTAAAATTCCAGTAGAGCCAAGCGGCAAGCGGGTTTAGTCAATTGCTCCAAAGTCTACACAATCTTGGATATCAATTTTAGGGGTATAAATGACCAGTCCTAAATTTTTAGAAGCTAATCCCTTGATTAATTTGACTTGCAATTTTTAAAAGTCACATTAATTTGACTTAAAATCAATTTGACCTGCTACCCAAAGAAAGTCTTTTTTTCAATGAGAGAATAACATAAAATTCAACCTCTTTTAGTTCTTCTTGTCGCCTCAATGGCATTCTGGAACCATGACGCAGCAAAGCCATTGCTGCTGTATGCAATTGTAAAGGTGATACACCATCCTCTTCCACATTCACACTGGATGAAGTTGCATTTTCAGCTGGGGTAGAATGAACAACTCTACGGACAAAAAGTGGTATTTCAAATTCCACAGCTATCTTTTTCTTGAATCTTTCAGCAGCAGCATGAGCAATTTCATGGCAGTCCACACAAAGGAGGACTATATCATGAGACCGATGACTCTTCAAATGTTCTGGAAAGTGCATTCTGTAGCACGAAGGTATAATACGGTACCGTAAATAGTGATTCCTTTCACCACAGCCAACACATATGTTTTTCTTACTTTGAATGTAGAAGTCATTGTCCTCATCTTCTGGACGTCCCTTAGGTTCAAAAAGAAGCATTATGGCAGGAGGGTCCTCTTCAACAAGTTTTGCCAAATCCCTGTTTAAATACCTACATTAAGGTAAAAAAATAAATTGTAAGTATTTATGTGTGTGCAAATTAATTGATACTCTATGTTTACCCCCAGATTGACTTTACACCTTGTTTTATGTTCTTTGACTTTGCACCTCAGGTGTGCTAATGTCAAATAACAAACAAAAGGTGTAAAGTCTGACAGAACTTTGGCAATTGAACCACAAATTTATCCCCATTATTTAACTTTGCACCCCACTCGGCCACTCGGGTTGTAGGGTCAAATAAAATAGAATATGGGATGTAAAGTCATATATTGGGTAAACACAGGGTGCAAATACAGCATGATTGAAAAAGAGCTAACCACTCAAGCTTCCTACGGTCACAGTAACATAATAACCGACCATCATTTGCATAGATCCTACAATTGTGGTAGACTGGAGATTTACAAGAAAATTTTTGGACAAACAATTCCCGGGAAGCCTTTCGAGCCATGGATTTTGCAGTTCTATATCCGTTTTTCTTGACCACAGATCGATTGGCTACTTTCAAGCTAGTTTTGGAGAGCAAAGCATAATTATAGATGGAGAGAGGACAAGTCCCATTAGTTCCTAAGCATTTCTGAAGAATTAGCAGAAGGTTTTCATCATCCTCATCTATTCCATCTTCAAATAAGTGATCCAAGTCTTCCAAATGGCTACAAATTAAAGATGATGGAGATTGGGGTGGTGTTATCTGATCCGCGCTTGCATCGGCTTCAGATATGATATTGCATGTATCACTAATTTCTGTAGGGGGGTTAGCAGCCAGTGCAACAATAGCTTGCTCAGATAAAACATATCTCAAACTCTCATCATGCACACGTGCCTAAAAGAATATCAAATAATATTGTGAAATTCAGATGAAAACTTTCTATCTCCAACTAACAAGATAAATATGACAGCTGATTTCACAGAGAAATAAATGAAAGCAAAAGAAGATAATGAAAGTGTGTATCAATAGCATATAATTTTATAGTAATATTTTATTTTGTAGTTGAGTTATCCACTCACCATAATATCTCTCCATGCACATAATTGCCTCACGTGATCCTGAAACTGAATACCACAAAAAAGAAAAAATAGGTCACAATCAATAATGCTTATTGATACGTAACAAAGTCTACTAAATAACAAAACCTTTGCATTTAAAGAGCTGGATAGAAGGTTTCCTTGGTCATGGTTTCGAGATATTATTGAAGAAGCAGCAGACTCTCCTGGATTTGCTTCAAGTTCTTTTGAAAAAAGTTGCAAACAAGTTGTATTTGAACGGCGGGTGGCCTCAAGAACAAAAGTCATTTTTTCATTGAGACTTCGTGAATGTTCTGTATATGTAAAAGCAAACTCAATACATTATTAGGATGTGCGGCTAGATAAGCAACCTATAAAATTAAAGCCACCAACTCTCAGAGTACAAAACAAATACTCCCTCCGTCCCATAGAAAGGTTCCCAGTTTCCCACTTTCCTTTTTGGACGTCCCATATAAAGGATCTCATTTCCATTTTAGGAAACAATTAACAATCTAAAATGACAAATTTGTCATTAAATATTAAAAATAATACATTTATAACAACACATCTATCAACACTAACCACATTATATTATATACCTACTAAAATTATTTCTCAAAATATACTCGAATTACCTTATATAATTATTGTCTAAATAATCGTGCCGTTATGCCATGGGAACCTTTCAACGGGACGGAGGTAGTATGAGACATTTGGATGGGGGTATATCAGCTTCTTTTGATGGAATCCCACTGACCCCTCTCTCTTAAGGGAAGCTATTAAGCTCAATTGGGGGTAGGGGGTAAAGTATAAATGTACTCACCCGCCTGTCCGTATATATAGATATGAAAGAAATGAGAATGTGATCTAATGTGATAAATATGAATGCATCTTGTCAGCTACATTTGATAAATGAGCACTATAAAAGATGGAATGTGCACTGTCATAAACCATGAAAAAGATGTGACATTTTTGTAAATAATTAAAACAATCCTACACACCAATTCACACTACTCAGAGTGTAAGTACCCACCAAGGTGAACCATATGTGCACCACGAAGTGTCATTCTCACTAGAACTACGCCTTATAATATATGCGTATATTACTTCCTTTCAGTTGTAAATAATTGTTTATAGTAATTTGTTATTTTTTATTAATCTTGTAGTTATGGTAAGATCAATATTATAATTATGATAGGTTTATTTGTATTCACCTAGAAAGAGGGCTCATCATTATACAATTTTATAAGAGTTCATTTACCTATTTATCCTCCTCTTTGCTTCTATTTTGTGTTTTTCATTCTCCTGTTTTTGTTTATGTTTTCCAATTTTCCGTGTCCATAAATGGTGTTCACGTTTTTCTGATATGTTTTCAAATATCTACATTGCAAAGATATTATGTATACTGGTAGTCTGGTACCCTACCCCTACTACACATATTGGAACTGTACCCACTATTATGTTTCCCTATTCCATATACAGGCACCGTAGTTGCTCACTCTACCTCAACCCGGTACTATAATACGTATATTAGTACCACACCCGAGAACTTATATTGGTATTGTACCTGACCTACCCCGACATGTCCTAGTTCTGGTCCCAAACTGGATGACCTGTTCCGACCCGGTGTCTACCTGAGCTGTTCTGGTACAATCATGCCCACCCCGAGAGCGTACTATAGCTAGGGGTCGGCACTGGCCTAAAACGGACCGCACCAGAGCCAAAATTCCTAAAATTATTGGAACCAAAAATGGCCAGTATAATGACAGTCCAGGACCGGATTATTCCAGCTGTCTGGATTGACCATTTTTTGTACCGCAGCAAGTCTTTTGACTTTGCGCTACCAAATTTTGTAAATACAAAACTTTTCTTGTATAAATACTTTAATTAAATTAAATCTATGTTAATTCTTAATATTTTTCAAATACTAATATATTTTAGATACATATTTAAATACATAATACGTAGTAGTAATTTAATTATGGTCCAACACTACTCCAACCGGTCCAGACCTAAGTATTCAGTATTTGACTGGACCGGTATGTAATCAGTCCAGGTCCAATCTAGAGCGACCGGTACGGTTTGATCCAATTTTTCAGTCTGGAATGGAATGTGCCCATCCATAACTGCAGCATCAAGTTTACCGAATCTCCTGTTTTGAAGAACAACTAAAATGAGTTCCCCAAATTTGGAGATATTGGAGTTATTAGAAACATGTTTCCATTTTCCTAATTTTGGAAAACACTAAAGTAACATGTTTTATAGTTTTCCGTTCTCCAGTTTCCTAAAAAAACAAAGAAGAATTTTCCAGTTGGAAAACGGCCCCTATGTTTTCCAAGCCATCCTACTCCTCACATAGAGCCACAAAGTTCTTAAGGAAAGACACTTTGTCAACAAAAACATGCTCATGTGTGGTATATGGAAGAGGACTATAAATAGCTATAAAAATATAGAAGCTAGTGTACCTGAATCTTTTAGCTTGAGCTCTGTAAAAAGACATTGTGCAATATACAACAGATAGTGGGCATCATTCTGAGCATATAGCACCATTTCTGCTGGCAGAGGACGCTGCCTCCAATCTTCTCTCTGCAGTTCAAATTCAATTGATCTTAATGAATATAATCCATCACATAAGAGCAACCTGTGGCCATGATGAAAATTGTTCAATTCATGCGGGCTAAAAGAAATAGTAGTACTGCATTTAAGCCATACTTTGCAAATAATGCTGAGAAAATATAACCACTGATGCTGATTCATTCCTGGATCCTAAGTGACACAAGACTTTTGTGGTTCAAAGTTGCCTATTAAGAACTAAATTGACACATAAGAAGATTAAAAGTACTAATCTGCATCTCCCAACCCTCAACTCATGTTCTTAAGTCAGTGGGATTCATGAACCCCTTACCTGTAATTGTTTATTAGTAGCAACACAACAATATGTCTCCAATAAGTAAGCCAAAGACCTTTGCGGTTTAGACAAAACATCACATATCTGCAATATAACATCACTAAAAATAAAATTTCAATTTTAAAGTAGTTAGCATTTCTTAGTCACTTAACAGAAGCTCCAAGGTTAGAACATCAACAAACTTTACCTTTGCAGTGTCAAATAGATTAACAACGTAAATATGAAAATCTCTTTGAAGCCAGAGGACATCATTATCAGCACCATGGAATACCTAAAGCAGACAACACACAAGGAATATGAAGTAGTATATCATGAGAAAAGGCAATAATGAAAAAAAAACATATCAGAACATCAACATTTCATCAATCTGGTGCATGGATTCTTTTGTTGCTCTGTATATGATAAATGAATTACCTTACAAATCCCTGGATTAGCAAATATAGGATGAAGAATTCCTATCATGTCATGCAGGGCTATTGCATCCAAAAGATAGTCCTCCTTCTTAGTTGATATCTAGTAATGGCATGTAAAGCCACACCATAAAAAATGCAATTGTTATTTTCAGTATTGCAGAAGCATATACAACACATTGTATCGAAAAATATTTAAGCCCAATTACATCGAGACACAACATTGAGTTATAAAACTCGAACCTGAATTAAACAAGTGAAACCTAAAAAGGATCTCAAATTATGCTGCTCTGTATCGACAGCAAATATTGTCTCTCCACTCAACACTTCCGCCAGCTCCTGCAACTGCGACTCGGTCTCCACCCACACGTACGAATCACGGCTCACCATTTCCTCCAAATCCTCGTTTAACATCTCCAAAGCCTCCACATTCGGTTCACTCAACAAGTTTAATATCTCAGATTTGTACGGATGCAAATCCACGCATTCATCTGTCAAACACATCAAATTTCGTTAAACCCAGCTTCAACTTGAAGATTGCAAATTAAAAAAAAAAATCGTTAGAAAATATGCCCGGCAAGTACCGGAGGTGGAATGGACTTTGAGGTGCTTGAAGGGAGAGTACGAGTTGTCCGCCAAGACGCGTCTGAAAGCGTGCTGAGGTTTGGGTTCAGCTTTGAGATAGCAGGGAGAAGGTGTAAGCTTTCTACGACTTCGTCTTCCAGGATTTTTTATTTTCGATGCAAGGAAGATGGATATTGCAAGAGTGATGCAGGATGCTATTGTCAGTTTGAGAGCTAGCTTCACTTTGTCTTTGTTCTCCATTGACAATCGAATCGTACCGTATCTATCTATGGCGCGCTGCCTGATGCTCCGATACAGAAATGCGATTTGGATTTCGAAGGTATGAATTTTTTTTGACGGGAAAGTGGCATATACTCCGTATTACTCCGTATATTAATTTCAAGCTGGCAGTACAATCACATCAATTACAAACAATAAAGTAACCACCTCTTACCCAAAATGACCAAAAGCCTAGCAGCTCACTCAGTTCAGAGACGGAGTATAAAATAATTCTACCCAAAAATAGTGAGACTAATAGCTGAAAATATGACAGCTTCGAGATTATTAACGGCTGAATCCTGATGGCCTCCAAAGAGAAGTCTATCCACTAAAGCCAACAAAAACATCAACCTACCTCCTTATTGTTTGTCATAAAAATAACAAAATAGAAATAGTAAAACAATCTCGACTTAAAATAAACAAATATAACTAGTAAAAACATTCTTCCAAACTCTAACCGCACAATTCCTCCATGGTGACGATTCATGAGGGAGACAAATCATCATCTCTTCGTCTTCTTTCTCCAACACCTGACTATGGACTTATCTGTGCCACATCAGCCATCTCTCCATCGCAAGCTGATCTATGCCCTTCACATCCAACAAACAACCTCAGGTGGCCACCCACCGATTTGGCCAAAACAATCGCGCTGATCGCCCACCTAGCCGATTGGAATCCAAATTTGCCCCTATCATCAGACCCCAATCCACCATTGTTCCACCCGGATCAAACACACCTGGTGCAACTTCAATCTCAATAACCAACAAAGTCAGAATAGCCAAACCAAGTATCGAAAAATCAAGCTTCGCAACCCTAGTCGACGCAGGTCAGCGGCCTCCTCCGAAATCGCTGACCACGATTGACATCACAACAGATCCCAAGAGCACCTTCCCCCATTGTTTCACCCTCGTTACTCGAGACTCGTACAACAAATCCCTTAATTTGTTCGCCCTATTTTTCTTACTTTGTTCGCCGCTCAAACCTTGGCCAGCAACTACTCCATCCAAATCAATTCACACAAACCAGAACGTTGGGGAAGATGGCCAAATCCACAAATGGAAGTTTTATGCTACAATGCATATCAAGAGAGTCTAAGTGAGACTCGTATTATATTTAGATCATAAATTTGAATGATTCTCTCAGAAAACTTGAAAATAAACACGAGAAAGAAATTTGTAAATAAGAACATTTTGTGCTTTTGGTTATCTGGATGGACAACAAATGCAATTTAAATTTCATCTTAGCAAAAAAGATTTTCTTCCTACATGCAAACTAAAACATTTGGCCGAAGGGTATATATATACTATTAATTCAAGAGCTGAGGCTACACCAAAGAGTTTAGTCAGAAAATTAAAGTTGTTAATAAGGGGAATCTTTTTTCTAACCCTATTTTAATGAGTGCCCTCATATAGAAAGCATGTGCACCAAAAGTATATTCATAAGATAAATAAAAGGAATAAAAAAGAAATCTCAATTAAGAGCATCATTTGAACCTTCTTCTTGTTAGAATTTTAAAGGTAACATTCTTGAATGATAAAGTAGTACGTTGATTTCAAAAATAAAGTAATTCGCAAACCCAAATTGTTGTTTCTAGATACGAGAATTCATTATCTAAGAAAACTAGGTGATGGAGTATACGAGTCTGAGCCCCTGGACCCACATACTCAGAAGAACAGAAAGCACAAGACACCGAGTGGCGCTCACGTCGGCCAAGGGACCCCCGTCGGCCGAGAAGGTGCCAACTCAGATTGTGGTCCTGAGCCCAAGGAACCCGGGTGCCCTCGTCGGCCGTGCCCTCATCGGCCGTGCCCTCGTCGGCCACGCCCTCGTCGGCCACGAAGACCTCACAGAACCGGATTTTGCACTTACTTATTTGTACAGCCCATTAGTGGCTTTGTATTCGGTCCAGTAGCGGTCCAGTTGTAAATGGGCCTCCCAAGCCCAAGGTTTGGGAGCCCAGCCCGTATTTTCTCTATAAATACTCCCCTTGGGAGTAGTTATAGGGGTGACAAATTCATTCTATTGAAGCATATTATTGCACTTCTCTCTCTAGCTCTCACTTCTCTCTAGATACACTCTATCATTTGGTGCTCTCGTTGAGAGCTAGAACAATCAAGTTAGCACCCTTCGTCGCTACCAAGCACAGCTAACCACTGATCATGGGAAGAACTAAGTCAAACCGCAACCTCGTCAGCAAGGCCATCCCTGAGGACCAAGAGCCCAGGGAGCACGATGAGGACGCCACGGCCGACCAGGTCGGCGGAGGGGACCTCTTCCAGGAGGCCTTCAACCTCACGACAGACCTCCGCAACCAACTCAACGGCGGAGCCCCTGATGCCCGCCTCGGCTTGGACAAGAAACGAGCTGAGAAGACGGATCACGCCCCGGCCCAGCCTATAGCCGCGGCCTCTCCGTCCGTGGATCCACAGGTCCAGGCCGCGCTGTCGGCCATCATCGCCAGCCTGGCTCAGAACCCCACCGTCCTCAGCGCACTCTTGCCAAGGATCGGGGGGAACGTCACTCAACCTCCTCAGCCCCAACCGTTGGCCGTCCAGGTAGGCAACGATGAGGGGGTGGTGCCTCAGGACACGGCGTCGTCCCACTCCCACCCTGCTTCCCCTCTTCGGCCTGGGCAGACCTCAGCGCGTGGAAAAGCCTCTGCCTTCAACAGGCTAGGTGACACGCGCCGTCGTCCGGTTTCGGAGAGGATGGCGGGACGGATTGGTGAGCCTCGTCCTGGCTCGCCGAGGGAAAGCTTGGGGTCTGTGTCCCGGACAGCGGACCAGCCCCGCCCGGACAAGGGCAAGGGAAAGTTGCACGAAGACGATGTGCGCCACCGGATCAATGCGGCTCACGACGAGCGCATGAGGAACCAGCCGGGCGCCGCTGCGGCCGCCAGGGACCCCCGGGATGAAGTCATCGCCCAGCTGGAGAGGAGGCTTGCTCAGATGGAAGCCAAGCAGTCGGCCAACATCCCTACGGCCGGCGCCTCCAACGACCCCGGCCTCAACGCGCTCATGAACAAGGTTAGCGCCCTGGAGAGGGAGCTGGCCGAGGGGCGAGGTGACCCCATCATCCAGGTCAGGACCAGGACCCCTTTCACCAACAGGGTCCTCTCGGCCCCCATCCCGGAGAAGTACAGGGGGAACGCCATCAAGTCCTACGACGGCCGATCAGACCCCCAGGAACACTTCAGCCGTTATCAGAACAACATGCTGATGGTGAACGCGTCCGACGAATACCTCTGCCGTTGGTTCCTCTCTACTCTCGAGGGGCCAGCGTACGAGTGGTTCAACGCGCTCCCCGAAGGGAGCATCGACTCATGGCAGGATCTCGCCCAACGCTTCCTCACTCACTTTGCCGGGAGGAAGCGTGCGAAGAAGTATTTCACCCACCTCCTCTCCGTCAAGCAGCAGCACGAGGAGTCCCTCCGGTCATTCATTGATCGGTGGACAAGGGAAACCGAGGAGGTCGAGGGGGCCGATGAGCGCACCCTCCTCGCCTTGTATCAGGGAGCCCTCCGCAGCTCCCCGTACGCTAGGAGCCTTATCACCGACCCTCCGAGGTCGTACGCCAAGGCGCTCCAGCGCGGAGGCTTGTACGCCGACGCCGACGAGCTCCATAATCACAAGAAAGAGGGGGGCCATCCCTCCAAGAAGACAAATCCTTCGCCGGCCCCGGGTCCGTCCCTGGCCGGCCAGGGTGCCCAGGGCCGTCACGGCTCTGGTGGACAGAGTAAGAAAGATCGCCACTGGCGGCCGAGGTTGGAACGGCTGGGGGTCTCCCTCACTCACCCGGTCGGCACCATCCTCGATTATGCCGAGAAGCACGGCCTCATCGAGCAGGCTCCCCGGCCGGCCGAGGAGATCCTTGCCATCCAGCAGGGCGGCACATACTGCCGGTTCCACAAGAACTCGTCGCACAACACCGACGATTGCATCACACTGAAGAAGGCCATCGAGCGCCTTATTCGCCAGGGGGAACTCTCCCAGTTTGTTAAAGGTGGCCCACGCAAAAACACATGGGTAAACACCGACAAACATGGGGGCGAACCCTCTGCGAAGAAGCGGGAGATTGGTAGGCTCAGCGACGACGAGGACTTCGAAGAGCCCCCGCCAAAGAAGAATCACATTCACCTCATCGTAGGTGGGAACACTGGGGGGGACTCCGCCACTCAGAGAAAGAAATGGGCCCAATCCCTCTACACTGGGGAGGTGTCCCACGTTCCCCCCAGCTGAAGAAGCAGCGGACGGAGGCGATCACCTTCACCGACAAGGATTTGCCTCCGGGTACGGGATCACACAGGGACGCCCTCGTCATCCGGTGTGAGATCGGTGACTCCATCATCCATCGCACTTACATCGATACGGGGAGCTCCGTCAACGTGATGTACCTGGATACCTTCAGGCAGCTGAAGCTGGACAGAGCTCTGCTGAAGCCGATCAAGACACCGTTATCCGGCTTCACCGGGGACTCTATCGATGCCGAGGGCACGATAGTCCTCCCCGTGGAGGTCGGTGACGGCCCCCACCGCGCCAAGATTGACATGGAGTTCATGGTGGTCAACCTCTGGTGCGCCCACAACCTGATCTTGGGGCGGCCAGCGCTGGAGGACTTGGAGGTCGTCATCTCCATGAAGCACTTATGTCTGAAGTTCCCCACCAATGACGGCATCGGCTACGCCAGAGGAAACCAGAGGATAGCCAGGGCGTGCTACCTCAAACTGACGAGGCCGGCCGAGAGGGAAGGCCAGAGGATAGACACCATCACGGCAGCCGTCGCCAAGGACGAGGAGAGGCCACATGCGGAGCCGGCCGAGGAGGTCGAGGAAATCCCCCTGGATACCTCCCGGCCGGAGCGGGTTCTCAGAGTCGGGAAGCAACTCCCTCAAGACCAACGAGACGCCATCCTCCTCGTCCTACGGTCATACGCCGTTGTCTTCGCGTGGGGCCCGGACGACATGCCAGGCATCAGCCGCCAGGTGATTACTCACCGGTTGACCGTCGACCCGGCCTCCACGCCCATCAAACAGAAACGGCGCTACTTGTCCGTCGACAGGCAGGACTTCGTCAAAGGGGAGGTCGTCATGCTCCTCTCAATCAAACACATTAAAGAGGTGAAGTACCCGACATGGTTGGCCAACGTCGTCCTCGCCCAGAAACCGCCGACGTTCAGAATGTGCGTTGATTACACTGACCTGAACAAGGCATGCCCCATGGACCCGTTCCCTCTCCCCAACATTGATCAGCTGGTGGATGAGACGGCGGGGTGCGAGTTGATGTCGTTCCTTGACGCTTTCAGAGGGTACCACCAAATCTCCATTCATGAAGATGACGCTGAGAAGAAGACATTCATGACCCCAGAGGGAATCTTTTACTATCTCGTCATGGCCTTCGGACTAAAAAACTCCGGCGCCACCTACACTAGGATGGTGGCCAAGATCTTCAGAGCGGCCCTTGGCCGGACGATGGAGGCGTACGTCGACGACATGATCGTCAAGAGCAGACAGGCCTCCTCCCGCGCCGACGACCTCCGGGAAATCTTTGAAATCATGAAGGAGTTCAGGCTCCGGCTCAACCCCAAGAAGTGCGCCTTCGGCGTCCAGGGCGGCAAGTTCCTCGGCTACATGGTCAGCCGGAGAGGCATCGAGATAAACCCGGAGAAGACGCAGGCTATCATCAACATGGAGCCGCCCCGTAACGTCAAGGAAGTACAACGACTGACGGGGCGCCTGGCGGCCCTGAACCGGTTCCTCTCCAGGTCAGCCGAGAGGGCACTCCCCTTCTTTCAGATCATGCGTAAGGCAAATAGCTTCAAGTGGACGACGGAATGCCAGGAAGCATTCGAAGAATTGAAGAGGTACCTATCGTCCCCGCCCGTACTCTCCAAGCCCAAGGCCGGCGAAACCCTCTTCTTGTACTTAGGGGTGAGCACGTCGGCCATCAGCTCCGTGCTCATTCGTGAGGACGAAGGGGGGTGCAAAAGGCCATCTTCTACATCAGCAAGACACTCAGGGAGGCCGAGCTCAGGTACTCCCCCATTGAGAAGACGGTGCTAGCCATCGTCCACACGGTGAAGAAGCTGGGGCACTATTTCCAGGCCCACACCGTCCATGTGCTGACCCAGCAGCCTCTCGGCGCACTCATGAGGAGTCCCACCAGCTCCTCAAGGATGGTGAAATGGGCGATCTTCCTCAGCCAGTTTCAAATTGAGATCAAGCCAAGGCCATCTATCAAAGGGAAAGCCTTGGCCGACTTCGTCATTGAATGCACAGCAAAGGAGACGGCCGTCGCCAACCCCGGGCCGGAGCCGGACAATACATGGACCCTGTTCACTGACGGCTCGTCGGCCGCGAAATCATGCGGCGGCGGCGGCGTCCTCATATCCCCTGAAGGATTCAGAGCTTACTATGCCATCCGCTTCAACTTCAGGGTATCCAACAACGAAGCCGAGTATGAGGCCCTCCTCAGCGGTCTCAGACTCACCGTCGGCCTCAAGGCCAAGCACCTCAAAATCAAGTGCGACTCCAAACTGGTAGTGGGCCAGGTGGAGGGATCGTACGAAGCAAAGGAAGGCCGGATGAAGCAGTACAAACAAGCGGCGGAGGAGTTGCTGAAAGCGTTTGAAACCCACGAGATCACTCAGATCCCAAGGGCCGAGAACGCAGAAGCCGACATCCTCTCCAAACTCAGCTCGGACACCCCGGAGCACATCTCCCAGTTGGCCAAGATCGAGGAGTTGAGCATGTCCAGCATCCATGCCAGCCCCGTCTTGTGCGTCCAACAGCGACCAGGGGACTGGATCTCCGACATCGCCACCTTCATCACAGCGGGGGAGCTGCCCCCGGACGAGGAGAGGGCCAAACTTGCCAAACTCAGGGCCCCAAGCTACACCATCGAAGATGGAAAACTCTATAAACGGTCCTATAATGGCACTCTCCTCCGATGCCTGCACCAGGACGAGGCCGACATAGCCATGGAAGAAGTTCATTGTGGCGTCTGCTCCTCGCACTACGGCCCTTTCAGCATGTCCCGACGTCTCGTCGTCCAGGGCTTCTTCTGGCCGACGATGGCGCGAGACTGCGCGGATCTGGCCAGGAGGTGTACCACGTGCCAGGTGCTCCAGAAGGCCCCTGGTCGGCCAGCCGTCAACTACGCCCCCGTCAGCACCGCAATCCCATTCTCTAGATGGGGGATTGACCTGGTCGGCCCCCTACCCAGAGCCGCCGGGAACAACCGCTACATCATCGTCGCCGTCGACTACTTCACCAAGTGGGTCGAGGCGGAACCCCTGGCCAGCATCACGGGGGCCAGATGCCAAAAATTTGTTTACAAGAACATCATCACACGCTTCGGCGTCCCCCAGGAGATTATATCAGACAACAGCACCCAATTCGAGGCAGCCCCTTTCCAGGAGCTCCTCCGGGAGTTTGGGGTGAAGCATCGTTTCTCCTCCGTTGCCTACCCTCAGGGCAACGGGCAGGTCGAGAACGCCAACAGAACAATCATGGAGGGGCTGAAGAAGAAACTCCAGGCCGCAGGAGGTAGTTGGGTCGACGAGCTCCCCAACATCCTGTGGTGCTACAGAACCACGCCGAGGAGGGCGACAGGTGAAACGCCTTTCGCCCTATGCTACGGCTTTGAGGCAATGGCGCCCACGGAAGTCGCCATCCCCAGCCGACGGGTGGAACAATACGAGCCTGACGCCAACGAAGAGAACATGAAGATTGACCTGCACCTGGTCGATGAGAGGCGTGAGCAAGCTTATGTCCGAGCAGAGAACTACCGGCGTCAAGTAAAATCATACTATGACGCCAAGGTACGTTCCCGGGAATTTCAGGTGGGGGACTACGTCCTCCGCCGAAGGGAAGCAAGCCAGCTGACAGAGGGTGGCAAGCTAGCATTGAAGTACGAAGGGCCCTACATCGTCAGTGCCGTGGTCAAACCCGGCACCTACAAGTTTAAACGCCTGAATGGGTCCAATGTACCACGAACGTGGAATGTACACCATCTGGTGAAGTTTTATCAGTAATCCGAAGGAGGTGCAGACGGCGAAGCCCTCACCCCTTAACGGGTTACTGATTGAACGCCACCCTCGGCCTCGAGCCATTTATGAATAAAATCATGTTCCTCCTGATTTTTTCTCTGGAAATTAAAGTAAAAAACATTAGCAGGTGCCCTCATCGGCCACCTCAGAGCAAAAGGCTCAGGCATGGCCGACGGGGCCCCTTGCACTTGCAGCCTACGATCGACAAGATCAGGCGTTCCATTGTATTTTGTATCAGTGAAGGGCTCAGGCCTAGCTGAGAGAGCACATCGTCCTGGCCCCGTAAGCCTAGAAGTGAAACGCTCAGGTATGGCCGACGATGTCCCCAGGACGAGGGGCCCGCAAACGGTCCACGTCTTGAAATGGGAAGCTCACCGCGTCGTCCACACGCCAGATCGCAGGACGACAGGCCTGAAATCATGGCCGAGGTGACAAAATCCCAAAACTCAGGGATGGGCAACGACAGCCGTTGGAAACCGACCAAAAGTCTAGCCCGCGTCATAAATAGGCGACGGGACCCGCCCTGAGATCACGGACGTTATAAACGAAGTCCGAACCGGCCGAAGGACGAGCACACCCTTCGGCCGAAGCCTGAAAGAAGGATACTCCCCGAAAACAAATATATATATATATTTATATAAGGGAAAAAGAGGGAAGCCGACGGCCGTGCACATTGGCCGGCCTCGAGCAATGAAAAAATAAAATCCCCACAACTTAGGCCCAACTAGGCCAAGTACATATCAGTTGAACACAAGTGTAGTACCACTGACAGGTAACATAGACGACACGTCCACATACCACAAGGGAATGATCAAGGCCGAAGCATACGCCTATAAAACCCTAACCGCATCGGTTGGGTGACACGCGAGAGGTAACCTTCATCGGCCACAGCCCTTTGAAGCACCAACGCTGGGTATGAAATAAAATATCACAATCCTGATGACTAGGACGAAGCGGGCACTTATCACACCCACGGAAGAATCAAGCAATCGAGAGACAATCCCTACTTGCCACAGCATCTCGGATGGCCGATACAGGCACTGGAACCCAGGCTGTTGACCAAGCGAAAGTTCTTTGGGGATTTGTTCAAGTGTTTACCAAACACTTAGAGAAAATTCTGAGAAAAAAGGTTCCTCAAGAAGGAACTATGGCTAGCCGACAAAGGTAGAGCCATCTCCTTGGAAAAGCAAGGGGCACCCTCATCGGCCACAGGTAGAGCCGTCAGCGGTACCGCAAAGAAGGAACTATGCCTCACATTTATACTTAGAAAAATCTCTAAGTGCAAATGGAGAAACTCTAGACGAAGCGGGTACCTGTACGCTCCAAGGCCGTTAGCTACCTACGCCTTGCATGTGTACTTAGAAAAATTCTAAGTCCAAAAAGGTAAGTTCGAGGTGCCCTTATCGGCCACACCACAAGGATCCAGGCCGACCTTCCTGATCAGATCAGAAACAAGGGAACACAACGGCCACGAAAAACACTGGGCCGACAACGACAGTGGTACAACACTTGGAAAATCTCCCAAATCATTTGCCAATAATGGGGAGAGACTCAATACCAGGACGATGAGAACACCCATCCACTTGGAGTTAGACACTTAGAAGAATTCTAACCAAAAAGGAAAATGGGACAACGCCAGGACGGAGCGGACACCACGGTCAGGGACGGAAAGGAAAGCACCCAAGTGGACTAAAAACACTTAGGAAATTTCTGAACAAATCCTAAGTGTTATGATAGTAAAGAAACACCGGACAGGCCGACCAAGCCACCAGGCCGGAGAGAAAGCACCTAAGTGGATCCAAAACACTTAGAATTTTTTTGAATAGATCCTAAGTGTTATGATAGTAAAGAAACGACGGCCAGGACGACTAGGCCACCGGACAGGACGGACTAACTCAAGGACGTAGCAGACACTCGCGGGTGACCTAAGTTGTAACTTTTACACTTAGACAAATTTCAGAATTGAAATGACAAAAGGCAATAAGCATACAAGGAATTCAAAGCCGAGCAGGACAGCAAAAATTTTCATTCAATAATCAATTCATTACAATGGGGGGCGCTTCGGCCATTACATCAATTCGGCAAACAGGAAAAACTAATTACAAGGGAGCGGGGAATAGTCGATCAAGCCTCTTGAGCACCTCCATCCTCGGCTGGCTCTTCGACGTCGTCAGCTCCCTCCTCAGCCTCAGTCTCTTGGCCAGCGGCAGCCGCAGATTTGGTGGCATCGTCCAGGAAGTCGAACTCTGTGTAATCCGGCTCGCCGAGGCCGGAACTATCAATGGGGGACTCCCGCTCCGACAGAGGAAGCTTGGCCTGCTCTTCGGGATCTTTCATCAGCTTTGGAAGCTTCAAGTTCCGTCTATCCCACCCGGAAGTGTAATTCATGGCCTTCATATCACGAGATAGCCGCCGACACATGAGCCTCTGCATCCGCTCCTGGCCCATGTTATAGTACACGGCCATCTCCCGGCTAAAATACTCCTGGCCGGCGGGGGAGTTCATCCCCCAATTTTCAAGCCTGGCGGCAACCACTTCATAACACCAGGGGAGCCGCTCATCGGCCTTCCACCCCTCGGCCAAGAACTGCTCAATGGCCTCATCAGCAGCCTTCACAGCGACAGTCTCGGCCTCAGCTTTCGCCTTTACGGCTTCCTCGTTTTTGCGCCGCTCGGCCTCCAGCGCCCTTTGGCTCTCCTCGAGCTTGGCCAGGGCATCGTCCCTGGCTGCAGCGGCTTCATCGGCCCTCTGTTGCAAGGCCTTGGCATCCTCCCGGAGCCGATCCAGGCAAGCAACCGCCTCATCGGCCGAGGCAGCTTTCTGCTCAAGCTCTTTCAGACGAGCTATCTCCCGGTACTGCCTCTTGTGGCTCTCCATGAGCATAAAGGCACTCTGCACAAAAAAGGCAAACAAAGGCTCAGACAAATAATTCCACTCGGACGACGACAAAAACGACACATAAGAAGGACGAGAACTTACTTGGACGAGGAGGTCCATCCCACCCTCGTACACCTTCACGTCCCCGAGCTTCTTAAGGTAGGCCCGATCTTTGGTCGGCATGGCCTGGGCCAGCACATCGTGGCCAAGGACGACATCGTCAAACACACCCCCACCGACGGGGTATTCCACCACCTTCTGGTAGGTGGCAGCGGCAATCTCCTTGCCAGCCCTCTTCGTCCGTGGCTCCGGGACGAGAGGAAGCGATTGGGCAGCATCGCTAGGAGCAGAAGTGAGGTCCACAACAGGACCACTATTGTCCACACTGGGGACGGTAAGAGTGCCGGCCTCAGTAGCCTGGGAAGGAGACGGTGCCCTCTTCGTCTTCTTGGCGACGTTCAGGCCGGCCTCAGTCAACTTCTTCTGGCCATCAGTGGGAGGCCTTTTCTTCTTGGATTGGGCAGGCTTTGGGGCCGCACCAGCAGTAGCCCCGCCTCCCTCAGCCGCGGCACGTCTGGCCGCCTCGGCCACCTTTGCAGCCAACTCCTCGGCCGCTTTGGCCTTAGCAATTGCCATGATGGAACGACGATCCATGACAAAATCTACACAAGGAAAAAACAACAGGTTAGCAAGGCAAAAGAACAAATCATAAAGAAAGAAAGCCGAAGAAATAATTACCATCGGCCTCAGCAGGAATGCCCAAATCCGGGCCGTCGGCCTCTTCGAAGGTGGTGGTCATCCTCGGCCAGAGTTGGATATCATCCTCCTTATCGTCATACACATGGTATCTCAAGAAGCCGAGGGCGGTCATCTTGTATTCAGTGATATAATCCTTCACGCTCCTCGGCCCCCCTTCCAAGAAAGCCTCCACCTGAGCGTCCAAGATAGAGCTCTTCGGCGGGTCATGCAGATTAAACCTCCCGGTATGGCCGAGAGAGGGAAACTCGGTGCCACTCTCACCAAGGGATACAAAAACGAACTTGCTCTTCCACCCATGAATGGACGAAGGCAAGTCCGTGAAGCTCCTCTTCTTCGGCAGCTGTTGAAGAGTAGCATAGGCTGCACAGTTTTTGTGGCTTCCTCGGCCGATCTGATACAGATTCATGAAAAGGGCCGTCGTCGGCCTGTAGCCCAGCTCCTCACAGCGGAGCAAAAACCCCACCATCAAAGAATAGTTGTTCGGCGTCAGCAAGGCCGGAGGGAGCCCTACCATGTCAAGGTATTCAGTGATGAAGGGGTGAAGGGGAAACCTCAGCCCCTTGGCAAAACTCATCGGGTATACTCCAAAGTATCCCGGTGGCGGATGAAGAACATGGTCCGTCGGCTTGGGTGCCCTAACCCGCCCGAACGGCCCCACGTACATCTGGGCAACCAAGTAGTCGGCCGCGCTGCTCTCCGGCTTGATCAGAAAGATGTTTGTGAGATCCAGGTAGGAGACGCCAGGCCCACTCTTCGGCCTCCTTATCCTCTTCGGCTTAGCGGCTCCCTTAACGGCGGACACTGGCCTCAGGCACGGAATAACAGCTGAAGTGGACGCCCCGTCCACCACTCGGGACGCAGCTGCGTCCTCACCTTTTGAAGATGAGGCGGACTCCTCGTCCTCACCTTCGTCGTCCACCGGCTCCCCGGACTTATAAGGGCTTAAATGTTCTATCTCCTCCTCGAACTCCTCGAGCACCTCATTGTCGAGTGACCTGGTGGAGGGCTGGTCGTCGTACGGATAGTAGTCTTCGTTCAAACTCTTCATTATAACAACTACTACGAGCCTAAGAGGAATCACTTAGGATCTAAGGGTGTTCAAACGCCTAAACACTAGATCACTAGCCTAGGAAGCAAAGTATGCAAAGTACAGAAGATGGCGATGAACACTAACCTTGAACACGAAGAACACGAAGAACAAGCTTGGGAGTTTATCTCTCTAGAAAATTGGCCAGCACTTCGACAATTCAGAATGCAAATGAGTTTTCTCGTCGGAGGGGGAGGGGTATTTATAGAACCCCCCACCCAACGGTCACTAAACGTGGCACCCTCCCAATGGCCACATCAACGGCCACCAATGGGAGGCCACCACGTCACCAACGGGCCAAGCTACATATCAATGGGAGCCCACCAGCGAATCAGACTCTACGGCCTACACACTGGCCGGCTTCACAAGTGCCAGCAAGCGCCCACAACGGCCTACTTGCCTACAAGATCACAAATGCCAAACAATGAGGGGATGACAGTGGCTAGGAACGTAATGAACGCCCGTAATGGCCACAGAACCAGAGGAACAAAGAACCCACAGCCATCGGCTCCTCGTAACGACCCTTGATGATAACTTTTTACAAGCGATATGCGCACAAGGGTTCTCTCACAGGGTTACCTTGGCCAGAAAATCGCCATGAGGGTTGGATTCAGGGGCACTGCGGGGAGGCCGTTTCGGCCAGGGACTCAAACAACTCCTTCACCCCTCACACCCTTCGGCCTGAAGCAGTGGGGGACTGGGGGACTACACCGGCCTCAACAAAACAAAAGGAAAAATGCAAACAAATGTAACCATGAAGCATGGCCACATCGTCCATGTATCACACTGCGCCTCGTCGGCCAAAGGAACATAACGTCATCAGCAACGGCCAACTGGCCACCTAAGGCAAGGGCACTCATCATCCTCCGCAACAGTTAATCATAATGGGCTCTTCGGCCAAGAACACGAAAACCAGTCAACGACGGCCAAAAGGAGTGCGCTAGCACCCTCATCGGCCACCCAAAGGAAAGGACGCCATCGTCCTCAAAGCAAGGATCAACCTCAACGGCCTCATCGGCCCAAATGTGAACTTCGACCATCAATGCCCAAGAAAGGGAAAGCGCGCCTTCAACGGCCACCATTGAAGAAGGACACTCATCGTCCCCAAATGAACAAATCAAGGAAACAACGGCCTCCCCGCCCACAGCGAGGAGCGGGTAACGGCCAAAGCACAGAACAGGATCACCAAAACGAAAACAGCGCCAACGCCGCAACAGCTAACGGCCTGGGAATGCCCGCATCGGCCAGAAGCATTAAAGCACCGGAATCTACTCTCCTTCACTTCGTCTACATCTCAGCTTAGAGAGTGGGGGACTCCTGATGGAGTATATGGGTCTGAGCCCCTGGACCCACATACTCAGAAGAACAGAAAGAACAAGACACCGAGTGGCGCCCACGTCGGCCAAGGGACCCCCGTCGGCCGAGAAGGTGCCAACTCAGATTGTGGTCCTGAGCCCAAGGAACCCGGGTGCCCTCGTCGGCCGTGCCCTCTTCGGCCGTGCCCTCGTCGGCCACGAAGACCTCACAGAACCGGATTTTTCACTTACTTATTTGTACAGCCCATTAGTGGCTTTGTATTCGGCCCAGTAGCGGTCCAGTTGTAAATGGGCCTCCCAAGCCCAAGGTTTGGGAGCCCAGTCCGTATTTTCTCTATAAATACTCCCCTTGGGAGTAGTTATAGGGGTGACAAATTCATTCTATTGAAGCATATTATTGCACTTCTCTCTCTAGCTCTCACTTCTCTCTAGATACACTCTATCACTAGGTACTCAAGAAATATGAAATAGGCGTGGTTGTGATTTTCAAGAATAGCATTATCAAATAATTTGGAACTCAATATGCTCTCAAAAATAAAATCTACCATTCCACAATTTATGAAAGTTAAGTATATGATTGACAAAAACAGAATATCATTTTTAATGACATTATATTGGTTAACTTTTCTATGACACACAAAGCAGGGATATATTATGCAAAAAGATTTGTAAAACAAACTCAACTACTCAAAGGTAGACAATGCTTATACTTTAAAATGGTTAAAAGTCTCTTGAAGTTATGTAATGTCAATATTGAGTAAATTTTACTATAACACATACTTTATAAATATAAATAGAATTAAAATCGCAAACACTAAATACACTTTTGTGATATTATGTGATATGTACGTACTACTATGATAAAAATCAAACAAACACTCACCATAAATAGAAGAATACACATATTCCTAATTTGTATAGTTTTCATTTTGTGTACTTTCTTCAACTATTTTTCAAGTAACTAAAGCAAAACAATGAAGATTACTTATGCACTCTTAATAATATTCTATGAAACGCAGAAATCACTAAATACTTTGTAGTCTGATGATATCTGATTTTGACCAGACCCGGTCGGATAGACACTTGATCCGGTCGGGTACCCGGTCAAAGATGTTGAAAAATACCTATAAATAGCACACATTTTCTTCACTAATTCTAATCCCTTCTTCCATACTCTTAAATTCAGTTTAGAATAACATTTCTTTATATTTTTCTAGCTATGTTTAGTCTTCAAATGAGGAGCTAAACTTCCAATTCTTGGTGTTGCTCTTGAAGCTTGTTGATTATTAAAGTTGTGAGTTATTTTCTTAACTTCTTCCCTTGAATATTAATTATTAGTTCTTTCCTTAATACTATCTCTATATTAATGTTGGGGAGTGTTGCTAAGATGACAATTAGTTAACATCTTGGCATTAGTTAGAGTAGTATTTTATTCCTCTATATTAATGTTGGGGAGTGTTGCTAAGATGACAATTAGTTAACATCTTGATATTAATTATAGTAGGATTCATCTCCTTTAATAATATTCTTCCTTGAATATTAATTAATTCCTATTCATATTTCATACTAATATTTTGAACATTACTTAAAGGATCAACTAGTTTTGTTTCATATATTAATTATTACTAGAAACGATCGACGAACCGATGGTTAATCGTTGATGGTTTCACAAGTAAGTAACTTCGGTTTATTAATACACGGTCGTGGTTGATAAACTTAAGGGGCATTAACTTTGTTGGTTAAATCGAAACCGTTGTGTTGAGGTTATCAATCTCAATTGAATTTAATCAAGGAGTTAAGAGATTAAATGCTACTATCAAGTCGGTATATGACGGTGTTCTATACTTGACTAATATTAAGTGTTATTAATGAACGGTCGTTGTTAATAACTATCCTCGATGAATTGGATATACTCCTCGATTGAGTATTCGAGAGGGAATAAGTTATAGATATAACAATGATCGACTAAAATATATCAACAAGTGGAAAGTAGCAATGCCAAGTTCTTTTATCTTTGAATTAAAACACATATAGGCTGTTCATCTTAGTTTTTAAATTAAATCATTCAATCCGAAACCCCCCTTTTATTTACTAGTTTCATAAAAAGAGAATTATTCCTTTACCTGTGGATACGAACTCTACTTCACCTATACTACGTATTAGTGCTAGTATTGAATTTATTTTGACGCATCGTGACAAAGTGCCCGTCAAATTTGGCGCCGTTGCCGGGGAAAGGCAATTATTTTCTTTTTATTTTATTTCCAGAAAATAAAAACAAAAATATAATAATATATATATGATGGAGTATATGGCCCAGGGACCCCCGGCCCACATACTTCCTCCACTACAATCAGGCCCAACAGGCCCAAACGGGCCAAGCCCAGAAAAATGGAGCTCTAAGCAGCCCACAATACGCAAAGGGGTGCCTTCGGCCCCATGGCCAAAGGCTACCAGTGACGGAATCGAGCTCAGAAACATCACATGACAACAAGGCTTGAAAACCAAGCCTTCGGCAACTGCAGCCCTCGGCAGGTAGGAGCCCTCGGTTAGAAGAGGCATCACATGAGAACAAGGCTTGAAAACCAAGCCTTCGGCAACTGCAGCCCTCGGCAAGTAGGAGCCCTCGGTTAGAAGAGGCATCACAGGAGAACAAGGCTTGAAAACCAAGCCTTCGGCAACTGCAGCCCTCGGCAGGTAGGAGCCCTCGGTTAGAAGAGGCATCACATGAGAACAAGGCTTGAAAACCAAGCCTTCGGCACCTGCAGCCCTCGGCAGGTGGGAGCCCTCGGTTAGAAGAGCCTTCGGCCCAGCACCCTTCAGCCGAAGGCATCCACCTCGACAGAATATCCTCTTCACATGCGCCTGGATCACCGTACCAAGTACAAACGTCACATCCAACCACCGCATTTAATGCGGCCACATGCGAGTGCCAGTGCCACCCCGGTCGAGGTGACCCCTCGACCACCAGAAAACTGACACGTGTCCTTATCTAGCATTTATTACTACTATAAATAGTACCCCTTTCCCCCATTGTAAACCACGCTTAATACATATCGAATATACACTCTCTCTCTTATTAATTTGCTCTGACTTCTCTCTAGTTATTCTCCGCAATAACCCCTCAGATAAGCTACCCCCCGGGTACACTTATCCATCATTTGGTGCTTTCATTGAGAGTTCGAACAATCAAGTAAGAAACCCTCCCCTTCAGCTAAAAACACCTATCAAAATGGGAAGAAACACATGTGCCCAATCCAAGACTCATGAGGACAGGAACCTGGCCCTCGGCGACGGCGACGCCCTCGAAGCCTCTAACATGGTTCCCGAGGGCGGCGCCCTCGCTGGGTTGGAACAGACGGCTGTCGACCTGCGCCTTCAGCTCCAACATAATGCCCCCGATGCCCGCCTTGGCATCGAGGCCAAAAAGAAGGACCGGAGCGAAAACCAAATGAGCCCTCCGGTTCTCACCATTGACGTACAATAAGCGTTCTCCGCCTTCATCCAAACTCTCACTCAAAACCCAGGTGCCTTCGGCACGCTGGTACCCCTTCAACCGCAGGTTGGGGAGAACGCCATTCTCCCCCCTCCTTCGCTCCCCTTCGTGAACCCTATCCTTCGGTTAGGGAACAACGAGAGGGTTGTGGCCCAGGACATCGCCTCTCAGGAAGTCCAATCCCGGGACCGCCACGACGCAAACAAAGAAAGGCCCCTGACCTCCGCCCTCGAGAGACTCGGAGGGGCGCTAGACTGCCGAGGGGTCCAAGACCGCCTCGACGGAAAGGTGCTCCAAAGACCTCAGGAAAGTGGCGGATCCGTCTCCAGGGCAGATGAGAAGCTTCCCCCTCGGGATAAAGGCAAAGCACCCCTCCATGCCGACGGCACCCGACATCGAATCAACCAGGCCCGCTCGGCCCATGGCCATTCGCAGGGGGCAGAGGCCCTCCCGAAGGACACCAGGGACGAAATTATTGCGGCCCTCCAGCACCGGCTTGATGAAATGGAGGCCCGTCAAGCACATACTGCCGTTGCTGCCCCTCATGCAGATTCTAAATATGAGGCCATGCTGGCCAAAATGGAGGAGATGCAAAGGAAATTTGCCGAAGGCTCCGGGGAACCCGTCATCCAACTCCGAGCTAGGAAGCCATTTACCCCAAGGGTATTGGCGGCCCAAATCCCGGAAAAGTACCGAGGGCAACTCATCAAGCCCTATGAAGGAAAAACTGACCCCCAGGAGCACTACAACAGGTATCAAAACAACATGATGATGATGGGGGCATCAGATGAATACTTATGTCGTTGGTTCCTTTCCACCTTGGAGGGACCAACATACGAATGGTTCAACCGATTGCCCGAGGGCAGCATTGACTCTTGGAGAGATCTTGCCCAACGCTTCCTCACCCATTTTTCCGGAAGGAAGCGCGCGAGAAAGCACTTCTCCCACCTCCTCTCCGCCAAGCAACAGCCTGACGAAACACTTCGGTCCTTCATTGACCGGTGGATGAAGGAGACAGACGAGATCGAGGGCGCCGACGAGCAAACCCTCCTCGTCCTCTTCCAGGGGGTTCTCCGCAGCAGCCCCTACGCCTGGAGCTTCATCACCGACCCCCCAAGATCATACATCAGAGGACTCCAGAGGGGGAGCCTATACGCCGACGACCTCCACTCCTTCAAGAAGAATGAGGGCCAGCCCTCGAAGAAGACAAACAACACGCCGGCCCCAAATGCGCCCTCGGCCGGAGGCCGAGACCATGGAAGCCACACCCAGCAGGGCCATAACGAACGCCAATGGCGCCCACGGCTGGACATGCCGAGGACTCCCCTCACGCACCCGGTGAGCACTATCCTCAACTATGCGGAAGAGCAGGACCTTTTCCCCAAGGACCCTCGGTCAGTGAGGGAGATCTACGCCATCCACCAAGGTGGCACTTATTGCCGTTACCACAAAAGCACCTCCCACAATACAGACGATTGTGTCTCGTTAAAGAAGGCTATTGAACTCTTAATTCAACGGGGTGAGCTCCACCAATTCATCAAAAATGCCCTAAGGAAAAACACCGAGGAGAACACCGATAAAGAAGAAGGGGACATCGCAACGAAGAAACATGAAATTGGGAGGCTCAGCGACGGCGAGGAGTTCGAGGAGCCCCAGCCGAAGAAGCGCCACCTCCGCTAATCATGTTCCTCGCCTTCGGCGTTAGTCTCAGCCTTGGGCCCTCGACCTCGAGGCACATTACCATCCCCTCGCCCTAGAGCCCTCGGCCTTGAGCGGTGAATCTTAACAAAGCCGTTGTCAAATAACGCACCCCTTGTATTCCGCTTATTTCTATGAATTTAAGTAAAATACAACACAATCCAGACATCTTATTGGCCCCTTCGAGGCCAAATGCCCAGGTATGGCCGATGGTGTCTAAAGACGAGGGGCCTGCAAAAGGCCCGCGTTTTTTTGAGCGGGACGCTCGCCGCGTCGCCGGCGCGCAACGCACGGCGACAGGCCTGAAAGAATGGCTGAGGTGACGAAATCCCCAAACTTGGGGGTGAAACGGCAGTCGTCGGAAACCGACCAAGCCTAGCCCACGCCGTAAATAGACGACGGGACCCCCAAGGTCAAGGGACGGTTCAGCGTTGGGGGACTAACAGACGAACCCCCGGACGGATCACTTGGACCCCCTTCCGGCCGAGGCGGGGAAGCAACCCCCTCGACCGAAGCCTGAAAGAAGGAACACACATGAGGAGGACTAACATACGACCTCCTGACACAATCAAAGGACGGCCCAGCGCCGGGGGACTAACAGACGAACCCCCGGACGGATCACTTGGACCCCCTTCCGGCCGAGGCGGGGAAGCAACCCTCTCGGCTGAAGCCTGAAAGAAGGAACACACATCAGGAGGACTAACATACGACCTCCTGGCACAATCAAGGGATGGCCCAACGCCGGGGGACTAACAGACGATCCCCCGGACGGATCACTTGGACCCCCTTTCGGCCTAGGCAGGGAATCAACCCCCTCAGTCGATGCCTGAAAGAAGGAACATACACCCGAAGGACTCCTGGAACTATCAAGGAAAGGCCCTCGGCCTCAATTTGATTCTACATTACCAACGGCCCTCGGCCTCAGCGTGAGGACATCACAATGGCCCTCGGCCTCAACATCAGACGACCCTCGGCCTCAACATGACTCTATGTCATAACGGTTTTTGCCTTACATGATTTCACATCACCAAAGGCCCTCGGTCTCAACGTGATTCATCATCAACAACGGCCCTCGGCCTCAGCGTGATTCCACATCACAACGGCCCTCGGCCTCAACGTCAGAACAACCCTCGGTCTCAAAATCAACAATGGCCCTCGGCCTCAACATCAGACGGCCCTCGGCCTCACCATGACTCTATGTCATAACGTTTTTGGCCTTAGTGTGATCTCACATCACCAACGGCCCTCGGCCTCAGCGTGATTCCACATCACAACGGCCCTCGGCCTCAACATCAGAACAGCCCTCGGTCTCAAAATCAACAACGGCCCTCGGCCTCAACATCAGGACGACCCTCGGCCTCAATATCAACAACAGCCCTCGGCCTTAGCGTGATTCCACATCACAATGGCCCTCGGCCTCAACATGACTCTATGTCATAACGGTTTTTGCCTTACATGATTTCACATCACCAAAGGCCCTCGGCCTCAACGTGATTCAACATCAACAACGGCCCTCGGCCTCAGCGTGATTCCACATCACAACGGCCCTCGGCCTCAACATCAGAATGGCCCTCGGCCTCAACATCAACAACGGCCCTCTACCTCAGCATCAGAACGGCCCTCGGCCTCAACATCAACAACGACCCTCGGCCTCAGCGTGATGATATCACAATGGCCCTCGGCCTCAACATCAGACGGCCCTCGGCCTCAACATGACTCTATGTCATAACGGTGTTTGCCTTACATGATTTCACATCACCAAAGGCCCTCGGCCTCAACGTGATTCTACATCAACAACGGCTCTCGGCTTCAGCGTGATTCCACATCACAACGGCCCTCGACCTCAACATCAGAACGTCCCTCGGCCTCAACATCACAACGGCCCTCGGCCTCAGCGTGATTCCACATCACAGCAACCCTCGGCCTTCATCCCTCCGATATCTTTATTTGATGTCGGGGGCAATCACACAGGTCCCTCAGCCTTCATCCCTTCGACATCTTTATTTGATGCCAGGGGCTATCATACAGGCCCATCGGCCTTCATCCCTCCGGCATCTTTATTTGATGTCGAGGGCCATCACACAGGCCCCTCGGCCTTCATCCCTCCGACATCTTTATTTGATGCCGGGGGCTATCATACAGGCCCATCGGCCTTCATCCCTCCGGCATCTTTATTTGATGTCGGGGGCAATCACACAGGTCCCTCGGCCTTCATCCCTCTGGCATCTTTATTTGATGCCAGAGGCTATCATACAGGCCCATCGGCCTTCATCCCTCCGACATCTTTATTTGATGTCGAGGGCCATCACACAGGACATCAGCCTTCAGCCCTCCGGCATCTTTATTTGATGCCAGGAGCTATCATACAGCCCCCCGGCCTTCATCCCTCCGACATCTTTATTTGATGTCGGGGGCCATCACGAAGACCCCTCGGTCTCCATCCTTCTGGCATCTGTATTTGATGCTAGGGGCTCTAACACAAGCCCACCTGGCCTTGCACCCCTCCGTCACCTTTATTTGATAACGGGGGGGGGGGGGGGGGGGGGGGTCCTTACACGCTCCTTAGCTTTTTCATGCAGGATCTAAGGCTGATCTTGGATATCCCCTCAGCAGATGGATACAACCGCCGCTCAACAATCAAGGCCGAAGGGTGCACTCCTTTTGCTTCATTCTGAGGGCATCCGGTGTACTCTTTTTCCCTCATTAGGATTTTTTTCCCATAGGGTTTTTTCCTAATGAGGTTTTTAACGAGGCATCTCCCCATTGTGGAACAAAAGGCGTCACCCCTCGGCGGCTCCTGCTGAAGGCATGCATCACTCTACTCCTATTTCCCTCGAGAAACTCTCGGCAAAAGGAGTGGGAGACTGGGGGACTCCCCTCGGCAAAACACGCAAATGCTAAAAATTTTCTATTTCTCAGCTACAGCAAGCTGAGGCAAGATCACAACGGCAATCTACTCCCCTCGACATGATGCTTTCGGCTTACAGAATGCCTCCGGCCACACAATGTCTTCGGCCACATGATGCCTCCGGCCACACAATGCCTTCGGCCATATGATGCCTCCGGCCACATGATGCCTTCGGCCACATGATGCCTTCGGCCACACAAAGCCTTCAGTCAACAAATGCCCTCGGCAAAGCACACAAATGCAGATCTCTCATTACTTTACAAACTACAACAAAGAAACACATACGAGCAACACACTTACACTCCCTTCAGGAAGCTCTCAGCCCTCGACATATGGGGGAATTGAGAAAATGAGGCACTCAACAGAACAGGGAAGCCTTCGGGGAAATCACCACAGCTACTCCTTTTCCCTCAAGTACCTTTCGGCAAAAGGAGTGGGGGACTTCTGATGGAGTATATGGCCCAGGGACCCCCGACCCACATACTTCCTCCACTACAATCAGGCCCATCAGGTCCAAACGGGCCAAGCCCAGAAAAATGGAGCTCTAAGCAGCCCACAATACGCAAAGGGGTGCCTTCGGCCCCATGGCCGAAGGCTACCAGTGACGGAATCGAGCTCAGAAACATCACATGAGAACAAGGCTTGAAAACCAAGCCTTCGCCAACTGCAGCCCTTGGCAGGTAGGAGCCCTCGATTAGAAGAGGCATCACAGGAGAACAAGGCTTGAAAACCAAGCCTTCGGCAACTGCAGCCCTCGGCAGATAGGAGCCCTCGGTTAGAAGAGGCATCACCGGAGAACAAGGCTTGAAAACCAAGCCTTCGGCAGGTGGGAGCCCTCGGTTAGAAGAGCCTTCGGCCCATCACCTTTCAGCCGAAGGCATCCACCTCGACAGAATATCCTCTTCACATGCGCCTGGATCACCGTACCAAGTACAAACGTCACATCCAATCACCGCATTTAATGCGGCCACATGCGAGTGCCAGTGCCACCCCGGTCGAGGTGACCCCTCGACCACCAGAAAACTGACACGTGTCCTTATCTAGCATTTATTACTACTATAAATAGCACCCCTTTCCCCCATTGTAAACCACGCTTAATACATATCGAATATACACTCTCTCTCTTACTTATTTTCTCTGACTTCTCTCTAGTTATTCTCCGCAATAACCCCTCAGATAAGCTACCCCCCGGGTACACTTATCCATCAATATATATAAAGATTTCTATTTTTCTGAGCTTTGTTTGAGTATATGGTAAGAACTCGATCCATAAACCAACTCACCTACCAAACAAACCCTGAAATAGAACAAGCTCTCGAGCGGTTGAAAAACAAATTCTCAAATACCGACTCGAGAGAATCATCAAGTGCTAGTTCTCATTCTTGCGAGTCCGAAGAGCCAATAACTATGGCTCAAGAAACAAGAACGTTGAGGGAGCTCACGGCTCCTAACTTAAATCAACAACCTCTATGCATCACCTTCCCCACTCTTGATGAAGGTGCTACATTTGAGCTCAAATCGGGCCTCATTCATCTACTCCCTTCATTTCATGGCCTAAGAGGTGAGGATGCAAACAAACATCTTGCGGAGTTTCATATAGTTTGCACTAGTATGAACCCGAATAATGTTACATAAGAACAAATCAAGCTGAGGGCCTTTCCATTCTCACTGAAGGACACGACTAAGGATTGGCTATTCTATCTTCCCTCGGGAAGCATAGATACATGGGCGGCAATGAAGAAATGCTTCCTAGAAAGGTACTACTCCATGTGGTTCGTTCTCTCAAAGCCGCACCTGATCTTGGCATTCTTCTCTCCTCTGACAGCTCCTTACGCGTTCACGCTTTTTGTGATGCTGATTGGGCATCTTGTCCTATGACTCATCGGTCCAACTACTGATTATTGCACTTTTCTTGGGACCAGCCCCCTCTTGGCGCACTAAAAAACAACCAATTGTCTCTCGCTCTTCTGCCGAAGCTGAATATCGTGTTATGGCCTCTGCAACTAGTGAAATTACTTGGCTCTAGTTACCACTACATGAATTACATATTTCACCTCATCCTGCTCGCCTCCATTGTGATAACCAAGCCTCTCTACACATCGCCAACAACCATGTTTTTCATGAACGTACGAAGCATGTTGAAATTGATTGCCATTTTGTCCGCGAACGTGTCCAAAATGGCACTCTCCTCACTTCATTTGTGCCTTCAGACCTACAATTGGCAGACATCTTCATCAAAAGTCTAAAACCTCCTTGCTTCCGCTCCATTACTTCCAAGCTCATGACTCGGCCTTGAGCTTGAGGGGGAGTCAAACAGCTATTTTCTATTATAGTATATTTCTCCTATTTAGTTTATACCTTGTATAGCTTTTCATTTATTGTTGATTTGTTTCCTAGAATAAGGTTACCGTTATTGTCTCATGTACATGTACTTGTATAAATACCCATTTATATGTTAATACAATCATCAATTCCCATTCTCAAAATCTCCTACAATTTTCATAATTTGTTAATCCAACTGTTTTTTTCTAAATTTATTTATTATTATTGATCTAGTTAAATATATACATGTGAGATTCGACTTTTATTGGTAAATTATTCAAACATTAGTTTGTCATTGGTTTCCATTGATTAAACATTTTTTCATTTTTTACATTAGAAACTATCACTGGTGAAAAAGGAGCATGGCATCAATCAACAATTCTTAGTTAAGAAGACAAGAAATGTGTTGTCTTTTACGTAAGTGTTGTTTATAAGATAATACTACCTTCGTAACCCTAGAATCTTCCCATTACAAAATTTGGTGAGATTAACTACAGTAACTAGACACACACTCTAAAGTAGGGATGTATTCGGGCCGGGTCGGGCCCGGGCCGGGCCTAGGCCCGGTCGGGCTGCCGGTTCAAGAATAGTGGGCCCGGGACCGGCCCGAGGGTTGGACGGGTCCGGTTCGGGCCGGGCCACCCGCCCGGGTCACGGGTCGGGTCCGGTTCGGGCCGGGCCGTTTTTTTTTATTTATAATTTATATTTTATAGTTTATAGTTTTATACGAGTATTAAAAACAAACTTCAATTGCATTTATTTGAAATGAAATAGGAACTACATTTGAAAATTAAAACAAACTTTAAGAGATAAACATTTTGAAAATTGTAATCAATCGGAACTTCCCGCACCTCCCGATCCTTTGGCTTTGTCACATGACTTCATATGCTTGATTGCCATCCCGAATCCGCCTGAAGCCCCCATGCTACATTTTTTCTCGCACCATTTGCAAATTGCGTACCACATCCCGGTCTTCGGGTCCTTCTGCTTATCAAAATTATACCGTATAATGGCATCTTGATTTTCCATCTTAACTTCTTAAGTATAAACTATAAAGTAGATATATAAATAATAAATATAATATATTGGAGAATAAGAGAATTAGAGAGTAGAGAGTTAAGAATAGGATTTAGGAAGAATTGGAGAAAAGATATGAAAAAATGTTTAAGATTAGGAGTATTTATAGGTTTTTTTACCCCCACCCCCCCACCCCCCCACCAGCCAACCCCCCCGGACCCCCCCTTTACCCCACCCAATGGCTATATAGCCGTTTGGGTTGTCCCCAGCCCCACCCCAACGGCTAGTAGCCCAACCAAACAAATTTTTTTTTTTAAATCAGACCGGACCCGGGCCTAGGCCCGACCCGGCCGGGCCGGGTCACATTATTCCAGCACCGAGCCCGCCCCGCCCCTTCCCACCGGTTCGGGCCCATACCCGATCCCGGACCGCCCGACCAGGCCGGTCCCGGGCCCGCACAGTACCGGGCCGGGTCACGGGCCGGGTGGCCCGAACCGAATCCAACCCTACTCTAAAGACTGTTCTGTCCTTGTGAAGTTCTAAAAATTATTGGAAAAAGTCCAAACTTTAGGGAGTCCTCAGCCAAACTTTAGTAGGGCATGAGTGGGCCAAGACCTGATGGCCATTTGGCCTCATTATGTTTTAAATTTCAAATTTAAGGGTAATATGGAAAATCCAAAAGCAATAAGTGAGGGTAGAATGGATAAATTGGTTTATTTTTATTTTCATTTTTAGGAAGGGGAAGATCTTTTCGTTACGGACGAAAAAGGAAAGTGAGAAGTTCTTTGCTTTAAGGAGGAAGTAATACATATTGTGTGTTGTATACCTATCACAAATATTACATTGTAGGAGAGAGAGGGTTCAATCAAACATGTGCTTGGAATTCCAACGTGCAGGCAGGAAACGGGGATGAATGGCTTCTACAAAACTTTCTCTCCATCTCTGAATAAATTCACGAATCCCCTCGTCCCCATGTTCTTTGAGTATAGATTCCACAACCCGCTTCCCATGAGGTCCATGCCCCCACATTGATTCCTTTAACTGTTCAGAAGAAACACTCTCGTCACTTTGTACAACTAAATCACTCTCAGTAGAGATATTCCCATTTTCTGATACAACCGGAATACATATGATGTCACTATTGGACTCTTGATTATTATTATCCGAAGCAGCAAAATCTGGTGGGGGGTGTTTCATATCAAATTTTTTATTTTGGCTAGAACCATCAACATCTTTACTGACAAAAAGTGGTATTCCAATCTCTTCAGCTATCTTCTCCTTGTATCTTTCACCAGCAACACGAGCAATTTCGTGGCAGTCCACACAGAGGAGGACAAGATTATGGTATCTGTAACTGTTAAAGTGTTCCGGGAAGTGCTTTATGTAGCACAAAGGTATAATACGGTACCTTAAGTAACGGTCACCTTCACCACATCGAACACACACATTTTGCTTATTTTCATAACAGAAGTCCTTGTCCTCATCCTCTGGACGTCGTTTGGGTTCAAACATAAGCATTATAGCAGGAGGGTCCTCTTCAACAAGTCTTGCCAAATTCTTCTTTAGGTACCTGCAATAAGCTTACTAGTTAATATACTTCGTATAACTTATGTGGATAAAAGGTGTTAGAGTCCCACCTCGAAAAAAAAGCGAGAATGATGAGTTGATAAGACATTGGTTGAACTAGCTAAGTAGCTAACAGAATGGATTCGATGTTATAGTGTGGTTTGGCTCAAAGAATCTTAATACAATCCTGATTTCTATCATAGTAAAGCAGAGTTTAGCTCAATTTGTTTGTATAGTTGTCTCTCTGAAATGGAAGTGACCAATTGGTTAGATTCGAAATGACTCAGACGTCCACTTAAAGGGAGGGGAGAATTAGAGATTCATACGTAGTATTGAATAAACTAAAAAGAGAGAACAGTGATGAATAAGACTTTGAGTTGAGACTCGTGTTTCAAGTCTAATATGCTGCCGGGCTTGTTTTAAAAAAGTGTATGAAATTTGTACTAACCACTCAAGTTTTCTACGGGCACAGAAACTTAAAAATCGACCATCACTTGTATAGATCCTACAGTTGTCATAGACTGGAGATTTACAATGCTGTGTTTTGTCAAACAGCTCTTGAAGAGCCTTCCGAGCCAGGGACGATTTTGCGGATTTATTTCTAACCACAGATCTGTCAGCTACTTCCAAGCTACTTTCAGATAACAAAGCAATATTATAGGCGGAGAGAGGACAACTTCCATTAACACCTAAGCATTTCTGAAGGATTTCAAGAAGGCTTTCCTCATCCTCACCTATTTCATCTTGAAATAAGTGACTAATAAAGTCTTCCATGTGACTACACGCTAGAGATGATGGAGATTGGGATGATGATATGTGATCCTCACTTGGATGGGATTCAGATATGATTTTGCGTATATCTCTAACATCTGTAGGGGCTTTAGCTGCTAGTGCAACAAGTGCTTGATCAGATAAAACATATCTTAAACTTTCGTCATGAACTCGAGCCTAAAAAGATATCAAATTATATTGTGAAGTTAAAATAAGAACATGCAAGTATCTCCAACTCAGAAAACCATAACACATGAATTAACAGATAAAGAAACTAGTGACTGAACAAAATAGTAGTCCACTCATGACTCACCATAATATCTCTCCATGCACACAATCTGCTCACAAGGTCGTGAAACTAAATGCCAAATCGAACATAAAAGATATAAGGTTAATAGCATTTAGTGGTATCTAACAAACTCTTCCAATTAAAGATTGAAACTTTAACAATTTTAGTCACACGACTATTACACTCTTTAGTCACACGACTATTACACTCTTTACAATTTTAGTCCACCAATATGTTGGTACATTACCATGATTTTGTGTCAGTTTTGGTCCTTTTCAGTTTTTAAAGTGGCAAAAATTGAAAGAATTGCAGAATTTTGCACTTGATTAATTAGAGAGACCAGAAGTAGAAAAAACTCTACATTTGTGCACCAAAGTTGAAAAATAACGCTGTAGACAAAAAATTGGAATGCCTTTAATAGTCGTGCGGCTAAAAGTGGAAGATTTTCTTAACACTGAAAGTATACGACCTTTGCATTGACAAAATTGGAAGGGAGATTTCCTTGGTCCCGATGACATCGAGAAATTATTGATGAAGCAGCAGAATATCCCGGATATGCTTCAATCACTTTTGAGAATAGTTGCAAACAAGTTGCATTGGAACGACTAGTGGCCTCAAGAACAAAAGTTAATTTGTTATTGAGACATGGTGAACTTTCTGTGCATAAAGAAGCAAGTAAAGAAGCAACCTCTAGGTAGGAAATGTGAAATTCACAGGATATATTCATATAAATAAATAAAACTCGAACAAAAATGGAATTTAGCATACCTAAATCTTGTATCTTCAGCTCCTTATAAACACAACACGCAATGTACATCAGATAGTGTGAATCTTTTTTAGCATAATGCAGCATTTCTTCTGGTAGAGGACGTTGCCTCCAATCTTCTCTCTGTCATTTAAATCTTCAAATATTGTGAACTGTTTTAGCATGTCACACCATGTAGTTCAACCATTTTCATTATAACTGAGTTGTGTGACCCTGACTCAATAATGAATTATATCATATACAAATGCCCATTTACCCAATCCAATATGGGAATGAAACGATATGGTTTATATGGTGCGAGAAAGAGATTGCAATAACTGAACCTTGAACCTTACTCGCAATTGTTTATTTGTAATGACACCACAATAAGTTTTCAACAAGTATGCCAATGAGTTCTGCGGTTTAGACAAAACATGACATGCCTGAAATATGAAATCATTATAAAACCACAAGGAGAAGTAATCTTGAAGGCTAGAAAAACTTTAAGGTGGTAATAATTTTTTTGACAAACTTTACCTTTGCAGTGTCAAATAGGTTAACAACATAAATATGAAAATCTCTTTGAAGCCAGAGAACATCATTATCAGCTCCATGGAATACCTAATGCACAAACAAAGATAATCGATGAAAAAAAGCATACTAGTTTCATAAAAAAAGGGAAAAACTAAAATTTTGGCCTACAAAACCTTAATGGCCTACAACATTTCAAGGATCAATCCGGGATCAAAATTTTGGGGAAAATCAATAGATCAATTTCATAATTTTAATGAACATGTTTTATTTATAACCCGCAACAACAACAACCATAACATTACCCCAGTGCCGCAAAGGCTCCCACCTATGATGGGGTAAGGTGGTTGGATGTACGCAGTCTTACCTCTGTACTGTTTCCGGATGACCCATGATGAAATTTGCATAAAAAATTGCATGCTTACTACTGCTTCATAAGAAAGAAGCGCACACAGTTTAGTGACCCATTTTGTTTTGTTCCGTCATATTTTCAAGCCATAAAATAGTGAGTCTTAGACTATTGGAAATGATGGAAAATTTATAACCTGCACATATGTGGAATTTAAAAAAATAGTCAACTTTGACTATCTTTCATAATTTTGAATGTAAACACACACAAAGAAAGACAATTCTCTTTACATATAAGTTCTCAGTTCTATACACAGTCTAAACGAATTACCTTACAAATCCCTGGATCAGCAAATATAGGCCGGAGGATGCCCATCAAGTCATGGAGGGCTATTGCATCAACAAGATAATCCTCCCTCTTTGTTGATATCTATTTCGCCGACCCAAAGCCAACATCAGAATTTACACATATGAGAATGGTTCGGTTCAGGTGAGAATGGCTCTTCCGATGAAAAATGAGAATGATGCAAAGTGGTGTAAATCGAGGTTCATAGAGTTTACATGTTTTTTTGCAATAGCAGAAAAAAATCACTTCATTTACAAAAATGACTCCATGTTTTTTCATTTATGAGAATGCATCTTTCGATTTAGAAAACGCGAAATTCTCAAATTTATTGCTCCACATTCATTTTCATTTCTCTCCTTAGGTCATATTCTCATTTGGTCCAAATTCTATATACATGTGTGTGTACATATATATGTATAATATATATAGCTTATGCACACACATAGAGACAAATTACTAAGAGGAATATTCAGTACAGGTGTACAAAATAGACTGTAAAAAAAGTCAATATATGAACCTGAACTAAGCAGGTCAAACCTAAGAAGGATCTCACACTATCATGCTCCACATCTACACCAAATATCCTTTCCCCACTCAGCACTTCAGCCAACTCCTGCAACTGTGACCCAGTTTCCACCCACACATACGAACCACGGCTCTTTAATTCATCCAAATTCTCATTATACTTCTCCAAAGCCTTCACATTCGACTCCTTCAGCAATGCCGAAATCTCTGTCATGTATGGATGCAAACTCGTGCATTTCTCTATCAAACACACCAAATTCATATTACAGACTCGTAGTTGATAGAGTTCTAAATGAGACAAGTAAATAATCTTGAAAAGAATGAACTAATTGGTGAAAGTTGTTCCTTTTTAGTGTGATCTGTCCTAAGTGCCTATATATAGTTCAGTTGGGTGATCCAATCCAATTCTGTATTTGGCCAAGCTCAAGTGACCAAATGCACACAATTAAGCAAAACTTAATGATTGCACAAGTTCCATGAGATAGTTTATCCGGGCCTTATAAACTCATATGTTTCTAGTCTCTCCTTGATCCTAAATGTCAGGATAGTTAACAGTACAAAAATTTAAAGTTTAGTTTTTAAAGCAACAAATGAAACAAAATAAAGTTGTGGCGGTTACGGGCGGTGGAGGTGTCGGCGGGATGGAGGCTGAGGTGTTGAAAGTGAGAATAAGAGTTATCGGCCAAGACGCGCTTGAAATCGTACTGAGGTTTGGGCTCTGCTCTGAGATAACAAGGAGGAGGTGATGACGAAGGATTTCTGCGACTTGGTCTTTTACGCTGATGAAGTTTGGATGCAAGGAAAAAGTAGATTGCAAGCGTGACACAAGAGGCGAGTGTAAGAGCTGCTACCTTCACTCTGTCTCCCTTCTCCATTGTAGAGAAGCGTATATTCCGATATTCGTATCTGTGCTCCCGCCTGATCCGCTGATTTGTTTCAATACTGGCAGAAGCTTGGACTTGAGAAATTGACGGAATTATCAATAGTTTATTTTTTGAAAGAGACACTTTCTTAAAAGTAGTCCCTTTTTTGAATTTAACTAAACAAATGACTATTTGAGTTGGACGGTATGCTAGAGGTTGCAAGAGTTAAAGTAAATGTCAAATGCATAAAAAGGCATAATAAAAACTTAATATCATTCAATGCTAGATAAAGTTTGCTTGATTTTATACACCATTTCAATTCAGTAAGATATATTCCTATCATTGTACTATATTCATTTTAAATAAATGCAACAATCCACATTTCGCGTTTGACGATGCATAACTTTGATCATAAATATATTTAATTTTCTATTAGTAAAACAATTAAAAAATCATACCTTGAAATTTGGGATGAGTCAAATTTAAAAATATTTTTTTAAAATAATTTATTAATACATAAATAAAAAAAACGTAGTCAAAGTACAACATGTGAATATTGTCAAATTCAACACGCCGCACTTATTTAAGAACAGATGAAATATGATATTAGCTCTTCAAATTTTTGTAATTCAAGGTTACTGTTAGAAAACCGGACCAGCTCAGACCTCAATCACCACAAAGCCCAAGGGCTTGCTCACACTCACCACCAGAGTTACAATCAGGGAAGACGAAGGGCGACAGCCAACAAGCCCTCACAACCAGACCCCAGACCCCAGCCCAAAAGACCCACCGGAGGTAAAACCAACCCACCACACTACCAGACTAGAGTGAAGACCCCCAAGGGAACCCCAACGTATCACCGGAGTATAGCCGGAGCTAGTACTCTCCGGGAACAGAAACTCTCTCACTCTAGGTCTAGGGAAACCAACCGATTGCTTCATCGGAAGGAGGAAGAAGGGGAGGAGTCAAATAGGAGATTCGAGAAAGAACCAGACAATATAAGAGAGGGCCACACGGGCATGGGCTGGGTATAAGACAAGGGATAAGGGAATGGGCTTGGTCAGGTTTCCAGCCCAGTTGGGCCAGAGCATTAAATAGGAGACCAACTTATTAAATGAGGTGGACCAAGACATAGAGGTGGCCCGGGTGAGGTGGACCAATACCATCAACAATCTCCACCTTATTGGCCCCCCTGGTGGTGTAGAGCACAACGTGAAAGGGAGAATCATCATCACTGATTTTTCTTGTTTTACAGTTCTTATCTAGCCACAATCTAAATTAAGAATACGTTTACAAGACAACAGTTTTTCAAAAGTGAGACATTTAGTCCCCATATAAGCAGGGTTAAATTCAGAAGGTATCTTGGACAGCTTTATCCAACCTGCATCCACAATATTTCTTATAAAATGAAACCTGACATCAATGTGCTTGGTCCTGTCATGGAATACATGATTCTTGCACAATTGGATAGCAGACTGGCTATCAGAGTAGACTGTCACAACCTGCTTAAGAAAACCAAATTCAGTTAGCATTCGTTTAAGCCAAATAGCCTCTTTAAAGGCCTCAGTGGCTGCCACGTATTCAGATTCAGTAGTGGACAGTGCAACAATAGGTTGTAGTTGAGATTTCCAACTTATGCAGGAACCACAAAGAGTAAAAATGTAGGAAGTAGTAGACTTTCTATTGTCCCTATCATTTGCATAATTGGAGTCAACATAGCCAGTAAGTAAAATGCCAGTTTCAGTTTTAGAAAACACAAGACCATGAGAAGATGTACCCCTAAGGTATCTAAGGAGCCATTTAAGGGCAGTCCAGTGAGACATACCAGGGTTTGCCATATATCTACTTAAGCAGCTAACAACATAAGCTATATCAGACCTTGTGCTTACCATGAGATACATGACTGACCCTATAGCACTGGAATAGGGTACAACCTTCATCCTATCTATCTCAGGAGCAGTCCTTGGGGATTGATCCTTGCTTAGCACAGAAATGGGGTGCTAAGGGAACATTCACAGGTTGGGCAGAGTCAATTTTGAACTTTTTCAAGACCTTTTCTAGATAGGAGGTTTGGTTCAGGGTAAGGGTACACCTACTCCTATCCCTAAGTATATTAATCCCTAGGATTCTCTTAGCATCTCCAAGGTCTTTCATAGCAAAATTTTCACAAAGGCACTTTTGAACAATCTTAATAGCATTCACATAGGGGTTAATGATAAGCATGTCATCAACATAGATCAACAAGAAAACAGGTACAGAGGCAGTATTCTTAAAATACAAACAAGGGTCAGAATCAGACCTTTTGAAGCTCAGGGAAGACATACACTGATCAAACTTGATATTCCATTGTCTGGGAGACTGTTTCAGGCCATAGAGGGCCTTCTTAAGTAGACAAACATGTCTAGGGTACTTAGGGTCAACAAAACCCTCAGGTTGGCTCATGAAAATCTGTTTATCTAGTTCACCATGCAGGAAAGCAGTGGTAACATCCATCTGCCTCATCTCCCAGTCATTATGGGCAACTAGGGCAAACATCATCCTAATTGTTGTGAATTTTACTACGGGAGCAAAATTTTCAGCATAGTCTACCCCTTCCTTTTGAGTAAAACCTTTAGCCACTAACCTAGCTTTAAACCTAATGTCATTTGGTTCTTCTTTAACTTTGAAAAGCCATTTGCACTCAACAACAGAACAATTAGGAGTCCTAGGAACTAGGGTCCAGGTTTTATTCAACTTAAGAGAATCTATCTCACTTTGCATAGCACATAGCCAATTTTTAGATTCTCTAGAGGCAAGGGCTTCCTGGTAGGTTTTAGGCTCATTCAACTCAAGAGTTTCAAAAACAAAGAAAGCAAATAATGAAGTATCATACAGGTGAAATGCATAGTCAGTCATGCTATCAGAAATCTTCTTTATGTTTCTTCTAGTCCTATCTCTGGCTAACACATAATCATCTAGACTTTCATTCTCAACTTGGATCTCTCCAAGTTCTTCATTATCAGCAAAATTAGATTGAACAATCACATCATGCAAATTTTCATCATTACTATTAGAACCACTGGGCTGCTCCACCTCACTGGAGGTGGAGTGGGTGTCATGCACAGTGTTGGTCAAGTCAGGAGTAATAAACTCATTTAACAGAGGGGCAGCAGTGGTCTGGATAGGCTCCACCTCACTAGGAGAGGTGCCATCATGCACAGTTTGAGGGGCACTCACATTTTTAACTAAGCAGGGAAAATCACTTTCATTGAACACAACATTTCTGCTTATAATGACCTTAAAACCACTCTGGTTCCTATCCCAGATCCTATATCCTTTAACACCTTCAGGATATCCTAAGAAAATGCATTTCTTAGATCTAGGGTCTAGCTTATCAGTCTGTTGGTGTACATAGGCAGCACACCCAAACACCTTCAGGTGTGACAGGTCAATGGGTTTCTTAGAGAAGACAACCTCAGGACATTTACCATCTAAGGGTACAGAAGGAGATCTATTTATCAAGTAGGTGGCAGTGTTGACAGCTTCTCCCCAAAACTTCTTGGGGAGGCCAGAAGTGGCAAGCATACTCCTAACCTTGTCTAGGAGGGTCCTGTTCATTCTCTCAGCCAAGCCATTCTGTTGGGGAGTATAGGGCACAGTTTTGTGTCTCCTAATCCCACTCTCAATACATAACCTATCCATATCCTTATTGCAGAATTCTAATCCATTGTCAGTTCTAAGGGTTTTAACCTTACATCCAGTTTGATTTTCTACCATATTTTTCCAGTCTTTAAACCTAACATACACATCAGATTTATGTTCTAGCAAACAGATCCAGACTTTTCTAGAAAAGTCATCAATTATGGACAGAAAATACCTCCTACTCCCATGGGTAGGGACACTGGAAGGACCCCATACATCTGCATGTATGTAGTCCAGGACAACTTTGAACTTAGGCTCACTAGGATAGCTAGAAACAGGAAACTGAACCCTATGTTGTTTACCTAAGACACAACCTTCACAGAAAGGTATAGGTGACACCAAGTCATTACCAAAACATCCAGTTTGTTTCAAAATGTTTAATCCTCTATTACTCATGTGACCTAGTCTTTGGTGCCAAAGCACAGACTTGTCACTAAGTACAACATTAGCATTTTCAGAAAAAGGTTTGGCATGCACAACATAAAAGTTATTTTGTTTCAAAGCTTTAAACAAAACAAGGGAGTTTTTCAGAATTTTCATACACCCATTTCCCCGTTTACCCTCAAAGACCACATTCTTCAAAAGCAGAGACTGAAAATAGGTTATGCCTTAGATCAGGTACATGCCTGACATTTTTAATTTGAAAAACAGTTCCATTTTCAAATTTTAGACAGATGTCACCAATACCAAGGACCTTACACCTTTTACTATCAACTAAGGAAACAAAACCAGTTTCACATAAGTTATAGGAGGAAAACAGATTCCTAAAAGGGGTCATATGGTAGGTACACCCAGAGTCTATTAACCATTCAGATTCAGTCAGACTACTAAGCACAGAATTAGCTTGATCACAGACCATAAAAACTTCTTCCTCTACAGGTTTACTAGTCACAGCATTAGCCTGGTCATTTCTCTTAGGTTGGGTGCAATCTTTTATGAAGTGTCCTGGGTTACCACAGTTATAGCAGACTCTTTTCCTAGATTTATACCTCTTCTTACTAGGTTGTCTACCATTCTTATCCTGATTGTCCTTTTTAGGGTGTCTAGACCTGCTTTTAGACCTTCCCCTAACAAACAAAGCTTCCCCAGACTCCCTATGATGGTTCCTAGAATGTTTTAAGTCAAGTTCTTTACTTCTCAGGCCATTAATAACAATATCTAGGGTTATGTCATCCCTCCCATATTTAATGGCAGACTTAACATCATTATAGGAATCAGGTATAGCATTTAATAAGACTATGGCAGTGTAGTCATCTATATGTTTATCCCCAGCCTGCTTAATGTTTTGGATTAGTTTATTAAAAACATCTAGGTTTTCATCAATATCTTTTGTTAGGTCAAGTCTGAACCTAAAAAACGTTTCCAACAAAAACAGTTTGCCAGGAAGGGAAGTATCAGTATATAGAGACTCAAGTTTATCCCAGAGGTCTTTAGCAGACTCAATGACTCCAACCTTTCTAAGGACAGAGTCAGACAAGTTTAAGTATATGGTTGAGCAGGCTGTTTCATTCATTTCAACTTGTTTAGGTTTTTCTTCAGTTTCTAAGTATTGTCCAGTAACATCTCTATGAACTTTCTGTTCTATTAACACACATTTTATTTTCTGTTTCCAAATATCAAAGCCAGTCTTACCATTAAAAGGCATCATACCATACTGGTTTGAAGCCATGATAACAGTCACTACACAACTGCAGAGATACAGGTAATATAAAGGCTTAACCCTGGTGGTTTGGGCTGCGGACTAAGTGACCACGCAGTTCCGGGGCCACTGAAGTGGCTGGCATGGAATCACTTAACCCTAACCTCATGTGCCCTAGCCAACCAGGGGTTAGGAAGCCACACAATTACCAGAACTCAACACCAAGTACAGGAAGAAATTAACAGACTGACTGAGCAGAGAAATAACACAAATAATACAGCAGAAATTAGGGCAAGCTACAGCAATACAGAGACAGGTTCAGAGGTAATCACACAGAGAATAAATTTAGCAAAAACAAGTTCACATATATCAGTGGCCAAGTTCGACACAGATTGGACCACTCATGCACTATTTCAACAGACTTAGGGTTTCTGCAGATCTGTCTAGACAGAATCTGCACATGCAAAACGGAAAAGCTAGGGTTTCTAACCGGCAGTTCCTTAACCTAGGGTTACAGAACTACCCATGCAACACAGAAGCCGGTGGCACTCCGGCAGCCCAAAGGTTAGGGTTTTGGTGTTATACCTGAGCGGGTGTCCAGCAAAGACAACCCGACTTACCAACTTCGATGGAGCAGTAGTTGTTTCCGGTGTGGGAGTTGTCCGGTGAGCTTCCGGCGTCAGCGAGAGGCAGCAGCGTCCAGGCTCTGATACCACTGTTAGAAAATCGGACCGGCTCAGACCTCAATCACCACAAAGCCCAAGGGCTTGCTCACACTCACCACAAGAATTACAATCAGGGAAGACGAAGGGCGACAGCCAACAAGCCCTCACAACCAGAACCCAGACCCCAGCCCAAAAGACCCACCGGAGGTAAAACCAACCCACCACACTACCAGACTAGAGTGAAGACCCCCAAGGGAACCCCAACGTATCACCGGAGTATAGCCGGAGCTAGTACTCTCCGGGAACAGAAACTCTCTCACTCTAGGTCTAGGGAAACCAACTGATTGCTTCATCGGAAGGAGGAAGAAGGGGAGGAGTCAAATAGGAGATTCGAGAAAGAACCAGACAATATAAGAGAGGGCCACACGGGCATGGGCTGGGTATAAGACAAGGGATAAGGGAATGGGTTTGGTCAGGTTTCCAGCCCAGTTGGGCCAGAGCATTAAATAGGAGACCAGCTTATTAAATGAGGTGGACCAAGACATAGAGGTGGCCCGGGTGAGGTGGACCAATACCATCAACAGTTACTTTCATAAAAAAAGTAACCTTACGGAACTCGGGTAATGATGATGATGATGAGTGTTCTAGCTTATCTCAGCAAAATCTTATTCAATAAACTACACTCACCTTAAGTGCTTTTAAAATCACTTAATTAATTTCTTCTTTTTCTTTCACTACTTCCATTTACGTGTGATTATGCAGAATCAGAAAAGCATATTTATGGTGCATAAGCAAGTACTATATGTGTTGAATATAAACATTAAAAGAGAGCGAGTAGTGAAGAGGACACTACCTCTCCAGGAAACAATTTATATTGGCGAGTAGTGTGGGCTCATCATTCTACTTTGGATCATAAGGTATGGGACTGGTTTCAAGTGCTATAGCCATTCGGCTCATGCAATTAATCACAATAAAACAGTTTTGCTTGCGTTCAATTTGTCTTGCTAAATTCATCGTGAAGTCTAGGCTTCTAAGAGCTTGAAACTCAAGTTCCAAAAGGACTTTCTCACAAAGTCCTGCATGCCATGAATGTGTTGACCCGAAATTGACATGGGAACAAACTAATGTGTTCTTCCATGGTGACAGTCTGTGTGAGTTGAAAAACATCTTTTGATAGAATGGAACTTCAATTCCAAGTAGGGATGAATCAAAGAAAACAAATCTTTGAAAAAGTTTTCGAGGAGATGCCCAGTTGGAGTTTTCTAACCCCACGCGTGCAATTAGTGTCGTTTGTTGGTGCATAAACACAACTCATAGAGCTTTGAGGGTTGCATGTGTCGTCAAAGGATGAAAACTGATTTTGGAATAAAGAGGTAGCAATTCTGAGATCATTGTTTGATCTTATGACTCGGCTGCTTAATGCATCCAAGCAAGTTACAATGTCTAGTCCAAGACCACTAAGGATAGAAAGAGGGATGTGTAACTATGGTGTTTAGAAAAAACCTAACTTCTTTTTTTAAGCAAGGAAGCTGATAGAGGGTTCCACCACATTTTAAAGAATTTTGTATTAAAAAATATCACAGGTCAAACTTGATCATCATTGACAAAGAAAAGTTAATTTGACCGATCTTTTTGGGATGGATAGAAATGATATTTAAATATTTCATTAGTATTATCTATTTGGAAGTTTGGAACTTTATACGTAGTATTTATTTAGTATGGTCTTCTGTTTTAGGGAGTGTAATTTATTTTGGTTTATAGCCGGTTGTTTTCCCAGAGTGCCATTATTGTACTCCCTCCGTCCCACTTAACGTCCCCACGCGGTTTACGATTTTTTACTAACAAAAAGTTAACTAATCCCTGTCATTAATAAGATTAATTTTAGTGAATAAAATTTACATATTCAGAAGCTATATTAAAAGTTTTATAATACCTGATCAAGAAAAATTAAATTTAATATAAGTTGGATATATAAAGTAAAAGACTAAGAACAAGTCATGTTGCCCGGAAAATAGTGGACGAGGACTTTTAAATGGGAAAGAGTGAGTATTATATTATTATTTTATTTTTCCTATTTACTTTTTATTACTAAAGGGCAGCCCGGTGCACGAAGGCATCCTCGCAAGGCGAGGGTCCAAGAAAGGGTCCCACCATAAGGGATTATAAAGGTGTATAAGGGGCAAGCCTTCCTCTATCATATTTTTGATAAGAGGCTGCCCCAAGACTTGAACTCGTGACCTCTCGGTCACACAAGAACATGTTAACTAGTTGCCAAGACTTCCCTTCACTTTCTTTTTATTACTAAACTACATTTTTTTTGTATAAATTGGTATTCATATGATATAGACACTTTGAACGAGCCTCATCTTACCGCCGTTCAAAGTGCTCAAAGTCGTTAGGCGCATCTAAGACGCTAGAATACTCGTATTGCCTGATGCACAAGACGCAATAATATTCGACATCATATTGAACTAAATGCATTAAAAGGTCATGTTTCTCAAAAACAAAAGTCAGAATTCACCAAAATAAAGTCAGAATTCACCCAAAAAAAGTCAGAATTCGCCAAAATAAAGTCATGATTCACACCAAGACTTAGCTCAGAACCCCTCTACTCATAAAAACAAAAGACCAAGTGGGGTTTGTCTTTGTTGATTTTGCAATTTGAGCACTAGGAGTATCATAAATAATACTTCCTCCGTTCTTTTTTAATTGCAACGGTCCACTTTTCACGTTTTCCAACACATAAGTTTGACTATTAATATCTTTCATTCCTTATTAGTAAAAATATTAAAAATTCAGATTTTGAAAATTTAAAATGAGATGAATTTAACAATATTTTTCAAAAATTTAATTTATAATACATTAATAAATAAAATGTAGTCAAAGTAGAATATGTGAATAGTGCAAAATCACCAATGTTGCAACTAAAAGAAACGGAGGCAGTTTAGTGTATAAAACGAAACTATTGACCGAGTCAGATTGTATGAAGTTTTTACAGTTAAAATATGAAATGATAATAAGAAGATATAGAGTTATAGACTCTATAATAGGATGAAATAATAGAGTACATTTCATGCAAACTGGTAGATGTTTGAGTTGTATAGAATATATTAGAAGCAAAAAGAACTATAAAGTATGCAAGGATGACTGGAACTGATAAAAGTAAAAAAAGAAGATAGATTGAAAGAATAAAAGGATCAACACGAAGATGACAAAATAAATGAAAACTACAATCTGAAAAGGAACGAGAGAAAACATGGGAAGATGTGATGATGAAGACATTTATAGGTCTCTGTGGGTTGATCGTTGAATGTGTTTTAGTTCTGAGCAAGTTGTGCAAGTAGAGCACAGAGCAGCATAGGAGAGTAGCGATGAAGTCGCGACAAAAGACTTTTAGGGTACTTTTGGGAGTTTGCAGGGAGGGGAAGGAAAGGATTTGAAGGTTAGAAATGAGAGGGGGAGGGAAAGAAAACTTTGTTTTTGTTTGGGTGTTATAAATTTGGGAAGAGGAGGGCTACGGAAAAATATATGTAGCAATTAAAACCGCTTAAAATATATACATAATGCAAATAGTTAAACTTGTATTCATTTTAAATTGAGCTAAAATTATTATTTATTTTGTTATCCTTCGTGTGATCATTTGAAGGGTTTTGGAGGGTTATAAAAGCCCTACAAAATCACCCCCTCCAAGTTTTAACCTCCCAAACACAAATAGGAGGATCATCAACCGTCACATGCCTTCACCTCCACCCCAAAAACCAACTCTCAAACACACACTTACTGTGATTAAGAAGGGTGGTATAACATGGATTTAAGTTACATTGACCTGTTATTTGGATGGACTAAATCTTAATGTAAATATGAGCTTATTATTAAAATAGGATCAAACAGAAAAATAGGCTGATAAGCCTTTCCCAGCCCAGACAACTTGGGCGTGCACTTTTCAGAGCTTCAACACTTCAGCACTTCAGCGCCTACCTGCACCTCAGACAAGGAGTAGTGCTTGGCCATTGTTCAGTCGCTAGGGCTCATGTGTGCTGCACCTGGTGCGCTTAAACGCCCAGGCACTCGCTTTTGACTACACTGCTTCCGTGACAACCATGATTACAACTCAGAAATAAGAGATTGAGTAAAATATGGAAGCCAAATAATAGGAAACAACTGAAATAAAAAAATCTAATAAAAAAGAACAGCTGCGATAACTTGTGGACTAATTAATTAACCAAAACTAATTAAAAAGGAACATCCATGATATCTCTTATGGACCAATTAATTAGGCTCCTTTTTGTGCCGCTGGTACACAAGACTGAAACGGCCTAGATCGGTATACTGCTATAGAGTATTGGATACCTTTGGTTTGACCGTGCTGCCAACGAATAATGACCTGACTACTTAGGTCCAAATTATGTATGAAGATGGACCTCTAAATGATATAGTGGAAGCTTTCCATTGAAGAAGGTTTTACAGAAAACCTTCTAGGTAAAAT